>OX578151.1:31394603-31994603 GCA_951213105.1 Amaurobius ferox
GTCATTGTGTTGTTTTAGTTTGTAGATGCACAGAATTTAAGCAGAAATAAAGTAGTTTTAGGACGGATACAACACTCAATATGAATTAAAAAGAACTTTAAAAAATCACGAATTTGAAACAAGATGGATGCCATATCTCATTTTGAAGTCGGTCATGTGATCGTTTCATATCATGGTCACGTGATCGTTTCATATAAGATGTGTAATTATTATTTTAATTTTTATTTAAAAAACTACTGAATATATTTCGCTGAATTTTTTTTTATATATTTTATGGAACAATTTGAATATTACCTAAAATTTTCGAAGCAATTTGCGAATTTTAAATCCGCTTAAAAAATGTTTGAAAAATTAGTTCCCATAGGGCTCAATGTATTTCATTTTTTCAACCCGGGTTCAATCCAAAACTAATTGGGTGATATTATTCATTTATATTCCCATAGGTCCTACGGACCGTCTGAACAACATACTAAAATTTCATTTTGATTAAGTCATTTTAACGGCAGTTATTGTGCTAACGGACAGACAGACAGACAGACAGAATGAACAAAGTCATAAACACTTTTCAACTTTGTTGTAAAGTGTTACAAAAAGAAAAAAAATACAAACTTACAGTAATCAAATAAGTTCGTAATTTAGAAATACTTTTAATCCGAAACGAATAGATATCCTTGCTTTGAACTTACTTATGAGCTATTTTCACGATATTGTACATTTTATTTATTTATTTATTTATTGTTTTGCATGGAGTGATATATTTTTTTTGAATAAATTAAGTGAAATTTGGCACGGTTATTATGGATATGTGTTAGAGGTCTATTTATTTTTCTGAGCTTGGACTAGGGTAAGACTTTTTATTTATCGAAAATTTATTTCGAAAATAAAAAAAAAGTTTATAAAAATATAACTATGCTAAAATTTGATGAAAAAATAATCATTTCATATGTCATTTTTGTACTTAGAAGCAACTGATATTATAACTTACAGAACGATAACATGATCAGTTTTTTGATATACTGAAAATAATAAGTGTATTTTTTGAAATATTGAAAATAAAAAATATATATTTTGAAATATATTTTTTGAAATATATTTTTTGAAATATATTTTTGAAATATATCTTTGATATATTTCAAATAAATATTTGAAATATTGAAAAAATAATAATATAAAAAAACATTTTCACTATCATCAAACGACTGAATGATTTGTATATAAGATTTGGAATAAAGAGTACATGTTCATGAAATGTTCCCAATATTAAGTAAATTTAAAATTCGATTGAAATGAAACTTTACCGTTTTCATTTCCGAAAATGTAATTTTGTTCCAGTGGATCTTTTTATCGTACTAACTCTTTCATTGGATTTTTATGTTTTCTATTTGTTAACTATTCGTTTATATTAATTATTATTAATAGCGAATTTTGTAAAACGTTTTTGTAATATTTATTCCACAAATTTTGAAATCGAAATTCGCTCAAAAAGTACCAAGTGTTTCACAAATATTCACAAATTGAAAAAGTGTTCCTTGACGACCAAACACGTTTGGGAACCACTGTAGTACAAAAAAGTGCCTAGTTGGTATAGCGAATCAAACATAAAACGATCTATTCCTATATAATACAAGATACATTGACAGCGAGGAGGTAGATTGTTCGCAGCTTATTTACCGTGCAATAAAACTCTCACTACCATAAAACACCCTTTACAGGGGTTACAGAACTCTGACATTTTAAAGCACAAACTGCGTTTAAATTTTAAGTAGATTTCGTTATGAATTAAAGGAATGGTATTCCTTTTATGGAATCTTCCAGATGCTTTTTAATGCTTGTAGTGTCCTGCGGGCCAGATGTGGCCCGGCCATTGCGCTCTATTCAACTCTTGGAATTCAATGTAATTTAATATACTTGAAAAACGAATCCGCTCATTTGACTTTATAGATGATTCTTTTTCTATAACACTATACTCACATATATAGAAGTACGTACATCCGACTATAACAAGAGTGCTGCCAAAAGAAACAGATAAATATTTATTTCATTTGGAAATACATTAAAATAACAAAATGTACTAATTTCAAAATAGTATCCCACAGTAAATGCAAAGTCAGAAACATTATTATTATTATTATTATTATCATTATTATTGCTATTATTTTTATTATCATCATTATTATTATTATTATTGTAGTTATTTTGATTTTCATATTTTATAAATTATATTTATGTACACAAACTTTAAGTACACTGTGCAGACTTTATTCTTTTAATGCATAAACTTATTTGAAATATACTAACCATATGTTTCAAATTTAAACTTCTAAATATTAAAATATTAAATTTTGTTTAAATTTTGAACACTTTTCTTGCATTTTAGCCATTGGTTGCAACATAAGAAATAATAAATGAATTTTTTCAAAATAGTATCCTATAGCAATTACGAAGATAAAAATTTATTATTATTATTATTATTATTATCATTATTGTATTTCATAATTATTTTCAAGCTTACAAATGACTATATCTTTGAAACTTTATTTCTTTTATTGTGTTTTTATGTTATTACTTTCCTTATATACATATAATGTATAAGGAAAGTATTGTGACTGGGTTGAAAATTCGAATTCGATTTTTCGACGGGCGAGCACGTTTCAAGCGTCCCTGAACACGAATCAGACGTTTTTGAGATGATGTCTGTGTGTGTGTGCTCAAGTATGTGTGTGTGTATGTGTGTGTGTGTGTGTGAGTCTGTGAAAATGATAACAGACGAACAAATGGACCGATTCGAACGAAATTTGGTACAAAAATTACAATCCGTGAATACTGGAAGCCTATTGTTACTTTCCTTATATACATAATGTATAAGGAAAGTACTGTGACGGGGTCAAAAATTCGAATTCGAGTTTTCAACGGAAGAGCACGTTTCAAGCATCCCTGATCACGAGTCAAACATTTTTGAGGTGATGTCTGTGTGTGTGTGTGTGTCAGTGAGTCTATGGAGACGATAACTGACGAACAAATGGACCGATTCGAACGAAATTTGGTACAAAAATCACAATTCGTAAATACTGGAAGCCTGTTGTTTTTAAACATAATCGAATGTTCAGAACCCCCTAAATTGTCGAGTGAAATTTTGAAAAAATCATAAAAAAAATCAAAATCCTTAATAAAGTTACACAAATAGACATTTCTAATGTAATTTTTCCTTAGAAAACGATTGACATAAATTTTAGAACGCTAGCATGAACCATTCTCGAGATATTGCACATTTTTAAAATAAATTTATCAAAAAATTCCATAAATTAAAACAAATATATTAACTGTTGAGAAACATGTTCACTTTTCATATGTAATATAATGCGATAAATTGGGTGACATTATTCTCGTGGATCTAACGCGTTCCATTCATGAGAAAAGATACTTTGAGTAATACATTTGTATTTGAACGCCAATAGTCATTTATCTGCTATAAGAATAACTTATTTCACCGTCCATAACGCTTAGCGAGATTTTGACGCCGAATTTGGCGGAATGTCGCCAACTTGTCGACTTTTTAAATGTTGCCAAATTAACGGAAATCTCGCCAAATGGATAAAAATGACACTAAATCAATGAAAATGACGACTCATTGACGAAAATTCAATTTCTTGGAAAGAATATAAATAGCTACTCTAAGAAAAACCTATTTTTTTACTGTAAAAATGTTAAATTCATTGCATTATATAAGGAAAGTCATGTGCTGCCCACATCAGATGTTTTTTAAACGCAATCGAATGTTCAGAACCCCCTAAATTTTCGAGTGAAATTTGAGAATATCATCAAAAATTTAAAACCTTTAATAAAGTTACGTAAATAGACATTTCTAATGTAATTTTTCCTTAGAAAATGATTGACATAAACTTTAGAACGCTGGCACGAACCGTTCTCGAGATATTGCACATTTTTCAAATAAATTTATCAAAATATCCCATAAATTAAAGAAAAATATTAACTATTGAGAAACATATTCACTTCTCATATGTAATATCATACGATAAATTTGGTGATATCATTCTCGTGAATCTAGCTCGTTCCATTAACAAGAAAAGGTACTTTGAGTAATACTTTTGTATTTGAACACCAATAATCATTTATCTGCTATAAGAATAACTTATTTCTGCGTCCATAAAGCTTGATGATTTTGGCGACGAATTTGGCTGAATGTCGCACAATTTGGCGACTTTTTTAAATGTTGCAAAATTAATGAAAATCTCGCCAAATGGATAAAAATGACACTAAATCACTGAAAATGACGACTAATTGACGAAAATTGAATATCTTGGAAAGAATATAAATAACTACTATAAAAATAATCAATTTTTTTTACTGTAAAAGTAGTAAATTCATTGCATTATATAAGGAAAGTCATGTGCAGCCCACATCAGATTTTTTTTATAATATATTAAGTATACAATGTATATAATATATTATTATATTATATTATATTATATTTTATAATATATTATGTATACAATGTATATAATATATTATTTTAATTATACACTGTACATAATGTATATATTATCCAAGATAAATGTATAAAATATTTCTTGTGTAAATAAACGAAGGATTTTTGCTCCGTCTGGCGTCGAGCTCAATGCCGACGCAATTCTTTTTCCAGGCGGAATTTTCAGGAAAAACGAATCTTTCTGTGTCTACCTATGTCAGAATTAATGAAAATCTCGCCAAATGGATAAAAATGACGCTAAATCAATGAAAATGACGACTAATTGTCGAAAATTCAATGTCTTGGAAAGAATATTAGTATCTACTATAATAATAACCTTTTTTTTACTGTAAAAGTAGTAAATTCATTACATTTTATAGAAAGTCATGTGCTTCCCACATCAGATTTTTAATCCTGTAACAGCGGGTACAGCTTCCGACCAAGTTGCAAAAAACGTCCCCCCCCCCCCCCCCTCTTACCGTACGGGGACAATTGAAAACTTGAAAACTTCTATTCATGAACAAAAGAAATATTAAAAAAATAAGTCGTGATGAAACGGAGGAAATATATGCGGTTCAAAGATGAAGTTGATAAAATAATCACGTGCAACTAAGACGTTTGAACGCTGAGTCTTGCTAATAAAGTTTTTTTTTTTTAAACCTACCAATATTGTAGAGGGCGAGTATGATTCATTTAGTAAAATTTCGATCTTAAATGTGTACACTTTTCCCCAAGTGTACTCACTTTATCAGGTACATGTAAAAGATAATCAACTGTTATACGCGTAATAAAAACTAATATGCGATATATCTAAATGATTTTTCTCTACGGATTCTTTTATATGCGTTTAGTATGATACAAATCTAATTATTTGGATTCCCTTCGATATCTACAAATATGTACGACACGTGTCGCAGATGGAAAAGCAGTTGCCTGACTGTGCTTATTACTTTCCTTATATACATAATGTATAAGGAAAGTATTGTCACGGGGTCGAAAATACGAATTCGAGTTTTCGACGGGAGAACACGTTTCAAGCAAACTTGATCACGAATCAAACATTTTTGAGGTGATGTCTATGTGTGTGTGTGTCAGTGAATCTGTGTAGACAATATCTCACGAATGAAAGGAGCGATTCTAATGAAGTTTGGTACAAAAATCACAATCCATGAATACTGGAAGCCTATTGTTTTAAAATACAATCGAATGTTCAGAACCCCGTAAATTTTCGACTGAATTTTTGAAAAAATCATCAAAAAATCAAAACTTTTAATAAAGTTGCGCATATAGACATTTCTTATGTAATTTTTCCTTGGAAAACGATTGACATAAACTTTAGAACGCTAGTATGAACCGTTCTCGAGATATTGCACATTTTTCAAATAAATTTATCAAAAAAAATCCTATAAATTAAAAAAAAATATTAACTGTTGAGAAACATGTTTACTTTTCATATGTCATATCATGAGATAAATTTGGTGACATCATTCCCATAGATCTAACTCGTTTCATTCACGAGAAAAGATACTTTGTGTAATACTTTTGTATTTAAATGCCAATAGTCATTTATCTGCTGTAAGAATAATTATTTCTCCATTCATAACGCTTGGCGAGATTTTGGCGACAAATTTAGCGAAATATCGCCAACTTGGCGACATTTTTAAATGTTGCCAAATTAACGAAAATCTCGCCGAATGGATAAAAATGACGCAAATCAAGAATAATATTTTTTATAACTGTAAGAGTAGTAAATTCATTACATTATATAAGGAAAGTCATGTGTTGCCCACCTCAGATTATTTTTCCCGTTAAATATCAATGACTAGACTCTTATAAATAAATAAATAAAAAGTGAATTGCAAAATATATTCAAAAGTTGATAGAAAGTTGTTTTATTTGTTTGGAAAATTTTTGCGTGATATTTTTTTATACATGTCAGCTAGTTTATTTTAAAAGTATAAATTATTTTTTTCTTTGATCTGCATCATAAATTACATACACATTTTTTTAATTATACATTTTTGCTGGATTCATATATCATAAAATATAAGGTCATTTAAAAAATGTTGTATTAAATTCAATTACTGAAGAACTGGAAAAGTGGTCCACTATCAAACGAAATTTAGTGTTTTAATATATAAAGTTTTGAATTAAAATATAATAACGTTTAGTATTTAAAATTGTGGTTTATGTATTTAAAAAATAGAGTTTATACAGAATTCTTAAAATGTTTTACATATTTATAATTTATGAGATTTCATAATGAAACCATTCAGAAATAAATAAAAAAACTTCTGTGTATGTAAGTATTTGTAAGCTTAAGCTTTCATAAATATTAAACACTGATTATAATTTAATTTGGTCTCTGTTGGGAATTTCACACTTTCAAAATATATGCAATTAGTTTAAAACTTTTCACACAATAACACACGTGTACATATCTGATGAAGAAATACAGCTTCCTTGTAAAAATTCAGCGGTGAGTGAATAACGCCCTGTAAAAACAAACAAACTCCGATAACGTTAATTTTATTTGTTGTTTTCAGTCTCATTTGTTACGTTTACAACAATTAATAATATGGGCCTATGTAAATAAAAGAAGATATACATAATTGTGCTATACAATCATCTTGGTCAACTGACAAAGTACACATCATAGTTGTGCCCGGCCATCCATTAAGTTGCTCTATGTCTTAGGATGAGTCGGATGGTCTGGGCTTTCGACATCATAGTTGTGCAAAGTACACATTACAGTTGCACTTTCTTTATATCTCCTTCTTCATTGTTCTTCTTCATTCTAAGAAACCGATCGGAAAGCCAATTATATATCCTTATAGAGCTATAAATTACTCGCTTATTATCTCTAACTAGCACTTTACCTTCCTGAGATACTAAGCATTACAAACTTTGAAAAATGAAAGTTTTCAATCGTTGACAAAACGCTTACTCGAAAACTATAAGAGCTCTGTAAAAAACAAATTACTGTTCTAGAAAATAAGTTTAACGACTGAAACATGTATAGTCTAGACGATATTTCGTGAAAAAGTAAGAAAAGGGAGACGAAAACTTACACGGAGAAAATTATTAATTTTTTTCGAGAAAAAAAATTGTTAAAAATATTAAAATTATTATAGTGTATTCATAAATGGTACCCTCTTTTCGACAAAACAAGTATAAATTGTTCATATTTTTATCTATTAGGTTTGGATATATAAGCTCTCAAAGTGTTCACATTTTTTAACACTCCGATTTCAATCGGATACCCCGACCACAGACGTTATTTACGCCAAGGGAAAAAGTTTTTTTGTTAAAGAATTTAACAAGAAAAATCTCTTCGACCAATGCTGGTGCAGAGTCCACTTCGTAGATAAGAGCTTGCAATTTCGCCCCAGTAGCGGTAGAGCGTCGGCTGGCCAGTTCGGAGATCCAGGGTTCGATTCCCGGTTGGGGCAGCAAGGTTCTTTACAATGGCGCCCGAACAAATCAACCCTATAGGTTAGTGCAAAGATGTCGGAAGTCTGAAAAGGATCCCATTACGGATTCAGTGGACTCTGGAATATTGAGCGCTGATTTCAAATGGAGAGGAGAACGACCACACAGGATACTAACCTGGGTAAAAATAGTAGTAGCAGGAGGCTAACCTGAGGTAAATATAGCAGGAGGTGGTCAGTCAGCTTGTCAGTTGCCCGCCAATATGACATTAGAGGGTGGAGAATGCAGAGTCCACTTCGACGGTATGCAATTTCGTCCCAGTAGCTCAACGGTAGAGCGTCGGCTGGCCAGTTCGGAGATCAAGCGTTCGATTCCCGGTTAGGTCAGCAAAATTCTTTATACTTACAGCTCTCGAATTGGACTGGACTAGATAATTTTGTCGTTTTATTATTTTTACTTTCTCTACATATAGTTTAATGCAAGGGAATCAATTAGGAAGGGTCTAGATCAAAGAATACTGCCTTTAAACTCCATCTAGAGATGGGTTGGGAAATCATATTTAAGAGGTTTTAGAATATGTACATACACTAACTTACAAACAGACACACTAACATACACACACGCATAAAGACATCAGCTCAAAAACTTTTGACTCTAGTTCAGGGATGCTTGAAACGTGCTCACCCGTCAAAAATCGGACTTCGAATTTTCGACCCACATCACAATACTTGTACTACGTACTGTACCTGAAACTTAGCTGGAATTTAAAACAGTTCGTAGGGATTTTTTTGTCAACATCATCTTTACCCTTTTTAATAAGACCGCAATGATTAATCCTGGCAGGACATTGCAGTTCATTTAGCTCTCAAGGTGAAAAGGTCAAGCTCACGGAGCTGCTCATTACTATGAACTCGGCTTGTAAAACACACTCGCTCTCAGACCATGATTTGAATTTCTGATGTTGCGAGTCTCAGACTTCCTCGTACACTGGAACACATCCGTAAGTTCATGCATCTGAAGTGGCACAGGCCAGGGCATTCCTAACATATTCAGACTAATTTGTATATTTTAAATCTTTATATATACAAAACTAGTAAGTAAACCCGCCGTTTATCAGAATATACATCAGGGTGTTTCGAAACGATTGCAGGACTCAATATCTTCTGAAGGATGGATCGCAGCCCCGTTATTCAAACTTAATAAATGCTTCAAATAAATTAGACTTTCGTTTTAAAAGAAAATTAAGGTTCATCTAGAGAATAGGCCACCTTGGTTAAACCGGAGAACAGGTTCCGATTGTAACACGGGAGAATGCGCCAACTTGGTGCGATTTGTACTTAGAAAAAATACGTGGTGGGGCCTATTATCCGGATTTACCAAATTGAACATAACATAAACATGTTTAAAATGTTTTCAGTAAAGACTACAAATATTGTAAACCGTTTTTATTTAATACACCATCATGACGTACATGAAATGCTTTTTAAGATGCCATAGAGCTTTCGGATAATGTAGTGTCCACCATCAGTGGCAATAATAGGGAATCGAGCTTTTATAGAAATAGAAATCGTCAATACAAATTTGCATAGGGTAAATCTGATAAATCGATACTAAAATTAACATACGTTTCAAATTAGTGAGACCCGCGGCCATTCTGTACTATAAATAACAAACGAAAAACCCTCAAGAAAATTTCCTGCTTTTGTTGGAAGAAGCTTGAAATATTTCGAATCTGAAACATGTTGACGAAATGAGCGTGCCACTCCGATTTGTGTGGTATCTTAAATAAAAATTTATAAAATGATAAGTAACAAGAAAGATCAATCATGCATAAAGCATTGATTATGAAACACTTTCCAACTTCAATGCAATTTCATTTAAGCATCTCTAAAATGCGATACATTCCTGGGTAATATTTTGAAAATTATCACAATACTACATTAATTTGTTATATTTGAAAACTTAAAACTTCATCGAAAAAAATGAACTTTATTCAAATGACGGCATTGAAATATAAATTGCCTTGTTTAAGCATCTCTAAAATGTGATACATTCCTCGGTAATATTTTTAAAATTATCATAATACTGCAATAATTTATTATATTTGAAAATTTCATGGAAAACAACTGGAATTTATTCAAATGACGTCATCGAAATATAACACACCTGGCTCTATAAAAGCAGCATTTCATTCATAAACATTTTTCCATTCATTTCATTCATCATAATACTACAATAATTTATTTTATTTAAAAGCTTAAGACCATGGAGGTACAAGTAATTAAACTCTATGCTTAAAACTTCATCGAAAAAATCGTCCTTCTCTCTGTAAAATCAATTAATATTTCATTCATATCAGCTATATTGCAGAATCCATGAGCTAAATAATTTTGCGTTAAAGAAATGCAGCAATTCTTATACAACTCATTATACATATTTTGCTGTTTACATTTTCCATAAGTGAAAAGTAGGCTTCGTTGTAGAAATAATCAAATTTGGATGATCATTTAAACTCAAATATATTGTCATTGCGTTATTTCAGTATGTAGATGCACAGAATTTAAGCAAAAATAAAGCGGTTTTAGGACGGATACAACACTCAATATGAATTAAAAAGAACTTTAAAAATCACGACTTTGACACAAGATGGATGCCATATTTTATTTTGAAGTGGATTACGTGATCTTTTCATATAATGGTCATGTGATCACTTCATGTAAAAGGTGTAATTATTATTTTAATTTTTATTTAAAAAACTACTGAATATATTTTGCTGAAATTTTTTTTATATATTTTATTGGATAATTTGCATATTTTCTAAAGTTTTCAAAGCCATTTGTGAATTTTAAATCCGCTTAAAAAATGTTTGAAAAATTAGGTCCCATGGGGTTCAATTTATTTCAATTTTTCAACCCGGGTTTTATCCAAGACTAATTGGGTAAAATTATATATTTATATTCCCATAGGTACCACTGACCGTCTGAACAGCATACTAAAATTTCATTTTAATAAAGTCATTTTTACGGCAGTTATCGTGCTAACGGACAGACAGACGGAATAAACAAAGTCATAAACACTTTTCAACTGTTGTAATGTGTTAATAATAAAATGACATCATAATCTTACTTTCAATATTTGACGTCATACGCTAGGTAAAGCTCCATGGTTTCATAATTTCTTTGCGAAAACAGTATAATCATATTGAAATACGTTGGAAGAAGCATTACGTATTTTAATATGAAAACTGAATTCAAGCAGCAGTGAACGTGGAAAGTTAATGGGTGGTCGGAAAAATTGAGTGTTCACGTGAAGGATTATGAAAATGCTGATGGTCTGGGTTGGTGTCTAAACTGAAACGTTTATCCGTGATTGAAACACGTTTGGCAACATTTTGTAGCAGCGTTACCCAGAGATAGATAAACAGACAGATAAATTAAGGTGTTTATATTATTAATTTGACGTACTGACGTACATGAAAAGCTTAACATGTACGTCATGATGGTGTCTCTACTTATAATAAAACAGAGTGTGTGTTTGATGGGGGACGCTTCCGGGCTAATACACTTGGGAACGTTTCCGGGACAATCCACTGAGAATCGAAACAGAAACGTTTTACATTTGCCGCCATTTATCGGCTGAAAGTACAACCAAAGTTCTCGCAAGTTGAATCGATTAGAAATTGCCTCAATAATATTCTCAAAAAAGCTTCCTTTTGATTTGCGGTGCTCTTTGAAGCAATTGAAGTAGCTTTCATTTTTTATCTAAGTTCATCCTCGCTGATAATTGCTGTTGAGAAAAAATTGACTTATAAGCAATTATGAAAGAACACCTTTATTTCCGTTGCCTTACAGAACCATTTCTTTTAATGAAAAACAGTTTTTTATCGGTTATTCTTCTTTCTTGAGTTGAGTGGATAAATCCCCAACGCACGTGGTCTCCAACATCCTCCCCTCTTTGCAATTTCGACAAAATTGTAAAATTACAAATCTAATCTTTTGGAAATCTTTATAATACGTCCTGATCTCGAAATTTTGGTTTCAGGTATGATTGAAGAGGTAGGACAGTCACTGGATTCGTTTGGAATCTGAAAAGATTCTAAAGCAACGTCTGTTGTTGATGACGGTACCTCTAATGGATATAGTCGTTGAAATGGTCTTATCCTTTCCCCGCTGCCCATCTTAACCTTTGCTACTCTTGCATGTCTGTCAGGACCAGGATAAATTTCCATGACTAAACCAAGGGGCCATTCAATTCTTTTTCTATCCGTTGAAGCTAGAATTACATCTCCTACTCTTAAAGTTTCTTCTCTGCTTTGACCTCGATGTACCAGCATGGCTAAGTATTCATTACGGAACCTCATGCGTAAATCTTTTCGTAATTGTTGGAGGTAACGCAATCTTCTATTCAAACTTTTGCTATCGATCACATCAAAATCTGTTACCTCATTGTTCGTAATATCTTGCATGAAACAGGCAGGGGTTAATGGCTCTAGCCCCTCAGCATTTCCTTCAACGTAAGTTAGAGGTCTAGAATTAATTGTAGCTTCACAGTCGCACAGACTTGTTTCAAGCTCTTCATACTTGACTACGGCTCTGCCTAATACTCTTCTTAGTAATTCTTTGACCATCCTTAATAATCTTTCCCACCAGCCACCCCACCAAGCGGCTGTAGGAGGATTAAATTTCCACTGTATTTTCTTTACAGAAGAAAATGCTATGATTTCATCCCAATCAAGATCACGTAGTGCATTTTCGGCACCAACAAAGTTAGTCCCATTGTCAGTATAAATTATACTGACTCTTCCTCGTCTGGCTATAAATCTTCTTAATGCCATAATGAAACTATCTGTGGAAAGGGATTTCGTAAGCTCTAAATGAATTGCACGATAAATGGCACAAGTAAATAAAACAATCCAGACCTTTTCGTTTGAAGATAAGATCAGTGGTCCAGCGAGATCTATTCCAGTCACTTCAAAAACACTTGCATTCTTAATTCGATCACGAGGTAAAGGAGCAAATGGTGGTTCGATTGGCTTTGCTTTAAATCTTTTGCAAACGACACACTGGGAATTGACTTGCTTTGCTAACCTTTGAATTCCTGTGATCCAATGAGTCTCTCTAAGATTACTGATCAAAGTTCTTAATCCTGCGTGCAGTAATTCTCTGTGTTTTGGGTTAACTAATTTTCGTATAATGGGATGAACTCCTGGGAGTAGAATTGGACACTTAAAGTCCTCCTTCTCATCTCCGAGAATCAACCTTGTTCTTGCTCTTAAGAGTCCTTCGTTGTCCCTGAAAGTCTGAATCTTTTTTAGAGTGTTAACTTTCTTCTCTGTGAAGCTATCCTTCTGTATTGTTTGAAATATCAATTTTTCAGCCGTTGAAACTTCTTCACTAGTCAGTTCTCCCTTTCTGCGTTCCTTTTCGTGACAATTATGTATGAACCGTAATAACCACGCCACCATTCTTTTGATTTTTTAGAAATTAGAAAAATAAGACAGGTCTGAAACTAGACTTGATTCATTACAGCTTACGCTTGATATAACGGTCTTCCTTTTTTCTGCATTTACTTCGTTTTCAGCGGCAGAAATTGATGAAGTGGGTGATTCTTGTGGTTCTAACTTTAACCAGTAAGGGCCTTCCCACCAACGACTCTTCAATAATGTACTAGCGTGACAGCCACGGGACAACAGGTCTGCTACTATAAGAGTTCCGGGAATATGATACCAGTTGTTAGAATTGGTGTACTGTCGAATCTCTTTTACCCTGTTGCCGACAAAAGCATTCCAATTTTCTTTATTTTTTATCCAAGTCAATGCTACCGATGAGTCGCTCCAAAAATATGATTCGCAGTTCGACAGATTCAAAATTTTGATGACCTGAACATGTAGTCTAGTAGCAATAACAGCCGACATGAGTTCCAACCTCGGAATTGTAATTTCTTTTAATGGAGAAACTCTTGATTTGCTAAGTACAAGACTTACGGTTGTGTTTGTTCCATAGGATTTGCGTAGAAAAATGCAAGCTGCGTATGCTGATTTACTAGCATCGCAAAAGGTGTGAAGACTTATCTTGCAATCATCAAACGTATCTGTTGAGAGTCTTCTTTGAATTTTACAATCATTTATCAAATGTATCTGTTCGAGCCACTTTTCGAACTCGTTTTTCAGTTCTTGTGGAAGTTCCTTGTCCCATCCACAATGTAGGATGAAAGCCTTTTGTAGGATTAATTTGGGAATCAGTGAAGTAGGACAAGTTAAGCCAATAGGATCGAAAATACTCTATGCTACTGATAATAATGTTCTTTTAGTGATTTTATCCTTGGGTATTGTAAATGGGTCGATGTGACAAAACATTGTATCATTTTCTGTATCCCACGTCATTCCCAAGACGGATACAAGCTTTCTGTTCACTTCTGTTTCTGTGAATTTTATTGGAGACGTAGTCCAATCCCTAAGATCAAACTGCGCAGCCATCATCAGTTCTTTAGATTCTCGTATGAATTTTCCTGCTTCTTCCTTTATCTGCAGGCTAGTGACACAATTGTCAATGTAAAAGGACTGTTTAAGTCGTTCAGTAGTATTTTGTATGTTCGGTGGAGCATGTTCCAGGTGATAAGCAATTGTTGCTCCTAACAGAAACGGACTAGGAGACATGCCAAAAACAACTCTGCAGTGTCTAAAAGTTTCTACTTCCTTTCTCTCCTCATTTTTCCACCAGAGAAAGCGGGCAAAATCTCTGTCTCTTGGAGATAAACTAATCTGTAGAAAAGCCCTACGGATATCTGCTGTAACACCGATGGCGTTTCTTCTGAACAAAGTCAACAATTTAGGAATCAATTCGACTAAGTTCGGTCCTTTTTCGAGGCATGCATTTAAAAAGTTACCTTTCGAATCCTTGGCTGATGCGTCAAAAACTGGTCTGACCTTCGTCGTCAAACTGGAAAGTTTAATAACGGCATGGTGAGGCAGATAATGTCCATGAATGAAGGTAATTTCATTGTTTGGCACACGTTCCACTACTCCTGACTGAAGCCATTCTTCAAATACATTTTCATACTCTTTTGTGTATCCTATACGATCGAGACGTTTGGTAGTGCTTATAAGCCTTCTCATTGCCAGTTCTCTGTTGTCGTCTAAATCTGGATGCCCTTCTTTGAAAGGTAAACGTACTTCATAACGACTTTCTTCATTAACTTGCAGTGTTTTCTGGAAAAACTCAGTCACTTCATTATCTAAAATTTCCTTCGTTTTTGTTTCGGCTGGATCTCCGATACCAAGTGCATCCAGACTCCATAAATCTGCTAATTCTGAGTGACAGAGAAGAGTAATATTACTCAGTATTGTACGGGATTTGATTTCTGGACCTTGAATTGTCCATCCTAATTCAGTTTTGATTGCAGTTAAATTTTTATCCAAACGGACGACTGAATCAGTCATTAGCATACCTGAATAATCTGCTCCGATTAGTAGACCTATTTCTGGAGCACCTTCCTCTGCATCACTCAAAACTATATTCTGCTCTTTTAATAAGGGATATAAATTTGGATTTTCTATCCGGGGAACAGAACTACATATTTTAGCTTGATCTAGTACAGACATCTGGTATTGATATTTTCCATCTATACTCTGTATTGATATGTCATACACATTATGAGCTCTGGGTTTAATTTCTGATCCTCCGAATAAACAATGACTCAATGTCTCTTGACCTGAGAATCTTAGATTTAGTCGTTTTGGGATATCACTACGAAAGTACGACCTCTGTGAACCATTGTCAGAGTGCTCTCACTAATCTAGGTTTACCTTCACTTAATATTCGGACGAGCACTGTTTGGAGTAAAATCGGACCACTTCGATGAGTTAATAGAACACTTGATTCACCCTTATTATTCGATAATGTCTCTGCTGTTTTCTTTGGTTCTTCCTCTGCTTTCTTATTTGGCGACGAATTTGGCAGTTCAGAGCACATAATAACATTATGGCGTTTATCACAGATAAGACATTTAACCATTGCCTTGCATTTGTTTGCATTGTGACCGACCCTTAAACAGATATAACAGGCTCCTTTTTTTCGAAGTAGTTCCCTTTTACTGTCCATAGAAAAATGTCTAACTTTGAAACACTCTGTTGAATTATGAGATGTTTTACTGCACCACAAACACATTTTTCCTGGCACTTTTACTTCGCCGGAGAAAATACAAGCAGCGGTAGGTATCGAAGAGTTACTGCTATGAGAGAAACTTGAACGAGCGATTTGCAATCTTTCCTCACTTTCAACTTCTAGCTTCAAAAATTGTAAGAGAGATGTTAAGTTGTCAGTTTCATCGCCAATTTTAGCATTAAACTTCCTACGAGATCTCTCCCAAACTCTCAATGTTTCTTCAGGAAGAGCCGATTCTACTAATGGATACAACATAGAAGTATATTTTTCAGATGTAACACCCAAAGTTTCTAATGCCCGTAATTGAGTTTCTAATTTATCATAAAGTGTGCTTAACGACTTGGCTCCCTTCTTTGAAACTTGTGCCAAGACTAAATTTAACAACTCTCGAACATATATTTCAATAAGTAATTCGTCTCTGGCAAAACGCGATTTTAGTTGTTCTAATGCTTTGTGATAATTGGATCCTGATGGAGGAAAACTTTCGACAAGTTCCTTGGCGACGTCTTCAGTGGCCTGAACCAAATACTGAAATTTATCATCGTCATCAATTGTTTCGTCCTCATCGATTTTTCTGAACTGACCCCAGAAGCCGAGCCAATTTTTTATATCCCCATCAAAATGTTTCAGTTCTAATTTAGGTAACTTGAAATGTCGCTTACCTTGTCCAAAAACACTTTCTTGACCAATATTTAAAGGATCAATTTCTTTCCTTTCTAATAAACCTTCATACTTGGTTTTCATGAGTATCCACCGGGTTTTATAATTTTCGGCACCATCGATTTCCTTGGCGAAGTTTTCTTCTTTGAAATCTTCTTCATCTAGCATTAAATCTTTGATAGAATTATCCAATTCAAATAAATGGGCCGCTCTATCCTCAAGTACCTTGAAATCGGGTATAACTTCTGCTTTCAGCATTGGAACGGCCGTTAATTTAAATTCTAATTGCTGTGCCGCCAATGTAAACAAACGCCTAGCTTGGGTTCTTTCCTTATTTAATTTTTCCATCTTATAAATCCTGTCGCGGACGCCAGTTTTGTTGAGAAAAAATTGACTTATAAGCAATTATGAAAGAACACCTTTATTTCCGTTGCCTTACAGAACCATTTCTTTTAATGAAAAACAGTTTTTTATCAGTTATTCTTCTTTCTTGAGTTGAGTTGGTAAATCCCCAACGCACGTGGCCTCCAGCAATTGCCCTACCAGAACGGAGAGAGATTGTTAAACAAGACCAAGATTGAAAACAAACCCGTTCTTTTCCCGTGATTCATTCACCGTGTTAATTGGAGATTATTTACAGCAACGTTTTTTGATATTCTTATATATTAAGATAAAGAGAAATAGAATTGATTTAATTATAATGTTTATTTATTTTCGTATATTTAAATATTTTTATCAAAAATAAAATACTCAATACTCAAAACGATATGAGTTTAGGAAATGCTTGATTTTGCTGTTGGCAATTGGCAACTATAGTGTGTATTTTCGTTTTTAAGCAGTATTTTTATTATTTTTTCGGTAATGTTTCTTTAACAGTAACATTTCTTCTTACAGCAACTTTTTTTGATATTCTTATATATTAAGATAAAGACAAACAGAATTGATTTGATTACGTCGCGTGTTCACGAGTTGGAAGTAAGGGCAATCTTCATATCTTAGCTCAAAATGGTAGAGCAGCTAATATTGTGTATCTAGAAGCTCTTCGATATTAATATTAATAATGAGGTATTAAATGATACTTAACATAAATGATTTTTAACATAATTTTTTTTATATTTTACAGAAGTTACTCTTTCCTTACTGTACATACATTTTTTACATGCTTCCTAACTTTAATTTAGCCATTTCCATAAATATTATGTCGAAAAGGCCCATAAATTTTGGCTGTATGTATGTAACTTTTGTAACTATGTAACTTTTTTGGGAAAAAACCGCTGAATGAGGAAATATTCCTATAGAGGAACCCGCTTTATTTAGCGGTGTGTAACAAAAGGGTTAACGTATCCATGTACTCTACCTAAAAAAAGGTGGATGCGAAAATGAGTACAAGGAGTAGCATATCCTTTATTTTTACACTTCAAAACATGTGATCACAATTATAAGATTTGAACGCATGATATAAACGCTTAATTGCATTTTTCTTTTTCCTATTTTATTTCTTGCCTACTTATGTCCTTATGTTCATCAAAGATTTTTGGTGTTTTTTTTTTATTTGACTGCGTCTATTTCGCCTAACTACGCCGATCAACCGTCGTCTGGTACAGCTATCGATTCTCACCCTAACAGCCACCTGATTGACCTGCATTGCCCAACCACTTCCATTATCATGCTGAGAGATAGTTTTTAAATGAGCAGTATCCCGTTAGGCACCCAGGGTCCGCCTACAACTTTGGTAAAAAAATCGATATTTGCACATTTTCTGGTAGCTGTACCAGACGAAGGCTGGTCGCCGTAGGCGGCCAGTATTAAATAAAGACGGTTTACAATATTTGTAGTCTTTACTGAAAATATTAAAATATTTTAGACGTGTTTTACCATGCATAAGAATGTTTAAAATGTTATGTAAATAGTTATTTTATATGTAATTTTTAATTTAAAAGCAAACGACACAACTTGCAGAATTTTAAGATGTGCCATTCTCAAGATATTGTTCGTTTTTGACTTAAAATGGGAAGAATTAAAATTCAAATATATAGCCTACGCGGTGGCTAAGCGGTCAAAGCCAAGCGTTTCCCCGTGCTCGCTCGACTGCCGGGTTGGGGGTTCGAATCCCACCTGCGGGCATGGATGTTGTGTTGCTGGGCGCAGTGTGTTCCGCCCCCACGAGTGCGCCGGGACAACGTCATGTGACGGCTAAATGGTTCGCAATTCTTTCCGATGTGCAAGTGCCTGACCATTGTTAAAAATATAGACTTTCAGATTACGACAATTTTGGTCATGTAACACGTTTTATTCAACAAAGCACAAAATTAAATTTTTATACGGACCTTTCACAAAGGAAGTTCCAATTAGCAACTTGTTTCTTATTTATGTCAAGATCTTTGGGTGAAATAAAATTCAAAATTTGAAGTGAAAACATTCTCAAAGTTATAGGACTTAAACCCCTTTGTACCGATTAATAAAACGACGAAAGCATAGATTTCAGGGATCTTATAAAAAGAGATAAGATTTGCATCTTAAAGCTTACATGTATGTACCTAACTTTAGTTAAAGTTTTATATAGTCCCCTATTACTCATTGCAAACTTTAACTAATGATATCTCGGATAATTTTGTTCGTATCACAATGGAATTTTTTTTTTTTTTTTTTACTAATCGGATTATGGAAAATATTTTTTATAATCAAATTTCTTCTGGGGAATATTTGTTTGAAATTTAACTGTTTACACGGCTGTTAAATTTTGCACTCTTCACTTTCCTTATATACTGTATATACTGTACTATAATGTATAGGGAAAGTATTATGATGAGGTCAAACATTTGAATTCGACTTTTCCACGGAAGAGCACTTTCAAGCATCCTTAAACTCGAATCGAACGTTTTTGAGGTAATGTCTGTGTAAGTGTCCGTGAGTCAATATCTCACGAACGAATAAAGCATTTCGAATAAAATTTGGCACAAATATTACAATCAGTGAATACTGGAACCCTATTGATTTCAAAATCAATCAAATGTTCGATTGACTTCTAAATTTTCGAATGTAATTTTGAAAAAAATCATCAAAAAATCAGAACCTTTAATAATGTTACATAAATAATCATTTCTTATGTAATTTTTTATTAGAAAACGAATAATATAAATTTTAGAACACTAGCATGAACCTTTCTACAGATATTACACATTTTATAAATAAATGTATCACAAAATTACATGAAAATAAAAAGGTAATAACTATTTTAAAATAAGTGCACTTTTTATATGTAATATTATGCGATAACTTTTTTAACACCATTTTTGTGTATCTAGTTACTTTCATTCACGACAGAAGACACTTTGAGTAATAGTTTTGTATTTTAGCAACTAACAATTCGCTAATAGTTATTTATAAGAAAAGCTCTTCTCTCCGTTTGGCGATAAATTTGACGAGCTTGGCGTCTCATTTAACGAAACATCGCTAATTTGGCGATATTTCGTTCCAGATTGACAAAAATAGGCTATCCTCCGAAAAAGCGCCAAATGTATAATTTAACGTTAAAAACATTGTGCCGTGGATCTTATACAACATTTTTTTACTAGGAAAGAAGTAAATCCACTGTCTTATATAGTAAAAGTCATGTCATGTGTTGCCCACATTAGTTTGAAAAGGTGTCCCATGATCAAAATTTGCATACGGTGATAGTCTATCTTAATTAAACCATTTTATAAAATTGAACCATGCGAACAATGGATCTACGACCAAACGTTCAAGAGATATTTAGTCGACAAAACTTTTTGAAACATTCATTGTTTAATTAAATGGCGTCGCCAGAAATTTTTTTAGGAGTAGGGGGGAGAAGGGGGTGCAATAGAAAAAATTGTGGTTCTCAATTCTCCAAATATCTTTTTATCAATCAAGTCCGTAGACTATCTTATACATAAGGTTGTCTCGTTCGGGGGAAAACTTGTCCCAGGAAGGAAAGACGAGTGACGTCGCAGACAAATGACGTTTGTGAAAGACGAGTGACGTTACTGATGAGTGACGTTCGCGAAAGACGAGTGAGAAGTGAAACACAAGTGACGTTCCCTTCTCTTAAAAAACTATTTAAACAATTACTTAATAGTAAAAGTTTGCACGCAATATAGAGTAAAATAAAATAGTATGTGCATAGTAGTGTGAAGTTTACGGATACTTCACAAATTCCGTATATATGAAAAGAAATCGCAAATTTTGGATGAGAGGGAAAACCATGAAAATATTAACATCATGAGAAGTTAATACAAGTGTTGCTCAATGCTATATTCAAATATTATTGAATGATCAAAGGTTATATATGAAAGATTATTGAATGATCAAAGAAGATATACTAAGTGCGTTAACGGTATCAGCTTGAGAAGGATATAAACATCTATATATACTAATTGCCAAGTGTCCGTCTGTCACGCGTTTTTTAGCCACTTCCCGAATAGATAGAGACTTGAAATTTGGTACACGGCTCGGGCGTTCGATGAAACCCCCTGGGAAAATCGAATTTTTCGGAAACGTTCTCTAGACGGGGGTGCTCCACACCAAAACGTTCGAAATGTGAAATGATAGGAAAGCATGCTTTGCGATAAGATAGCGACTTCAAATTTCGTGTATGGCTAAATCGTTTGAAAGGAAGAAAGTGTGCAATTTCAGATTTCCAATAGATTCTACTTAAGGGGGCGCCGCAAACCAAAATGTTCGATTTACCGAATAAATGAGAAAAGGCTCCTTTAACATTTCATAGAGGCTTGAAATTTGGTATATGGGCTAATCCTTTGACGAAAACATCCAAGACGAATATAGTTTTCCAAAAATGTTCGTCTAAGGGGGTGCTCCAGAGAAAAACGTTCGAAAAGTGAATTGATAAAAAACAATGCTTTGGGATGAGATAGAGATATCAAATTTGGTGTAAGGGTAGATAGTTTGGAAGGAAGAAAGTGTACAATTTCAGTTTACCAATATTTTCTACTTTAGGGGGTGTTGCACACCAAAATGTTCGATTTTCGGAATAAAGGAGAAACGAGCCTTTTAAAACGTGATAGAGGCTTGATATTTGGTATATGGGCGAATCATCTGATAGAAAACACAAGAAAAATAGAGTTTTTCAAAAATATATATTTAAGGGTGTAGGTGCTCCACACCAAAACGTTCGAAAAGTGAAATGATAGAAAAAGCATGCTTCGCGATGAGATAGAGACTTCAAATTTGGTGTATGGATAAATATTTGGAAAGGAAGAAAGTGAGCGATTTCAGTTTTCCAAAATTTGCTATTGTAGGGGGTTGCCGCTCACTAAAATATTCGATTTGGCGAACTAATGAAAAACGCCTCCTTTATAACGTGGTAAAGGCTTGAAATTTAGTATATGGGCTAATAATTTAATAAAAAGAGACCAAGATGAATACGGTTTCTCAAAAATGTTCATTTAAGGGGGTGCTACACAGAGAAACGTTCGAAAGGTAAAGTGATAGTTGTTGTTGTTGAGACCCAGACCGTCCGACCTACCAGAAAGGCGTAAGGTAACTGTATGGACGGCCGGGAAGTGCCACCCAATTTAGACCGGAACCCAGTGGGGGAGGCATCCACAGGGACCGTACCCTCCTTCCCCTACCACCAACCTCTCGGAAGGACTTACGGACCCACATGTTTAACGTGATCGTACTCCGCATGAACACGGCGGCATTTTGTGGTAGCGTGCAAATCTAGCGCGCAAACCACGGGGATACCGCACCCGAGATGGCCAACAGCACGCGGTGTTCCGAGGTGGTCACCCACCAAGTACTAACCGCGCCCGATGCTGCTTGACTTCGGTGATCTAACGAGAACCGGTGTTTTCAGCACGGTACGGCCGTTGGCCCGAGGTAAAGTGATAGTAAAAACATACTTCGCCCGATAGGATAGATGCTTCAAATTTGGTGTGCGGGTAGACAGTATCAAAGGAAAAAGCATGAAATTTCAGATTTTCAATATTTACTACTTTAGGGTCTGGCGCACACCAATATGTTCGATTTTCGAATAAATGAGACACGCTTCCTTTTAAATGTGATAAAGGCTTAAAATATTTGGTATATGGGCCAATCATCTGATAAAACCCCAACGACGAACAGGATTTTTCAAAAATATTCATTTATGGGTGTACTCCACAGAAAAACGTTCTAAAGGGGAAATGATAAAATAGTATGATTGGGTATGAGATAGAGACGTGGTGTAGGTATAGATCGTTTGAAAAGAAGAAGTGCGTAATTTAAGTTTTATAATATTTTATTCTTTAGGGGGTTCTGCACACTAAAATATTCGATTTGCCGAATAAATGTGAAAAGCGAATTATTAAAAAATTGCATTATTCAGGGGTTGCTTTGTGTGAGACCGTTGATTTTCAACGGGTATTCGGCTAGTATATACTAATTACCAAGTGTCCGTCTGTCCGTTTGTCTGTCTGTCTGTCTTTCACGCTTTTTTTAGGCACTTCCTAAATAGATAGAGACTTGCAATTTGGTACACGGCTCCGTCGTTTGATAACCCCCCCTGGAAAAATCGAATTTTTCGAAAACGTTCTCTAGAGGGAGTGCTCCACACCAAAACGTTCGAAAAGTGAAATGATAGGGAAGCATGCTTTGCAATGGGATAGAGACTCCAAATTTGGTGTATGAGTAAGGGAATTTGGTGTATGGGTAAAGGAAGAAAGTGTGCAATTTCAGATTTCCAATATTTTCTACTTAAGGGGGTGCCGCACACCAAAATGTTCGATTTACCGAATAAATGAGAAAAGGCTCCTTTAAAATTCGATATAGGCTTGAAATTTGGTATATGGGCTAATTATTTGACGAAAATACCCAAGACGAATATAGTTAGTTTTCAAAAATGTTCGTTTAATGGGGTGCGCCAGAGTAAAACGATCGAAACGTGAATAGATAAAAGATATCATGCTTCGGAATGAGATAGATATATCAAATTTGGTGTTAGAGTAGATAGTTTGAAAGGATGAAAGTGTACAATTTCAGTTTACTAACATTTTCTACCTTAGGGGGTGCCGTACACCAAAATGTTCGATTTTCGGAATAAAGGAGAAACACCCCTTTTAAAATGTGATAGAGGCTTGATATTTGATATATGGACGAATCATCTGATAGAAATCACAAAAAGAATAGAGTTTTTCAAAAATGTATATCTAAGGGGGTGGGTACTCCACACAAAATCATTCGAAAGATGAAATGCTAGAAAAGCATGATTCGCGATGAGATAGAGATTTCAAATTTGGTTTACGGATAAAAAATTGAAAAGGAAGAACGTGTGCAATTTCAGTTTTCCAACATTTGCTATTGTAGGGGGTGCCGTGCACTAAAATGTTCGATTTTCTGAACAAATGAGAAACGCCTCCTTTATAATGTGATAGAGGCTTGAAATTTAGTATATGGGCTAACCATTTGACAAAAAAACCAAAGATGAATATAGTTTGACAAAAATGTTCATTAATGTGGTGCTACACAGAAAAACGTTCGAAAGGTGAAGTGATAGAAAAACATGCTTCTCGATAGGATAGAGACTTCAAATTTGGTGTACGGGTAGATAGTTTGAAAGGAAAAAAGTGTGACATTTCAGATTTCCAAAATTTGCTACTTTAAGGGGTGCCGCACACTAATACGTTCGATTTTTGGAATAAATGAAGCACACTTCCTTTTAAATGTGATAGAGGCTTGAGAGAGAGAGAGAGGGATATATATTTGGTATATGGGCCAATCATTTGATAAAAAATCCGAGACAAACAGAGTTTTTCAAAAATGTTCATGTATGGGTGTGCTTCACAGAAAACAGTTCCAAAGGAGGAATAATAAAATAGGAGTGCCTCGGGATGAGACAGATTTTAATGTGGTGTACAGGTAGATAATTCGAAAGGAAGAAAAGCGCAAATTAAGTTTCCTAATATTTTCTTCTTCAGGGGGGGGGGGGGGGGGTTCTGCACACCAAAATATTCGATTTGTCGAATAAATGGAAAATCGAATTATTAAGAAATTTACATTATTCAGGGGTTGCTTATTGCGAGACCGTTGATTTTCAACGGGTACTCGGCTAGTATATTTCTAATCTAAATGACGCAAATCAGTCGTCATTTAAATATTGACTGTATTCTGAAGTTTACAAGCATGAACAATGCAGAATAAAATAGAATAAATAATATTTCAATGCATAGCTTTTATCTTGTTCTAAAATTATACATGTTTTAGAAAAAAATACACGGCCCGGATTTAACAAAACTGTGCTATTTTCCAATGCTTTACTACGAAACGCCGCTGGTCTACAGATCGGAAGACTCCTAAATATACGGGCTCAAGCAACCGCCATTTTCTGTCCAGTCAGTCATCGTGTGCTTCTGCTATTTCAATGGCATGCGCATATTATGGCTGATATTTGATACGCAATTTAGCTGTAAAATAGGCACTTCTGCTTTCAAAAAATTATACCAATCATGTAAGAAAGTATTCTAGAATGTTCTTATTTTCTCGAGATATCGAGAAAAGGACGAGAAAGTAACCTTCTTTTCGTCATGGAATAAATAGCCATGACTTCAACTGGGAGTCAAGATGGCCGCTGTTGCGTCAGCCTGTACATCTAGAAGCTAGCAGTGACTTTACAGATCGTCCAGAAATGTTACCATAGGGGGCGGGGGAGAGATAGCGAACGAGACAACCTATTAATATTCTATTAACCTTGTTTGGCCAATCTCATTTTGCATTCAATATTTTAATAGAATTTATTTGAAGAAATAGCAATGCGTTTAGAATTGCACATATTTTAAATCCCCAGTAATTCCGAGTATATCTTCTAGTGTGTGATAAAACAGAATTTTCTGTTAGCAGAAACAATAACTTGCTTTCCCGTTCCCACGGTTACTTTGCGCACGGTTCAGAACACATCTGACGTGTATTGAGAAATAGAGGCATCACCCACTATGATGCAGAAGCTTGAGATTTCAAGATATTTTAAGAAGTTATCAAAACAAATGTACGTAGAGAACAAGTAAACCATATCCCAATTATTACGGTTTTTAAACCATATTGCACGAATAGCGTGATTCGGTGTTATTACGTGCACAAAGTAAATGCCGTTCCGGTTACGGTTATATATCAAGGTAAAAACTATTAGTGAAATGTTTCTATTTTTTTAAGTGACGATCCGTGAATGCATGGAGTTTTTTTTATAGAATTAAGAAAAATGTTGAAAATAATAAAACGAAAAACTAAATTTTTTTTTTCTAATTGGAAAAAGTTTCACAATAACTTATGCTCTTTCACAGAAATTGTGCAACAAGACAGATTTTTGAAATTAAGGTGTAGTTAGTAAATTGCAAAAGCAATATGCAAGTATATTAGCAATGTAAATTAGGTATGAAAATTCTGAGATTTTTTAAGAAACATGAGAGCTCTATATAATTCGGATTCAGTTTGTGTTTCAAAATACCCCTAATCTTAAAATGCATTGGACAGAAAATTATTTGATTCAGTAAATTTTTATAATTAAAAAAAAAAGTTAAAAATTATAGAACAAAATTATTTTTAAAACTCAATGAAATTTTTATATAGAGAGGTTTTAAGTTTTACATTAAGAGGATTCGAACAGTAAGTTTTCGAATTATAAATTTTCGAACATTACTGTAATTTAAAAATTTATGTTGCATGTATTGACATTTTAAATTCAACAAGATCATATACACGTGTTTAAAAATACGTACATAATACGCTGATAGGTATGTCATACTGCAATCAACTTTTTTTAATTAGAAATATTGGCTTAAAGAAACATTATAAAATCTCGTGAACGCCTTTAGGAAAGACTCTGTGCCTCAAGATAACTCAAGAACATGTGCACAAGAGCAGTTTTTTTCAAATTTTTTGGTCGCCAAACCGTTTTTGAAATTCAATTCTATGGCGGATCCCTATAAAGTGAAGAAGTCTAGGGTAGTACTTCTTCATTTTTTTTAAGCGAAGCGAGTTCCGAGCATAACTTTCTTAACACCGACTCATATCGGATCATGTGCAAAAGTTTAAAATTCAACTGATTCAAATAAAATGCTGTACAAAGTTTGAATTATAATTATGTTACTTTCTTTATACACATATAATGTATAAGGAAAGTATTGTGACGGGGTCGAAAATTTGAATTCATGTTTTCGACAGGAAAGCACGTTTCAAGCATCCCTGAACACGAATCAGACGTTTTTGAGGTGATGTCTGTGTGTGTGTGTATGGGGGGGGGTCTGTGTGTATGAAAGTGTGTGTGTGTGTGTGTGTGTGTGAGAAAGTGTGTGTGTGTGTGTGTGTGTGTGTGTATGTCAGTGAGTCTGTGGAGACGATAATTGACGAACGAATGGACCGATTCGAACGAAATTTGGTACAAAAATTACAATCCGTGAGTACTGGAAGTCTATTGTTTTTAAACGCAATCGAATGTTGAGAACCCCCTAAATTTTCGACTGAAATTTTGAAAAATCATCAAAAAATTAAAACCTTTAATAAAGTTACGCAAATAGACATGTCTTATGTAATTTTTCCTTAGGAAATGATTAACATAAACTTTAGAACGCTATCATTAACCGTTCTCGAGATATTGCACATTCTTCAAATAAATTTAGCAAAATATCCCATAAATTAAAAAAAAAATATTCATGAGAAACATGTTCACTTTTCATATGTAATACCATGCGATAAATTTGGTGACATCATTCTCGAGGATCTAGCTCGTTCCATGCATGAGAAAAGATACTTTGAGTAACACTTTTGTATTTGAACGCCAATAATCACTTATCTGCTATAAGAATAACTTATTTATCCGTCCATAACGGTTGGTGATTTTGGCGACGAATTTGGCGGAATGTCGCCAACTTGGCGACTTTTTGAAATGGTGCCAAATTAACGAAAATCTCGCCAAATGGTTAAAAATGTCGTTAAATCAATAAAAATGAAGACTAATTGACGAAAATTCAATATCTTGGAAGGAATATAAGTATCTATTATATGAATAACCCATTTGTTTTTACTGTAAATGTAGTAAATTCATTGCATTATATAAGGAAAGTCATGTGCTGCCCACATAAGATTTTTTAGATCATGACGAAGCTCGAATTTTAATATTTTAATTTCGATCTATATACTGGGATATTTCAGATCAAAGATCAGATAAAGTTAAGTGTATTGAAAAAAAAAGGATTTAAAAAAATTCGCGCGCCAAACAGAATTTTCTAGTTGTTTGATGTAACTTAGTAACTTGTATAAGTTATTAAGCTGTCTTGTATAGTAATTTTAATTATTCAATATTTAATATTTAGGATTTAATATTTTGAGTTTATCATTTATTAAACATGTAGCTAGATACTCTGATTCACTTCAATTTTGGTTTGTGACAGACTAGAATGAATAAATTATCATACTGTTGCCCCACATGAAGTCAAAAGACAGTGTTGCCAATCATAAATATAAACTGAAATAAAAATCTGTGTTGCCAATCTTCATTTCATGTGTGGCAGCAGTATGGTAATTTATTCATCCCACATTTGCACATGCAAGTAGGCTTACTTCGTTTTTTTCATTGGAAGATTCTCTTACTTTCTCCATTATTCGTGGTTTTTATAGTTCCCAGAGGTGTATTGTAACCTTTTTATTAACACTTTGCAACATAGTTGAAAAGTGTTTATGACTTTATTCATTCTGTCTGTCTGTCTGTCCGTTAGCACGATAACTGCCGTAAAAAAGACTTAATCAAAATGAAATTTTAGTACGTTGTTCAGACAGTCTGTGGAACCTATGGGAATACAAATGAATAATATCACCCGATTAGTTTTGGATTGAACCCGGGTTGAAAAAATGAAATACATTGAATCCTATGGGACATAATTTTTCAAACATTTTTTAGGCAAAGTTAAAATTCACAAATTGTTTAAAAAATTTTAGAAAATATTCAAACTATCCCATAAAATATATAAAAAGAATTTCAGCAAAATATGTTAGGTAGTTTTTTAAATAAAAATTAAAATAATAATTACACCCATATAATATTAAGAGAGCACGTGACCCACTTCAAAATAGAATATGGCATCCTTTTTTTTTCCCAGAGTAAAAATTGTGATTTTTAAAGTTCTTTTAAATTTATATTTAGTGTTGCATTCGTCCTAAAACCGCTTTATTTTTGCGTATTTTCTGTGCATCTATATTCTTTGCCAACGCAATTACAATATTTTCGAGTTTAAATGATCATCCAACTTTGATTATTTCTGCAACGAAGCCTAATTTTTATAAATGCAGAATGTAAACAAGTGATTGTAAGATGAGTTGTATAAGAATTGCTGAATTTTTTTCACTCAAAATTATTTAGCTCTAGAGTCTGAAATTTAAGTGATATGAATGAAATATTCACTGTTTTTACATAGAAAGCCAGACGATATATATTTCAATGACGTCACTTGAATAAAGTTCATATTTTTTTTCGATGAAGTTTTAAGTTTTCAAGTAAAATAAACTATTGCAATTCTGTGATAGTTTAAAATATATTACCACTGAATGTATCGCCTTTAGAGATGTCTAAATAAAGTTGCATTTCTGTTGGAAAGTGTTTCCTAATCAATGCTTTATGCATGATTGATCCTTCTTGTTTATCTTGCAATCAATCGGATCCTTTTGTTTAGTTATGGGTGCTATACTGTCTCTTTAAGTTCAATTTTCACTCTTATAGTTAACTTATTAATACTGAAAGTTATTCAACACTTTCTGTTGTTTACACGAATTCAGATGATCTAAATATTATTGCCAGCCAGAACAAATTATTACTAGCATATCGCGGGCTTCTTCACTTTTTCACGGTCGTGGATTGAGGGGTGCCGACGGCGTTTTCTGTTTGCAAAACCGAAGCCACTGAACGAT
Source organism: Amaurobius ferox (assembly GCA_951213105.1). Classification (NCBI taxonomy): domain Eukaryota; kingdom Metazoa; phylum Arthropoda; class Arachnida; order Araneae; family Amaurobiidae; genus Amaurobius; species Amaurobius ferox. The sequence continues at coordinate 31,424,253 of OX578151.1, forward strand.
ACCTTCCGCTCCAGTAAAATCTGCACGTTTTTTGTTTTTATCAATGGCTTTGCCGGTTCACTCTGCAATAAATCACAGCTAGTGTAAACACGAAGAAAACAGGCAATTTTCGATCATCTTAATTTGCCAGCGTTTTGGCTCTTTTGCAATCTTCTGTAATTCTCTTTCAGTTGTATTTGCTCTATTTTTCTCTCTTCCAGCGGAGAACGGTAACAAAGGCAGGAACCAGTGGTGATGGAACATCCTCGCGATATTTATGTGTTTTGGTTGGATTTGAAAAACTTTTCGACCAAAGTTGGAGCCCCCTATTTTTTTTTTTCCTAAAATCGAAAATCGTTATAACATTTAATTGTTTTAAAACGTTTTATCAATAATAATTTTATGTTTTACTAGAATGAATTACCCGTTGTTGCGCTGGTCTAAGCACTTGCAACTTAAATAATACAGAATACAAATACTGATAACACTATTTCTAAATCGCCTGTTTTGAATCAAAATCACGCGAGCGCTCCATTCTTTACTTTCCCTACATACATAGTATATATAATGTATTGGAAAAGTATTGTGACGGGATCGAAAATTCAAATTTTCGACGGAAAAGCACTTTTCAAGTGTTCCTGAATTCGAATCGAACGTTTTAAAGATGATGTTTGTGTGCATGTCCGTGAGTTTGTGGATGCGATGTATCACAAACCAATGGAGCGTTTCGAACAAAATTTGGTACACATGTTACAATCGGTGAATGCTAGAACTCTATTAATTTTAAAGACAGTCGAGCTGAATTATATCAAAATGTGTTGCAAAAATAGGCATTTTGCATGTATTGTTTTTATTTAGAAGCAAATAACATAATACACAGAACAATAACATGCGCTGTTTTTGATGTAATGTACGTTTTTGTTAAAATAAAGAAATCTTTATTTAAATATGTTCACTAGTGTGAAATGACTGAATGCTTTTAAAGTATACTTTCAACCCAAAATGGACTTGCTAGATGTTATCACTAGACTTTCTCGAGGTATTAGATCTTTTGGGGATACATATTGGAGATATATATTTGGGGAGGATATCTTTGGAAATAATCAAGCAAAATACATGTAATTTGTAATACTGGATTTAATTGGCAATAGTAATCTAACATAATATAAAATATGTCTGTGTGTGTTTGCGGTTTGTAGCGGAAAATCTAAGCTTCGTACGGCCATGAAATTTAATACACGGTTATTTTACAGAATAAATAACACAAACAACTGAACCACCCAATCAACCGAAAATATTATCACAACGTTTCCAACTTCAAAAATCAAAGAACGTTCGTTCCAACGATGTTTGAACCGCATCCGTAGGATAATTCCACTATATATATTTATTATTTTAAAGATACATCGAAATTTGTATTTTTTAGTTTGTAATACATATTTTCCCGAATGTGAAATACAGGGCAGATCAAGATAAATTAAAATGCTTATTTACCTTGTTTTGCGCTGCATTTTACATTGTAAACCAATTTATTATTGATTGAACGCAAAATCACATGCTCTGCTTATTTGATACTTATTTTGTCGCATCCAAAAAATTAGCACAATTTAATGTTGGACAAAAGTGTGTATATCTTCGTATTCTAATAAAGATTTTTTTCAAATTAATACATAATTTAATGCTCTCTGACTTTTTAAGCAAACGCATTTTCCGTGGACGACTGCGGTTTCGTCCCGCGTTGGACTTTTCTCTCAGTGGACTTTCTACGCATGCCTATCTTGAAAGGTTTAGGTCATGCCCTCTTCTGCACAAATCGTCGTTTCTTTTATTTATTAATTTATTTTTGTTTTGTTTCGTTTTGTTTTCCACGTTTTCAGAAAGCGTGCGTGGGGGATTGGTTTGGAACCAGGAAATTATTTGGCGGGGGTTTAGGATACTTACGGTCTGAAGAGGCGAATTGAAAATTGAGTAGTGTTATCGATATATATATATATATATATATATATATATATATATATATATAAAATAAAAGTTTGAAAGTCCAATGAAAGAAAAGCGAGAAGCTGCAACTCGAAAAATCTAACATTCCAACAAGCTTACAAAACAAAAGTATAACAGCAAATCTTCAAGCAAATGGAAAAAAATACAAATTTAGAATCATCAAGCTAAAGAAAATTATGAAAAATCAATGGTATGGAATCTGTAAATGAAAAACAGATGAAATCCAAGCATAAATGCTATACACGTGGACAAGGTCTAGGCCTAAATCATGGATTTGTTCGCTTCTTCAAAACTCTTTCTCAAGTCCAAGTGTTTTGTAGAAGCAAACACAAAAATGCATGTTTCTGAAGAAATAAATAGATTATATCTATAAACTTTTTCTACTTGGACGACATACATAAAGAAGAAAAAATAAAAAGGAAAAAAGAATACCTGGAATATAAATGAACAAATGCACGAACCTGTTGAACCCGGAAATCCAGAATGAAGAGACAGGTGTTGCCATTCTCAAAGGAAAAAGATATGAATTACTGTTGCCATTCGTAAGAAATAAATAACAGTAATGCGAAAAGGTAAGTATAAGTGAGAATATACAACCAGGAAGGGCAAATAATAGAAAGGCTAATGTGTAAGTGGTTGTAAAAGTAAAATAACATAAAACAAGAGGATGGAGATGTCAAGCTAATAAAAAAATCTATGAATAGAATTCATGAAAATCCAGCTAATCTAAATTTTTTAACTATACCATTTACAAAATAAGAGGGATATTTATATAAATTGCTGGTAATTTTTAGATTATTAATATGTATAGCATGAAATTTTTTATCAAATAATCTATAAATTCTAAAAAGCTGATTAAGTATAATATTTCTAAACAAAAGAATCGAGTTGCAGGATTTAAAAGGTAAGATTTTATTAATGTTAAAATTAAAACAGTGTTTTTTATCATATAAATTAGTAACAATTCTATTAGAAGGTTCAATAATATTATATATATATATATATATATATGTGTGTGTGTGTGTGTGTGTGTGTGTGTCCCTCTTATATCGGTGCAGTATCTTTACAAGACGTTTCTCGTGGTCTTCGAGCATTTTGCTGTAGGGACAGGTTTGGTTTACTTTCATATCTTGAGCCCTTTTGTGCTTCCTGGTCTTTTTACTTCAGGATGTTTCATTGATTTCATCGGACGGAGGGATGCTTCAGGAAGACAGAGGCACCGGGAGTGTTTCCTGGGAATAAAAGCGCTTTAACCGAGAACGGGGGGTCACAATCCCCCCCGGCCTTTTTACTGTCGTTCCTGTAAACACTCTCCCTTCTTTTCCCCCTTTTTCCCCCTTCCTTTCTGCCCCCTTTTTTAAATCTGTTTCTGTATTTACTATAATATATCTATATATCTGCTTAATATGAAAATGCGGCATTGCGTCTTAATAATATTTTGCAATATTAACAGTGTTATGATAATGTATTTTATGTATAGTATTTTTCAGATATTTTTCTAATATATATATAGATATATATATATATATATAAATTGTAACTTCAGCCAGTTTGAAACTACGATTTGAGAGCCCTTATAATGGTGTATAGTGGCATTCTCGTTTATCCATTTCTTCCATGAATCACTTGTTTAGTAAGAATTTTCATCTTTGCTTCATGTTCATATTCTGAATTGCTTATACGGGTAATTGTCCTGTCTCCTGCTCTGACTCACTTGACGTGTCTGGAAGTGTTGCTGTGAACGTTAGTACTGCCTCCCTGGTTGTATTACGACATGTTAATTCTGGTGTTTCTAGATAATTTATTCTGCTGATGATGATTGCGCATACACGTGGTGAAAGAAAAAGGGTTCATGCCACATGGTAATATAAATTTCCTTAATGTTTCTTCATTTTTTCATCTTTTGATGCATGTAGTCTGAGTTTGAGCATTTATAGTAATGTATTATTGCTCAATCTGGAACAGGCATTTGTTTGGGTTAATTAGAATTAAATATTCAGACCTGAAGATGAATTTAATTCTGATTAATCATCGAATTTGGGCCGGTGCTGTTCTTTTCTCTTATCGGCAGTATGGCCGTGGTTTTGCTTCTATGGTGATGCTAATATTACTTGAATGTTTATTATTAAATTTTTCTAATATATATATACACATATATACATATATATATATGTATATATATATATATATATATATGTATATATATATATATATATATATATATGTATATATATATATATATATATATATATATATATATATATATATATATATATATATTGCCTGTTAAGGATTTGAATGTTACTAAGACTTTTAAATACAACAAGCTTATTGGAAGAACCATTTTTAATTACAATGAAATTTCACAATCTCTATTAGTCGATAAAGATTCCTCAACAAATTTGATTGGGGAATGTATTCGTAGAGATGATAATTATGCTAATTTTATAAATTCACACTTGGTGCATATAGTTACTGGAGACTTAGCCTTAGTTAAAGATAAATCTTTAAGAACTATAAGGTCATTTGCTACAAAATTCAGGTTACCTTCTTGTAATAATTCTAATAAAGTCTTAAAATCAATAAATCTTGACCTTGATAAATATATTTATGGGTTAGCTTCTGAATATGCTCTGCCTTTAGAGGCATTTAATATGTGGAAATTTACTATTTTAAAATCTATTAAAAATGCCATTTGGAGTATCAATGTATCTAGATCTATATATAATATGCATAATATAAAACATTCTATAAATGATTTACATAAATCTTTTGTTATTACTTATGTAGATAAAGCCTCTAATAATTATGCTATTATTTGTAAAAAATTCTATATTCAATATCTGCTAGATTATTTAAAAAATAATAGTCTATTTAAAATTGATTTACACTCTCTTAATAGTATCAAATTGAAAATTATCAATATGTATAGTGATTTAGATATTAATAATAAATTTTTGAAATTTCCATACAATGTGCTTATTCCTAAATTTCATAAAAATCCTATTAAATTTAGAACTGCAACTAGTGGTCATAATTCATACTCTACTACTGCTAGTAAATTATTACTAAATTAGTTAAATGTACTAAATAGTAATTTAAGTGATTTTAGTGATAACTACATTATTCTAAATAATAGTAAAAAATTATAAGATAAATTAACATCACTAGGTAAAATAAAATCTGATGTGGGCAACACATGACTTTCCTTATATAATGTAATGAATTTACTACTTTTACAGTAAAAAAATAGGTTTTTCTTATAGTAGATACTAATATTCTTTCCAAGATATTGAATTTTCGATAATTAGTCGTCAATTTCATCGATTTAGCGTCATTTTTATCCATTTGGCGAGATTTTCGTTAATTTGGCAACATTTAAAAAAGTCGCCAAGTTGGCGACATTCCGCCAAATTCGTCGCCAAAATCTCGCCAAGCGTTATGGACGAAGAAATAAGTTGTTCTTATAGCAGATAAATTACTATTGGTGTTCAAATACAAAAGTATTACTCAAAGTATCTTTTTTCATGAATGGAACGAGCTAGATCCACGAGAATGATGTCACCCAATTTATCGCATGGTATTACATATGAAAAGTGAACATGTTTCTCAATAGGAAATATTTTTTTTTCATTTTATATGACTTTTTAATAATTTTTTTGAAAAATGTGCAATATCTCGAGAACGATTCATGTTAGCGTTCTAAAATTTATGTCAATCGTTTTCTAATGAAAAATTACATAAGAAATGTCTATTTGCGTAACTTTATTAGTGGTTTTGATTTATTGACGATTTTTTCAAAAATTTTTTCGAAAATTTAAGGGGGTTTTGAGCATTCGATTACGTATAAAAACAATAGGCTTCCAGTGTTTACGGATTGTGATTTTTGTACCAAATTTGGTTCGAATCGGTCCATTCGTTCGTCAGTTATCGTCTCCACAGACTCACTGACACACACACACACACACACACATACTTTCACACACACACACACACACACACACACAGACATCACTTCAAAAATGTTTGATTCGTGATCAGGGATGCTTGAAACGTGCTCTCCCGTCAAAAACTCGATTTCGAATTTTCGACCCCGTCACAATACTTTCCTTATACATTATGTATATAAGGAAAGTAATAATAGGATTTCAAATTTTTGATTTTAAAGATCTATTTAATAATATTAAGATCACTGATCTTTATGATGTCAATTTAGCTTTATAAAATGCTTATATTACTAATCAATCTCATCTAACTAAATTTACCAATTTTCCTAAACTTCTCCATTTTGTTCTTTTCAATAATTATATTTTTCAAGATAATAAATTATACTTACAAATCTCAGGGGTACCACAAGGTGGCTGTAGTAGCAGTATATTAGCTAATTTATACCTATATCATTAAGAAAAATTCTTTACTTCTAAAGATTATAAAATTTACAGATATGTAGAGAGATGATCTGATTTGTTTAGTATTTACTGATAATTATGTCATAGATATAAATTTCTATCCGGATAATTTGGAATTAATACCTAATGAAACTATTATTAGTAAAAATATTAATTATTTGGATTTAAATCTAATTATAGAACCTACTAATGGGATAGTTAGTAATTTATGTGATAAAAAATATTTTTTTAAATTCAATATTAATAAAATATTACCGTTTAATTCCTGCAACTCGATTCAATTGTTTAGAAATATTATACTTAATCAACTTTTTAGAATTTATAGATTATCTGATAAAAAATTTCATGCTTTGGACATTAATAACCTCAAAATTATCAGTAAATTATATGAATATCCAACATATTTAGTAAATGGTATAGTTAATAAGTTTCGATTAGCCTAAAATTCTTAATAATCTCTCCTTAGTATCTTATTTTAGCCATACTTCTACATTCTCTTGTTTTAACATTATAATATATTTTCATCTATTTATTTTGCAGCTTTTACTGTAGAATATCACATTTTACTGCCATTACGCAGTACGGTTTTTATTACTCACTTTGGCAGCAGTAGATCACTTCTTTACTTTATAGCGAATGGCAACATTGGTCTAGTCATTTTTAGCTCGTTATGGATGTACATTTGAGGTGTATTTCAAGGTATTTATGTTTCCTTTCTATTTTTTCAATCTTTATGCATGTCGTCCTAATAACACATGTTTATAGATAAAATCTAACTTGTGTTTCAGAAACAAGCATTTTTGTGTTCATTTCGTTTAAATATTAGGACTTGAAAAATAGTTTTTTCGAAATGAACTATATTTAAGCCTAGAGCTCTTCCACGTGCAAGCTTTAATGTTTGATTTATTTTTGTATTCCTTTTTTCGATTCCTCACCATTGACATTTGTTGATTATCTTTAGCTTTCTGAACTGTAATATGTATTATAATTTCCTCATTATGGTTGAATTTCATTTTATTTCATTGTATTTTGTAGGTAAATTTTAAGATAGTGTATTATGAGTTACTACTTCCATTCTACCATTGGATTTACAATTTTAATATTATATATATATATATATATATATATATATTATTTAAGTAGCGGGTGCTTATTTACAACCAGACAACGCTGGGGAATTCGTTCTAGTAAGCCTATAGATTTTCAGCGAGACTTAATTATAAGAAAGCTCTAATTGATGGCAAAAATTTTGATGCATTGCAGGTTTTAGTACTAAAAAGTTGTGCTTAAAATATTTTTGATTCAAGATCTGCTATTGATAGAGATTAGATGATGACTGACATTGATTCAGCATCAAATTTCAAAGGAGATAGAGGGGTTCACTATAAATTTCCGCATCTTTTCGCATTTCTAGCTCAAAAATTCATTTTGCTTGAAGCATCTATCTCTCAAGATTGGTTATGAATAGCGTCTAGATAATAACTTATAGACATTTAGCATAAAATTCTGGAGGCGTAAAGTAGTTTACTAATGATTTCCACTTCCGGAATTTTCACTCTCGATTCGAAAATTTTTCTTGACATATCCATTTCTCAAGATTGGCTATATGTACAGCTTAGATGATGACTGATATGGATTCAGCTTCGAACTTCGGAGGACATAGAGAGGTTCACTAAGGAATTCCGCCTCAGGATTTTTTTTCATTTTTGGTTCAGAAAATTCCCTCGGAACATGTATTTCTCAGGATTTGCTATAAATAGAGATTTGATGATGACTGATATGGATTTGGCATCGGATTTAGGAATGGGGAGGTGAGGTTCTCTGAGGATTTTCTGTTCTAGAGATGTCATTTCCGGTTTTTACGAAAATTTGTATGAAGGTACGAAAAATATAAGCAAAAGATAATAACAATGATTTATAGTTCCGCCAAGTGTACACACCGCTTGCATATAAAGGCTCATTCATACTTTTTGTTTTATTGTTCTCCTACAATATCGAAATTAGTTAATCTGTAGGAATAGTCATCTGTTGGACACATCATATTTTACTCCAAGACTCTACGATAGTGCCCATGCATTTTTAGAGAACTGGAAAATATATCCGGCGTTACCTTGAACTTAAAGAAAGGATAAATTAAATTTAATAATCTAAAAAATAACAACAACAACAAAAAAAGAGTGATATAAAATAAAAGCATACAATCCTTCGGATGTAATCAGTTTGAATCGAAATCAGATTTTTCGCAAATGTCCAAAGGAGAACAGAAGCAAATACCTCCACCGAATTATTTTTTTGTGAGAGAACGCCCCTCTCACGCACATACTCTCACTCCCCTAAACAGAATGAGTCTGGTCCATTACTACGTATGTTTAGATCTCCGGCGGGGTCCGCAGCCTGCTAGATTTACCCAGTAGAATTCGCTAGACAAACTCTGATAAAAATTTATAATTAATCAGCGGATGGGATTATGAAATGTTTTGGAGCATTCTGTGACATTTTAAGCAGCTGCTGAAAAAAATGAACGCTGGATGGCACATAAATATTAAAATATCTTAATATAAAAATCGAAGAGGTTTAAAACGTACGAAAAGTATATATTTTTTAAACATTCATTTGAATTTTCTTGTTTATTGTATGAACTCCGTTCAAAGTTTGTTTGAAAGAGAATTTTCCGACCTTTCCGCTGTGATAATATTTTAGATAGCTAAGGAATCGATTTGTGTAAATATTGGCTTAAATGGGGCTAAAACATAAAAGAAAAAAATCTGATGTGGGCAACATATGACTTTCCTTATATAATGCAATGAATTTACTACTTTTACAGTTTAAAAAAATGTTATTCTTATAGTAGATACATATATTCTTTCCCAGATATTGAATTTTCTTCAATTATGCAATTAGTCCTCATTTTCATTGATTTATCGTCATTTTTATCCATTTGCCGAGATTTTTGTTAATTTGGCAACAATTAAAAATATCGCCAAGTTGGCGACATTCCGCCAAATTCGTCGCCAAAATCTCGCCAAGCGTTATGGACGGAGAAATAAGTTATTCTTACAGCAGATAAATAACTATTGGCATTCAAATACAAAAGTATTATCCAAAGTATCTTTTTTCTTGAGTGGAACGAGCTAGTTCCACGAGAATAATGTCACCCAATTTATCGTATGGTATTACACATGAAAAGTGAACATGTTTCTTAATAGGAAATATTTTTTATTTTATTTTATATTACTTTTTGATAATTTTTTTGAAAAATGTGCAATATCCCGAGAACGGTTCATGTTAGCGTTCTAAAATTTATGTCAATCGTTTTCTAATGAAAAATTACATAAGAAATGTCTATTTGCGTAACTTTGTTAGCGGTTTTGACTTTTTGACAATTTTTCAAATTTTCACTCGAAAATTTAGGGGGGGGGGGGGTTGAACATTCGACTGCACATAAAAACAATAGGCTTCCAGTGTTTACGGATTGATTGCGATTTTTGTGTCAAATTTCGTTCGAATCGGTCCATTCGTTCGTCAGTTATCGTCTCCACAGGCTCACTGACACACACCACACACCACACACACACACACACATACTTTCACACACACACAGACATCACTTCAAAAATGTTCGATTCGTGATCAGAGATGCTTGAAACGTGTTCTCCCGTCGAAAACTGGAATTCGAATTTTCGACCCCGTCACAATACTTTCCTTATACATTATGTATATAAGGAAAGTAATAAAAAAACTAATTCGAAAAAATAAATAAATAAATAACGTCGAGGTACACATATTTGGATACTGAAGTATCTGTATAGTACTGAATTTCATGGTAAGAAATATACTAAGAATTCCGTTTTCTTTCAGGAAGTCCTGTGAGTCCAAGGACCAAAGAGTCAGCTTCTTCAAGCAGCCATGGAACATGTTGCCAAAGCGTTTAGGTTTCCTTTCGAATTCTACGAATGGATGATGTCCAAAAGCGGTAAGTGGAGAAATCACACCATTTTTCTTCTTGGTGATGCTGCGTATACTCGACTTCTTAAAAGAAAAAAGAACTCTGCTACTCCTTATATATATTGACATGAAACGTCTTTCTAGGGAAATATTTCGATATTTTTTAGTTTTCTGAAATTTACTTTCATTTTTATTAATTATACAGTTTTGATAGGTTAATATCAATAAATAAAATGGTTATACATGTCAGCTTTAATTAAGCTTTAAAATATAAAACAACCAAAAATAGGTTTAAAAGTCCTTTAATAAAATCTCCTTTCTTGGACGTACAAAAATTACATAGCCAAAGTGCTTTCGGGCATCATCATGCCTTTCATCAGTGATGACGTCACTGATGAAGGGCATGATGATGCCCGAAAGCACTTTGGCCATGCAATTTTTGTACGTCGAGGAAAGGAGATTTTATTAAAGGACTTTTAAACCCATTTTTGTTGTTTTTATTTTAAAATTTAATAGAATGACGTTTATTTTGTCCGAATTGGCAGTTATCACGACATTCCTTACAGATTTAAATTAATCTTTTCCCTTTATTTCTTTTATAATTCACTAATTGCGCAAAATAACACGGACGATTATTTGAAATGGCAGCGAATTTGCAGTTTAAATTCAATTTTCGTTTTCATTTATGCGACTGGATATACTATCTTCAAAAGCGACTGGATATATTTTAAAGATGCGAAAAAAACTAAAATTTCTAAAACGGTTTGTCCTAGAATAATGAGGACTTATTATTTTTGTCATCAAAAATTACGTATAAAATAGGCATTGATTAATACAATTGAGCATATGTAGTCTTTTATTTTTGATTTTCACCTTTTCGCATAAAAAAGCAGTTTTTTTTTTCTGAATCGTGTTAAAATCTAATCAGTACCAGAGTAACCCACAAGTTACTTATCTACCAAATTTTGTGGAATTTGGTCAATTAGATTTTGAACTAGAGTGGGTACATACATTACACAGTCACATACATGGACGCCACGCTAGGGGGGGGGGGGGGGAGGGGGATCAGGTTCCAGAGTGCTCGAAACGTGTAGATCCGTTCAAAATTCGAGTTGCGATTTTCTGCGCGATTCTAATACTTTATGTATTAGAATATTACCACGTATTATAGGGAAAGTAAAAATACTCGAACTTCAGATATCTTAATCTGACGATAAGTCTTCTACCAATTAAACTATGCGATCTGGGGGAAGAATTTTACACTTATCTTACACCGGTCGTCCAAATAGTTACTCATGTCCTCTGGACGAGTCGGACGGCCTGGGGTTTCCACACTTATCTTACAGAACACCGGCAAAGATCTAATACAAAGAATGGAACATTTAACAAAATGTATCAAATTGGTTCACATCTTTAAATATGAACGCAGAGTATTCGCAAATTAGTCACTCTCCGCTAACTCTTCATTATTAGCCCGATAGTGATTGTGTGCTTAAACAGTACCTATTTTCCACACAACACGTTTAAATACCATTAACTGTAACTGAACTCATTATTTCTTTATTGCCAGCTCCCGGCAAACGACCTTCCGGTTTACATTCAGACGATATCTGCTCCTTCGTTTACAAGCAGAAGATTTTTATTCTTCCCCATTCCAGTTGAGGTCACGGCCGACTGGAACCGGATCAGTGCGGCTAAGAAAGGTGTTTTATAGATATATTTTTTTTATTTATTTAGGTTTATGGGGACATATGTACCTTTAACGAGCCTAAAATTGAGGAAATACCATGTGATAGAACAAATTTGTGCCACACATCGTATTATGGAGTGGCCTATTGTCTATTTTTTTTTTCGGTAGCACGAAGCTTTTGTTTTCGTGAAATTCAAAGAACATTTCGAAAATTGGGTCAGTCACCTAATGCCCAAAATGAAAGTCTGGTAGAAAAATTCTGAAAAATTTTCGGTAGATTTAACTTTCTCTACACAGAAGAGAGGTGGGTAAAGTGGCTACATGCTATATTTTAATCTTCGATGTGCTGCTACATCTACATGTCGTTAATGGTGTAAATCTTTTTGTCTGAGGTTCAGTTTTTCTAGGCTGACCACAAACGACGTTTAATAATGTTTTGAAAAACTTTTTCAAGGACTCTTATGTGAGGAAAGTGAGATCTTTGATGCTTAGTATTGATTTAACATTCAACTTTATTAGATTTTAATAAATAAATAAGTATAGAAAGTCCATGATTTATGCTATGGAAATTAGAACAAAGATTTTATTAGAACAATGGCAATGTTCATAGATTTAGTGTTACTGGTTTGTTGTCGCAAATAGCAATATGAATGTCAGTGGACTTCTGTTTAGATCCGATGAATATCCCCTATTGCGCCAACAAAGCAGCTTTGTTTGCCATTTTATATTTTGCAAAAATTTAAGTTTTCTTTATTTAATCATTACACAAAGAGTTTGGTTTTTCAATTAAATCATATTTATATTTAATAAAAAATGGAAAGATTATACTGCATATATACTTATAATGAATATCCTGACTATCTCATATTGCGCCAAACAAGCAGCTTTGTTTGTTGTTATTTTATTTCTGCAAAATTTAATATTTCCTTTATTTAATCTTTACACAAAGACTTCTGTTTTTCAATTAAACCATCCTTATATTTAATAAAAAATGAAAAGATTATACTGCTTATATATTATAATGAACATAATTTATGTGTTTTAATTATTATGTTATATAATAAATGAGATGTAGGCAATACATGACTTTCCCTACATAATACAATGAATTCACAGTAAACTGATGATGTGCAAGATCCATAGCATAAGATTTTCAACGATGAACCATTAACATTTGCTCTTTTCTGGATAACAATAAAAAAATCTGATGTGGACAACACATTACTTTCCTTATATAATGCAATGAATTTACTACTTTTACAGTTAAAAAAAATGTTATTCTTATAGTAGATATTTATATTCTTTCCAAGATATTGAATTTTCTTCAATTAGTCGTTATTTTCATTGATTTAGCGTCATTTTTATCAATTTGGCGAGATTTTTGTTAATTTGGCAACAATTTAAAATGTCGCCAAGTTGACGACATTTCACCAAATTCGTCGCCAAAATCTCGCCAAGCGTTATGGACGGAGAAATAAGTTATTCTTACAGCAGATAAATGACTATTGGTGTTCAAATACAAAAGTATTACTCAAAGTATCTTTTATCATGAATGGAACGAGCTAGATCCACGAGAATGATGTCACCAAATTTATCGCATGGTATTACATATGAAAAGTGAACATGTTTCTCAATAGGAAATTTTTTTTTTATTTTATATAACTTTTTGATAATTTTTTTGAAAAATGTGCAATATCTCAAGAGCGGTTCATGTTAGCGTTCTAAAATTTATGTCAATCGTTTTCTAATGAAAAATTACATAAGAAATGTCTATTTACGTAACGTTACTAGCGGTTTTGATTTTTTGACGATTTTTTCAAAATTTCACTCGAAAATTTAGGGGGGTTCTGAACATTCGATTGCGTATAAAAACAATAGGCTTCCAGTGTTTACGGATTGTGATTTTTGTACCAAATTTCGTTCGAATCGGTCCATTCGTTCGTTAATTATCGTCTCCACAGACTCACTGACACACACACACACACACACACACACACACACACACACATACTTTCACACACACACACACACACACACACATACTTTCACACAAACACACACACAGACAGACATCACTTCAAAAACGTTTGATTCGTGATCAGGGATGCTTGAAACGTGCTCTCCCGTCGAAAACTCGAATTCGAATTTTCGACCCCGTCACAATACTTTCCTTATACATTATGTATATAAGGAAAGTAAAAAACCTATTTCGATTTCTTCCAAATCTAACTTGACGATTAGAAAAATGGCTCGCATCTGCTATGTAACGTAGTCAATGTATTAAATGATTTTAATCATTAGAAAATATTGAATTTTTGTTAGTTTTGCTGTCATCTTAGGCAATTTGATGATCTTTTTACCAATTTGGCAACATTTTAAAAAAGTTGCGAAGTTAGCGATATGTACCCAAGGTCAACTTATTTAAGGGTACTTTATTTAAGGGCTATTTATTCTTTTTTAGATATCATACCCTGCCATTGTAGCCCCTGCCATTGTAGGCATGTATCTATTTTCCTTTCTGCCCAGACTGATTTTCCGCAGCAGACGACATATACAGACATAAAAACAGACAAATATATTTTATTATGTAAGATGGGAGCCCGATGTTATCTTTGGGAACGCCCTCTATCGGCGGGTTATGTGAGTATGATGATAGAGAACGTTACTAACCAACGAGCATAGGCGCCGACTTGAAAAATTATTGGGGAGTTTTGGAAATGTTAAATCTAATGATCCATACAATTTTTAAGGGATGTAAGTCTAATTTAAATTTCATTCAGCCATATTATCTGGCACAATAAGATATATATCTGAAATGCTAAAGTGAAGCAAATTATAGTTAAGTACAGAAAAATGTTTTTTTTTCTAGATAATTATTTATTTCATTTATTTTGTTTTTTATAGGCGCAACATTATTATATACAATACAGATACTGCGTAGATTAATTCAATTGCCTATTGATGTCAATAATCTTTACAAAAGTGGCAAAAAATGTAAAATTTATTTTTAGGTACTTTTACCCATGTTCAAAACGTTAACAAATTTGTATTTCAATAATTTCTGAGTTAAGATCTTGTCTTCCAAATACAATAAACTGTCTGAGGTGTAAATTTTATGCACACTTTATATATAGTAAACAGGGAATGAATAATGAAAACGACGAAATGAAATGAATTGATAACAAAAAATAAAATTTATGCATGCAGGGTGATTAAAAAGAGAGGGACTAAATTTTACGAGGTGGTAGTACACACCAAACCAAGAATTTTTCGTCATAATTTACCTGGTCGAAAATGAAACGTCAAAGCGTTACAGGGCCGATGGATAGAGCGAGGTGGTCCCATAGCTTGGCCCTCACGATCGCCTGTTCTGTCGTGTCTTGAATTCTTTTTGTGGGTATATCTCGACTCTCGTCTATGACACTCCTCTTGAATCTGAAGAGGAACTCGTCGTCAGAATTTCGGCCGCTGCTGCCGCAGTACGCGACATGCCTGGTCTGTTCGAGAGAGTTCGCCAATCCCCCCATTGCCGCTGTGAGACGTGCATTCAGGTTGGCGGTCGTTCTTTTGAGCCATTACTGTAATTGTTGTTTATTAAATGTCATTTTATAACTTCGAGTCATTCTTGTGCTTTCGTTTCACCTCGTCGATTTCACCATTAAGCGCCCACTAGCGCCTTTACGTTTCATTTCCGACCCGGTAAGCTATGATGAAGAATGCTTGGTTTAATGTGTACTACCGCCTCGTAAAGTTTGGTTCATCTTTTTTTAATCACCCTGTAAATGCGCGCATTTTCTCAATTAAATACGGGCAAAAAATATTAGGGGTTCAAGGAACTCACAGCAAATTATTGTGGGTTCCAAAAGTGTCTCGAACCCACGAAATCGACGTCTACACCAACGAGGTACTGTAATTAGACCTCAATGTTACTAACTCATCTGCGCGCTTCACAATCGAGCTCACTGCGCAAATAATTCTAAAACTGATTTTTAAATCAACTCGAAATGAATCTTTGCGGTGTCGATAAACCGGAAATTTGTTCTATTTTAAGACTAATATGTCATGCACGTCCCTGAATTTTGATGTAAAATGACCGAGAAAGAAATAAAAATGTGTGCAACTGACTTATGCTAGGATCGAGCTTTACGTTACCATAGAGTTAGCCTGAAATATTTTTGACCAGGGTCAGGATACGGCTTCTTCCGTCGTGTTCCTACTTCGTGATCTGCATAAATAATTCCGGTCACAACCACTCACACACACACACACACACACAAAAAAATAGAAGGAAGTATCTTTAATTTCTTTTTTATCTCGGACGTTTAAGGTTGCCTTCAGAGTTTGACCTTATTGTTTGCTTGTAGCCGTGAATCTTTAATTGCACTTAGTTTTACATTCATAAATCGTTACTAATTATAATCATTATTTTACCCAAATGATTAAATCAAGTTCATGATCCTGTCTTTCTGTTTAAATCATTTCCGTTTCGATCATAATTTGTTAGTTTCTTAATAATTTCCAGCTATTAAGGCCGGGTTAACTATATCTTAGACATATGTTTAGAGGGAGTAAAAGAAAGTCATGGACCAGGTCTGTAACTCGAAAAATATGAGGCTTTTTCAAGTATTATTACTTTCCCTATATACATAGTATAATATATAAGGAAAAGTATTGTGATAGGATTGAAAATTCAAATTTGAGTTGTCGACGAAAGAAACATGACGGAAAAGGTGATGTATGCGAAAGCCATATCTAACTAACGAATGAAGCGTTCAGAACAAAATTTGGTACAAAAATTACAATAGGTGAATACAGGAAGCTTATTGATTTTAAACGCAATCGAATGGTCGGATCCCCCCCCCCCCTCCAAATTTTCGAATGAAATTTTGAAAATATCATCAAAATCTTCAAGAGTGTTATGTAAATAAACATTTCTTATGTAATTTTGTCAGTAAAAACCATTGACACACACTTTAAAATATTAGCACGAACCATTCTTGAGATATTTCACTTTTCAAATAAATTTATAAAATAAATGACATAAAATTTAAAAAACATATTAACTATTGTGAAATACTCACTTTTCATATGCAATATTATGCGATAAATTTGTTAACAGCATTCTCGTGGATCTAGTTCGCTCCATCCACGAAAGAAGATGCTTTGTTGTTGATGTTGTTGAGACCCAGACCGTCCGACCTACCAGAAAGGTGTAAGGTAACTGTTTGGACGGCCGGGATATGCCACCCAATTTAGACCGGAACCCAGTGGGGGAGGCATCCACAGGGACCGTACCCTCCTTCCCCTACCACCAACCTCTCGGAAGGACTTACGGACCCACATGTTTAACGTGATCGTACTCCGCGTGAACACGGCGGCAGTTTTTTGGCAGCGGCTGGAATCGAACCCGGGCCTACCGAGTGCAACTCCAGCGCGCTAACCAATGGGCTACCGCGCCCAGAGAGAAGATGCTTTGTTGTTGTTGTTGAGACCCAGACCGTCCGACCTACCAGAAAGGTGTAAGGTAACTGTATGGACGGCCGGGAAGTGCCACCCAATTTAGACCGGAACCCAGTGGGGGAGGCATCCACAGGGACCGTACCCTCCTTCCCCTACCACCAACCTCTCGGAAGGACTTACGGACCCACATGTTTAACGTGATCGTACTCCGCATGAACACGGCGGCATTTGTGGTAGCGTGCAAATCTAGCGCGCAAACCACGGGGATACCGCACCCGAGATGGCCAACAGCACGCGGTGTTCCGAGGTGGTCACCCACCAAGTACTAACCGCGCCCGATGCTGCTTGACTTCGGTGATCTAACGAGAACCGGTGTTTTCAGCACGGTACGGCCGTTGGCTCGAGAAGATGCTTTGTGTAATAGTTTTGTATTCTGACGCTAACGATTCGCCAATAGTCATTTAATATAAGAAATGCTCTTTTCTATTTGTCTGTAACGCTTAACGATACATTTGGCGAACGTGACAATTCATTTAACGAAATATCGTCAACTTGGCGATGGTTTACTCCAGTTTGACAAAAATATCGGCAAAGTTGCAAAAATGACGCCAAGTTAAAGAAAATGACGCCAAATTGATGGATTAATTATTAAAATATTTTAATATGTGGACTCTACTGCTTCTTGCGGATATTATCAGTACTGATAACTCTCAATTTTTTTACATGCTATTATTCGAAAAAGGGTCAAATGTACAGGGTGGCCATAATTAAAGTAGAGGTGTTTAGAGTCCGATAGAGTGGGAAAACTGTTGGGACAAATTTGCAGTAACTACTATTTAGACCATGGGGTTTTGATTTTTAAAAGGAAAAAAAGAATAGTTCGGATTTTTGCCACCGCGGGCCAAAGTGGCGCTGTAAGGTCTATTTTTGGAGTAAAATAGGCATAGAAAGTACAGAAAGTTAACATTTTACATGCATTTTGATATTGACATCCCATTTACATTCACATTTGCACATTTTATCAAACATTTTAGCAATCATGTCTCCCATACTCAGTAGTGCGTTGTAGTAAATATGCAGATTTTCACGGAGAAAAGAGGTGGTAATGCAAAACGCTATACAAATTTTAGTCAATTGACGCTGAAGCAAAGCGCGATCACGTAATGTTAGCAAAGCGAACTTTTAACGGCAAAGCACGATCGTAGAGATGTAGCGTATAATCGATTCCGACACATTCTTTCCGTTTTCCTTATATTCTCAAAACTAGTAGTACGTACTAATGCCGTCAACGTCAGCTGACTAAATTTTGCATAACGTTTTGCATTACCACCGACCTCTTTTCTCCGTGAAAATCTGCATATTTACTACAACGTACTACTGCGTATGGGGGACATGATTGCCAAAATGCTTGATAAAATGTAAGTGCAAATGTGAATGTAAAATGCGATATCAATATCAAAATGTATGTAAAATGTTAACTTTCTGTACTTCCTGTGCCTATTTCACTCCAAAAATGGACCTTACATCGCTTCTTTGGCCCACGGTGGCAAAAATCAGAATAATTCTTTTTTTAATAAATCCCCATGTTCTAAATAGTATTTACTGCAATTTTGGTTGAGTTTGGTCCAACAGTTTTCTCACTATCGGGCTCTAAACATATCTATTTTAATTGTGGCCACCCTGTACAATTCAACGGTAAAAACATTGTAATCTTATACATCATTATTTCACTGTGAAAGAAGTAAATCTATATGCATTATATAGGGAAAGTCTTGTGCTGCCCACATCAGATATTTTCTTTCTAAGGGAGGAAAGAACATGAAAAATTCATAAGGAGTGAAAAAAATCAAGTATAGAGGAGGGGTGGGGTGGGGATGGGGGGAAATTGTTCATACGGGTACTACAATTTGTATGGGTGACCATGACTGTTACATCTAACACATAATCTATATTAAATACATTCTCATATTTTAAATATTACATAGTCCGCTTCAACGATAAGAGCTTGCAATTTCGCTCCAGTAGCTCAACGGTAGAGCGTCGGCTGGCCACTTCGGAGATTCAAGGTTCGATTCCCGGTTGGGACAGCAAGAGTCTTTACAATGGCATCCAAACAAACCAACCCTGTAGGGTAGTGCAAAGATGTCGGAAGTCTGAAAAGGATCCTAGTACGGATTCAATGGACTCTGGAATATTGAGCGCTGATTTCAAATGGAGAGAATAAAGACCACGTAGTGTGCTAACCTGGGAAAAACTAGAAGTAGTAGGAGGCTAACCTGAAGTAAAAGTAGCAGCAGGAGGTGGTCGGTCAGATTGTCAGTTGCCCGCCAATCTGACATTAGAGGGTGGAGAATGCAGAGTCCACTTCGACGATAAGAGCTTGCAATTTCGTCCAGTAGCTCAAGGGTCGAGCGTTGCCTGGCCAGTTCGGAGATCTAGGGTTCGATTCCCGGTTAAGGCAGCAAGGCTCTTTAAAACATTTATCATATTTTGGTAAATATTTCATGACATTCTTGATTTTCTATTAAGACTATCTTGATTTCAGATCCTCGGACCATGAATTGGACCTTATGTGGGACGCCTTTTCCTATGTTATCCATAATTTTCTGTTACGTGTACTTCGTTAAAGTGTTGGGTCCTCAGTGGATGAAGAACAGGCCGCCTTTCAAAATAGAAAGCCTCATCGTGCTCTACAACGTACTCATGGTCGTCTTCTCGGCAGGATTCTTCCTATACGTAAGTAGGTTGGGGCCACTATCTTCTGCTTTTTTAATTACGATTGCACTGAAAATGAATCATTTTACTGGATTTGGAAAAAATAATCTCTCTCATGACTTCGATGTTATAGTCAGAACCGCTAAAGATCTAAAGGAGTCCTTTGTTGTCTTGGAAAGTGCTGTTCATAAAATGCATCTAACATTTTTTAACATTTCATAACATAGTTGAAAAGTGTTTATGGCTTTGTTCATTCTGTCTGTCTGTCCGTCCGCACGATAACTGTCGTAAAAATGGCTTTATCAAGCTGAAATTTTAGCATGTTGTTGAGACGGTCTGTGGGACATATGGGAATGTAAATGAATAGTATCACTCAATTAGTTTTGGACTGAACCCGGGTTGAAAAATTGAAATACATTGAGCCCTATGGAACCTAATTTTTCAAACATTTAGGCTAATTTAAAATTCACAAATTGCTTCGAAAATGTTAGGAAATATTCAAATTATCCCATAAATATATAAAAAAAATTTCAGCAAAATATGTTCGGTAGTTTTTAAAATAAAAATATAAATAATAATTGCACCCATATTATATGAGGAGATCACGTGATTCACTTCAAATGGCATTTATCTTGTGTCAAAATCGAGATTTTTAAAGTTCTTTTTAATTTATATTTAGCGTTGCATCCGTTCTAAAATCGCTTCATTTTGTATTTTTTTTTCTGTGAATCTATATACTGAGCCAACCCAATCACAATATTTTTTAGTTTAAATGATCATCAAACTTTGATTATTTCTACAACGAAGCCTAATTTTAACTTATGGAGAATGTAAACAAATAAAGATGTAGAATGAGTTGTATAAGAATTGATGATTTTTTAACGCATAATTATTTAGCTCTGGAGTCTACAATATAGCTGATATGAATGAAGCATTCATTGATTTTACATAGAGAAGCAGACGATTCTGTAGTATTGCTTTTTTGATGAAGTTTTAAGCATGGAGTTAGAATGTACTTTTAACTCTATGGTTTCAAGTTTTTAAGTAAAATAAATTATTGTAGTATTGTGATAATTTTAAAAATATCGCCTCTGAATGAAAGGAATGGAAAAAAGTTTATGAATGAAATATTTATTGTTTTTATGCAGAGAGCCAGACGATGTATATTTCGATGACGTTATTTGAATAAAGTTCATTTGTTTTCGATGCAGTTTTCAAATATAATATATTATTGTAGTATTGTGGTACTTTTAAAAATATCACTGTTGAATGTATCACATTTTAGAGATGTTTAAATAAAATTGCATTCCAATTGGAAAGTGTTTCGTAATCAATGCTTTATGCATGATTGATCTTTCTTGTTTACTTTACTTTTGAACTTAGTCCTGCAGAAAGTAATTTGAGATCCTAATATAAACACTAAAAAATATCTACCACAAATCTATTCAAATTATTGCATATGCTGATGACATCGATATTATAAGCAATATACAAGTAATTAAAAGATCTAAAGGAGTCCTTTCTTACCTTGGAAAGCGTTGCTGATAAAATGCATCTGAAAATTTAAAAAAAAAAATCTTATGTGGGCAGCACATGACTTTCGCTACAGACTCAAATTCATTTTCTCTTTATTTCTTTAATGATTCATTAAGTTTGTTTGCACAAATTAACACGCATAATTATTTGAAATGATACTGAATTTTCATTTTTTATCCAATTTTTGTTTTCATTTGGTATCTGAACGTATTTTCAAAGGCGGCGTATAGCAAAAATGCTAATAAACTACAATTTCTTGAGTACGGCTAGACCTGGAGTAACGGGGTTAGTCTTATTCGTTTCATCGTCAAATATTACGTTTAAGGCAAGCATTTAATGGATACATTTGAGCATACGCAGTCTTTTACTTTAGAATTTGGCGATTCTTGTGGGCCATTTCGTAAAAAAAGGCAGATTTTTCTTTTTAGAATCGTACCAAAATCTAATCAGCACCAGGGTAACCCACAAGTGACTTACCTGTAAATTTTTATGAAATTCGGTCCATTAGTTTTTTAGTCAGAGTGGATATATGAGATTTTTGCAGACTGTTTCGCAAAAAAAGCGGGTTCTTTTATCCTGAATCGTACCAAAATCTAATCAGCACCAATCTAATCACACATAACCTATAAAATGTTATGAAATTTGGTCCATTAGCTTTTGAGTTAGAGTGGATACATACATAACACAGACACAGACGTCACGCTAAAAATAGTCTTTTCGTATTCTATAGATCCCCAAACGTGTAGATCCGTCGAAAACACGAGTTGCGATTTTCGACACGATTCCAATACTTTCCCTATGCATTACCATGTATTGCTGGGAAAGTAAGAACATTAAGGTACTTTTTCTCTAAATTAACTCAACAATTGTTCAGAAAAATTGATTTAATTATTGTTGTTCCAGTTTTGATTCGAGCATTTCCACTTTGTGCAGAGCAATATATTGAATGAACTGTTTGTTCTGAAGTGAATAGTGTTTATGTATGTCTTGTCGGGTGTGTCCGACTGAAATTGGAGCGATACAAAAACTGTAACAGTTTGGACGCTTATATCTCCGAACCTAATTGATAAAAATATAAACAATTTACACTTTTTTTTCTCCTCGAAAAAGTTGAAAAGTTAGTTTTAATTCATCTTACTTAATTTCAATCAAAATAATTTCTAAGCTGTAAAATACAGATATAAATAATAAAAACAATTAAAATATTTGGCAGGAAAATCCGGTTTTTAGATCAATAATTTGTTTTCGCAAAGTTCTTATAGTTTTCTAGTAATTATCTTGTCAAATTGAAGAATAAATGAAAATTTTCTGTTTTTCAAGTTTGTCATGTTTATATCTTAAAAACTGAAACTTCTAGCTATGAACAATAAGCAAGAATTTGTATCTCTTTGAAAGCTCTACAAGTTAGTAAATTGGATTTTGTATCGAGCTCTTAGTTTCCGAAGTGTAATGGCTATAATTTCAATATTTTAGTATTTTATCTGAGTTTTCCAATGGGTGTGAAACTTGTAATATTTAAAATGCCACACGTATTGTAGCTCAATGTGTTTACTCATCGGTGAAATATTGCTGCACAAGCACGAGATATTTTGTTTTGTTTAAAAAGAATTAGTGAGTTAAATGAATTTTGAAATCAAGATTCTGAAGTTATTTGATGATTGATGAGGTTTGAACAAAATAGATGCAAATATAAGTATTCAAGTACGTATTCAATTCTATAACATTAAAGGAATCATGTATAGCCCTTTAAAATCTCTATAAGGATAAACTGTATATTTACTTCAAAACATTTACTTAAAATCGCTAAGCAAGAATTGCAAGGTGGCAGGCCACAAAACAGTGGAATACATATATTTAAAACACATACAAAAAAAGGCCTGTTTCCTAGCGGGAGGTATCAGACATTGGAACAAGACTCAGTCGTAAACATATCAGCGCCGGGCGAAAATGTTGCCTTACCCTAGCCCACAAAAGCGACAGAAATGCAACAGAAAGACACGGATTGATACGATATATCAAACAAGAAAGATCAATCATGCATAAAGCATTGATTATGAAACATTTTCCAACCGAAATGCAATTTTATTTAAACATCTTTAAAATGCGATACATTCAGCGCTGACATATTTTAAATTATCACATTACTACAATAATTTATTATATTAAAAACTTAACACTTCATCGAAAAAGATGAACTTCATTCAAATGACGTCATCGAAATATAAATCGTCTGACTCTCTATGTAAAAGCGATGAATATTTCATTCATATCATTTTTATTCCAGATTCCAGAGTTCGATAATTTTACGTGAAAAAATTCAGCAATTCTTATACAACTCATCTTACAATCACTTGTTTATATTCTGCATCCATTAAAATTAGGCTTCGTTGTAGAAATAATCAAAGTGTGATGATCATTTAAACTCAATAATATTGTAATTGCGTTAGCACAAAATATAAATGCACAGAAAATACGCAAAAATAAATCAGTTTTAAGACAGATGCAACACTAAATATAAATTTGAAAGAACTTTAAAAATCACCATTTTGATACTGGAAAAAAAGATGGATGTCATATTTTATTTTGAAGTGGGCACTTGATCTCTTCTTATATGGGTGTAATTATCATTTTAATTTTTATTTAAAAACTACCGAACATATTTTGCTGAAATTTTTTTATATATTTTATGGGATAATTTGAATATTTCCTAAAATTCGAAGTAATCTGTGAATTTCAAATCTGCTTAAAAAATGTTTGAAAAATTAGGTCCCATAGGGTTCAATTTATTTCACGTTTTCAAACCGGATTCAATCCAACACTAATTGGGTGATCAGAATGAACAAAGTTATAAGCACTTTTCAACTATGTTGGAAGTGTTAATAAAACAGAAGGAGAAAAAAAATAAAACATTTGAATCTCTCGATATTAACAAAGAATAGCCGCCGTCACCGCCGCTGTTTGACAAATTTCTCATTTTTCCAGATTCTTTGCTTCCTACCGCAAAACCTATTGCATTATAAAAATATGAAATTTGGTACACTTGTAGAAAAAACTTTGAGGAATACGCTGAAATAAACCGTTTTTGACACTCTACAACATAGTTGAAAAGTGTTTATGACATTGTTCATTCTGCCTTCCTGTCTGTCTGTCCGTTAGCAAGATAACTGCCGTAGAAATGACTTTATCAAAATGAAATTTTAGTATGTTGTTAAGACAGTCTATGGGACCTATGGGAATATAAATTAATAATATCACCCTATTAGTTTTGGAGTGAACCCGGGTTGAAAAAATGAAATACATTGAACCCTATTGGACCTAATGCGTCAAACATATTTTAAGCGAATTTAAAATTCACAAATTGCTTCGAAAGTTTTAGGAAATATTCAAATTATCTCATAAAATGTATAAAAAAAATTTCTGTAAAATATGTAGTTTTTTAAATAAAAATTGTTTAATATAGGGAGAAAAACAAATTCAATTAAATTCTGACTCTTGCTATATTCTCCAGAAAGAAAAAAGACATATATTTTATAATAAATATCTTTCCAAGAGTTTAATATTATTTTTCATCATGCCCATGAGTAAATTATTTTTTTCAAAAATCATAACCAAGTAGGTCATATAGTATGAAAGATAGGATCGATACCGTTATAAGTAGAAATGGGTGAATAACACTTTTCTCGAACTCGAGGATTCTAATCAGGCTGTGTAGAGTTAGTGAGTTTGTCGTCAATGTTAATTTGACGCACATGAGCTTTATTTTGCAAAAATGTTAAGATATTACATAAAATAGTTCTTCACTTCTGCTGGACTACCAAATTGTGGGCTGCAATCAGAAATAATTTTGCCATCCGCAGACCCAGAAAGCTTTTAATATAACGAGAAATTTATATATTTTAATTTTCTACAATTTCTGAATGAAATTCTAGCACAAATTAAAATTGTTTATGTTGTTGTTGTTGTTGTTGTTCTCGTGTCCTAATTAAGGAAAGAAATTTGCGCTGCTTCAATTGTTTATGTTTAAGTGTGATTTTTGACAAGAGGAGGCGTGTTGGCATGCATTTAATTAATATTCCTATTTTTAAAATGTTTGTAAAATGTATTTAAACTTTAAATGTTATTAAATTTATTTTCTAATCTACATTTTAAACATGTTTTAATATTTATTAGCTGCGCAAGCTCTTTTTCAGCAACTACAGCAAATGACATAGTTCGCCGAGAGATAAAATAAAAAAAATTACTTCTTATTAAAAAACATGTTCATTTTTCATATGTGATACCATGCGATAAATTTGGTGACATCATTCTCGTGGATTTAGCTCGTTCCATTCATGAAAAAAGATACTTTGAGTAATACTTTTGTATTTGAACGGCAATAGTCATTTATTTGCTGTAAGAATAACTTACTTCTCCGTCCATAACGCTTGGTGAGATTTTGGCGAAGAATTTGCGGGAATGTAGTCAACTTGGCGACTTTTTAAAATATTTTTAAATTAACGATAAACTCGCTAAATGGATAAAAATGAAGCTAAATCAATGAAAATTACGACTCATTGACGAAAATTCAATATCTTGGAAAGAATATAAATATCTACTATAAAAATAATCTATTTTTTTTTACTGTAAAAGTAGTAAATTCATTGCATTATATAAGGAAAGTCATGTGCTGCCCACATCAGATTTTTTTTGCGTATTATCTGTTTATCTAAATTCTGAGCCAACGCAATTACAATATTTTTTATTTTAAATGATGAAATATGCATTGATTTTACATATAGAAGCAGACGACTTATGTTACAATGGCGTTATTTGAATAAAGTTTATTTAGTGTAACTAGCATGAAGTTAGAAAGAAGGAGATAAAACCCCTATGGAATAAATGCTTAAAAATGCCATAATGTTTTGAGAATTATATGTAGGTGTCGCTAGTGCTAGTAACGTGGCTGCTATTGCTAATTGACAGAACAGAAAGGCGTAGTATTTAGTATATGCATTTTTGATTAGTTTTAAATTAAGAGTTAGCTAATTATGTGTAGAATTAACCAGTATTTTCTCATAGTAGTAAGATAGAGTACAGAATTTATGGAGATAAAAATAAATTGAAAGGTAAAATAATTTTGAATGAGTAGGAATATTCGTTATTGTTTCAGTTCTAACTTGCATTGCGTTAATTATTTATATTTACAAAACTGACAATTTAAAAATATTTTAGGTCTTTCGACATAGAAATTCATGTAATGCAGCTTATCCCAACTCCACCTAAATTATTGTCTTACACGATATTGGCGTTTTCTTAATGTAAGGTTTTAACTCCTTACTTTTACATCCATGGCTACTGGCATTGCATTTTTTGATTGTCTTTTTTGAAATTTTAAGTTTTCAAATATAATAAATTACTGTGATATTTAAAAAAAATATCAGTGCTGAATGTATCACAATTTAGAGACTCTTAAATAAAATTACATTTCCATTTGGAAAGTGTTTTATAATCAATTCTTTATGCATGATTAAACTTTCTTCTTAACACTTTACAGCAAAGTTGAAAAGTGTTTATGACTTTGCTCTGTCTGTCTGCCCGTTAGCACGATAACTGCCGTAAAAATGACTTTATCATAATGAAATTTTAGTATGTTGTTCAGACGGTCTGTGGGACCTATGGGAATATAAATGAAGAATATCACCCAATTAGTTTTGTATTGAACCCGGGTTGAAAAAATGAAATACATTGAACCCCTATGGTACCTAATTTTTCAAACATTTTTTAAGCGGATTTAAAATTCACAAATTGCTTCGAAAATTTTAGGTAATATTCAAATTGTTCCATAAAATATATAAAAACAAATTCAGCGAAATATATTCAGTAGTTTTTTAAATAAAAATTAAAATAATAATTACAGCTCTTATATGAAGCGATCACGTGACCATGATATGAAAAGATAACGTGACCCACTTCAAAATGATATATGGCATCCATCTTGTCTCAAAACCGTGATTTTTAAAGTTCTTTTTAATTCATATTGAGTGTTGTATCCGTCCTAAAACCACTTTATTTTTGCTTAAATTCTGTGCATCTACATACTGAAACAGCGCAATTACAAAATATTTGAGTTTAAATGCTCATCCAAATTTGATTATTTCTACAACGAAGCCTATTTTTCACTTATGCAAAATGTAAACAGCAAAATATGTAGAATGAGTTGTATTAGAATTTGCTGTATTTTTTTAACACAAAATTATTTAGCTCATGGAGTCTGCATAGCTGATATGAATGAAATATTCATTGATTTTACAAAGAGAAGGATGATTTTTTTCGATGAAGTTTTACGCATAGAGTTTAATTACTTGTAGCTCCATGGTCTTAATTTTTAAATAAAATAAATTATTATAGTATTGTGATGAATTAAATGAATGGGAAATTGTTTATGAATGAAATGCTGCTTTTATAGAGAGAGCCAGGCGTGTTATTTTTTCTATGACGTCATTTGAATGAATTTCAGTTGCTTTCGATGAAGTTTTCAAATATAATAAATTATCGTAGTATTATGATAATTCTAAAATTATTACCGAGGAATGTATCGCATTTTAGAAATGTTTAAACCAGGCAATTTATATTTCAATGCCGTCATTTGAATGAAGTTCATTTTTTTCTATGATGGTTTAAGTTTTCAAATATAATAAATCAATGTAGTATTGTGATAAGTTTTAAAATATTACCGAGGAATGTATTGCATTTTAGACATGTTTAAATAAAATTGCATTGAAGTTGGAAAGTGTTTCATGATCAATGCTTTAAGCATGATTGATCTTTCTTGTTAATTTCGATGTAGTTTTTGAAATATTTTACTTTTTATGCACGTCTGATGTGAACTTTTTTTTTCGTATCGGCACGGATTTCACTGTCTCGTACCGTAAACAACTATAACATACAAAAAAATCTGATGTGGGCAACACATGACTTTCCTTATATAATGTAATGAATTTACTACTTTTACAGTAAAAAACATAGGTTTTTCTTATAGTAGATACTAATATTCTTTCCAAGATATTGAATTTTCGACAAATAGTCGTCATTTTCATTGATTTAGCCTCATTTTTATCCATTTGGCGAGATTTTCGTTAATTTGGCAACATTTCAAAAGTCGCTAAGTTGGCGACATTCCGCCAAATTCGTCGCCAAAATTTCGCCAAGCGTTATGGACGAAGAAATAAGTTGTTCTTACAGCAGATAAATAACTATTGCCGTTCAAATACAACAGTATTACTCAAAGTATCTTTTTTCATGAATGGAACGAGCTAGATCCACGAGAATGATGTCACCCAATTTATCGCATGGTATTACATATGAAAAGTGAACATGTTTCTCAATAGGAAATATTTTTTTTCATTTTATGTGACTTTTTAATAATTTTTTTGAAAAATGTGCTATATCTCGAGAACGGTTCATGTTAGCATTCTAAAACTTATGTCAATCGTTTTCTAATGAAAAATTACATAAGAAATTTTTATTTGCGTAACTTTATTAGTGGTTTTGATTTTTTGACGATTTTTTCAAAATTTTATTCGACAATTTAGGGGAGTTCTGAACATTCGATTACGAATAAAAACAATAGGCTTCCAGTGTTTACGGATTGTGATTTTTATACCAAATTTGGTGCCAAAATGGGTCCATTCGTTCGTCAGTTATCGTCTCCACAGACTTACTGACACACACACACACACACACACACACACACACACTTTCACACACACACACTTTCACACACACACACTTTCACACACACACACACACACACACACACACATACTTTCACACACACACACACACCCGGACGTCCAAATAGTTGCTCAAGTCTTTGTTGACGAGTCGGACGGTCTGGGTCTTCAACACACACACACACACAGACAGACATCACTTCAAAAATGTTCGATTCGTGATCAGGAATGCTTGAAACGTGCTCTCCCGTCGAAAACTCGATTTCGAATTTTCGACCCCGTCACAATACTTTCCTTATACATTATGTATATAAGGAAAGTAATAAACCGTTTATCGATTTAAACTTTAGTTTGGCATGAAATAACTCATGGTCATGGTACTCAGTTTTTGGATTCTCTGGGCTAAGAAAAATCCCTGCTTTTCCCTTCTGCGGAAAATAGGCAGGGATAGAAAAGATATTTTTGAAAGTAGAATTTTTAGAAAAGATAGATATGAAGCGAGCTCTGGGAACACAGTGACTAGGAGAAGAAGCCCCCTGAAGGGGGTTGCGCGAGCAGAGCCAGTCCCCTAGTTGTTAACAAAAATAAAGGAATGATGTGAAACTAGAGAGAGGAAGAAATAGACCAATCCAAATAAAGATAGTAAAACTGCAAAAATAGTAACTAAAAAGAGTGAAATATGTTGAAAGCACCATAGACATAAAAATCTGATGTGGGCAGCAAACTGGACGTATTTTTAAAACCGACGTAGCAAAAATGCAAAACACTTCAATATACCGAGAACGGCTAGTTCTAAAGTAATGGGGTTGGTCTTATTCTTTTCATCGCCAAAAATTATGTATAAAACAAGCATTTACTAGATGCATTTGAGCACCTATTTAGATTTTGAATATTTTTGCGGACCATTTCGTAAAAAAATGGCAGGTTCTTTTTTCCCCAATCGAACCAAACTCTTACCAGTACCAGGGTAACTCATAAATGACTTTTCTACCAAATTTGTCAAATTCAGTCAATTTTTTTCTTTAGCTAAAATGGATACATGCGATTTTTGTGAGCTATTTCTAAAAAATCTGATGTGGGCAGCACATGACTTTCCCTGCAGACTTATACCCACGTTCTCTTTATTTTAATTAAATTTAATTCACTTTTAATTTAATTTTCGTTTCATTTGGTAACTGGACTTATTTTCAAAGGTGGCATAGGGGAAATACAATAAAACTAAAATATCTCGAGAACGGTTTGTCCTAGTGTAATGGGGTTGGTCTTATTCTTTTCTTCGCTAAAAATTACGTATTAAATCAGCATTTAATGGATATATTTGAGCGTACGTAGTTTTTTATTTTAGATTTTGAGGATTTTTGAGGACCATTTTGCAAAAAAATTTAGGTTATTTTTTTCCGGATCGTACCAAAATCTAATCAACACCAGGGTAACCCACAAGCGACTTATCTACCGAATTTTGCGAAATTCGGTCCATTAGTTTTTCAGCTAGAGTGGATACATGAAATTTTTGCTGGCTATTTCGCCAAAACAAAAGGCTGGTTCCTTTATCCCGAATCGTACTAAAAACTAATCAGCACCAGGATCACACCCAAGTGATTTACCTACCCCATCTTATGAAATTCGGTCCATTAGTTTTTGACTTAGAGTGGGTACATACATTGCACAGAAAGACATACAGACATATAGACACACACACAGACATCACACTAAAAATAGTTTTTTCGTATTCTAGAGGTCTCGAAACGTGTAGATCCGTCAAAAACTCGTTGTGATTTTCAGCATGACTCCAATACTTTCCCTATACATTACCATGCATAGCAGAGAAATTAAAAGTGGCGATTCTTCTATTCATAACCTACGTAAGTAATGAAATGGAGGAAACAAGTTGTTTCGGGGTTAAATGAACTACCTTCGAAACACGAAACTTTAAGAGCCAATCAATTAAATGATAACTAAACAAACAACAATAATGTCCGCTTTCATTGTGGAAGTATTGAAAGTGTTATTCTCACAAGCAGCAGTTTTGTTTTTGTAGAAACTTTTTATTTGATAATTTTGGTCACTGGTTTTATGTTTCTAGTTTATTTCGCTTCGCTACAGTCAACAATTGTTCAAGTTTTGATTCAAACACCAAACATTTCCCCTTTACTTAGAATATATTGAACGAATTATTTTCACCAATATTTTTCCGCCCATTGGAAATAGTAAATAATCTGTGTTTTTGAAGTGATTAAAATACTACATTTAAAAGTGAATAATCAATTTTTCTAGGAGATATGCACTCTTAGAAAGTGTCACCATCTCAGACGTGTTAATATTACATTGATCCTAAAATAAATTGTCGCATATATTGAATTAAAATCAGAAGATTTTATCTGTGCTCTATGTATTTTTAAATTCTAGAGCGAGTTTACACTCTTAAAATACCGAGATTAGGTTTTAAACGAGCATAAAAGTTACATTTTGCAATTTTGATGATTAAAATAACTTACGGAAAACATTCTCATTACAGATAACAATATCCGCGGACCAGTTTCGGGCCTATTATATGCTGGAATCGGCATGAAATAACTGTTAACTGCAATAACATCAAGAAATCTTTCTAATTGCCATATTTTTGCATAACCGCAAAATTGCAATGCAATTGAAGTTCAAAAAATTGCGGCAAATAGCAAGTTTTCTTGCTGCCATTGCAGTTAACGGTTATCCCATGCTTATGAGCGCATAATAAGCACAAAATCAGTCTATGAATACGGTTATTTGTAATGGGAGTGCATTTCTTATTTCCCTGTCTGGTGGGTTCTTGTGATTTTAAAATAACTTAGTTCAAAATCATTTCACAAGCACTTTTATAAACTTAACGTACTTAATTATAGCCATTTAATGATTAAATGGAATTCAAAGCATATCATCTGTATAGACAGTTAGAGTTGCAAAGTTCGGAAAAACTCGGTTTATTCCCAGGAATAAACACTGTTTTGGGGACAGAAATTTTGAATAACTGGATGGGCGAGGGCGCAGCAGCAAATTTTGGCACACTGTTGCCACATACGGACGGGCGTTGTTGTGCAACAGAATAAGCTAGTATACTGGTGTCCAAACAATAATAATAAACTGGTGTCCAAAAATCTTTATATGCCCAAAAACACTGATTTCTCAACAGCTATTTAATGTATAATTGAATGATTTATTTTTTTTGGGGGGGGATGATACATAATATCATAACACATACATACAAACTAAAAATTCGAACATCGGATGCGCACTGTACAAAACTAATTATAAAACAATTAAAATTAAAATAATGTCTAGCAAGGAGATTTTTGAAAAAAAAAAAAAAAAGAATAACTTGGAAACAAATGTAGACTTTTGTTTGACATTAATAGAGAATGTGATCATGTTCTTTTGTTTCAATTTCATGTTCTTCGTAAGATGGTTAATTAGGGTTTGGGGCAGCAAGTTCCTGACCTCCAGCAACTCGATCTTCAAGACAATGCGATCTTTAGGCAGAGGATTTCGCTGTGCAACAGCTCTTTCAAGAGCGTCCCACAAGGTCTCAATCGGGTTCAAATCAGGAAATTTTTTGCTGGCCAATTTATTCGCTCAATGCCACTGCTTTCAAGAAATGCATCAACCCGTTTTTCTCGGTGTGGACATGCGTTATCATCCATAAAATGAAAGTCAGATTCAAATGTACCTCTAAAAGGTTTTACATAGGGTTCTAAGACTTCAGGCTAAAACATAAAATAACTAAAAATACTTATTTAAAATTTAAAGAAAAATAACGCTGGGGTGCACCTATTCGGATAAAAAATTTAAGCTGTTGGCGCCAAAAGAACAGTTTGAATTTTAACTTTAACAGTCATCAAGGAGTGCTTCGGAACCCCAAACAAAATTAGTTACATTTTAAAATTATCTATGTAATAGTAGACTTACGTGTTACAAAGAACAACGTTAAGTTATTCGTTACGTGGATAATGCGTTCGCCGTGCGGAATAATAGTTGAAGACTTTAAGCAATCTTAATAGCGTTGACGTATTTTATCCCTCCATAAGTTTTACTGCTGGACATGTGTGTGTGTGTGTGTGGGGGGGGGGGCGGGTCTTAGCTCTTTCTTGATGTTCGAATTTCCCATGATACTAATGGTTTCTATACCTCTGCCTTTTATAATCCCACTTTGAATAATTATTGTGTACCCGCTAATTCGTTCCACCCTGTTTCTTCTAAAAACTCCTTTTATTGTCTTTTTAATCGTATCTTTAATGTCTGTTTTTCTATTGATAATGATAATTTGAGTGACGAAAGTAACTGTATCTTTAGCCTTGACTATGGAACTGTTGATTCCTATAAGTTTATTTATCAAAATGTTTCTACTATCTGTTCTATCCCAAATCTACAGTTTCCCTGTCTTCCGACATTTTGAATTTCACCTCCAGTTTTCCTTGCAATTCTAAGATCATCCTCCCCCTTGTTAAGTTGTGTGGATAATTTAATTTTAAACCTGCCCATTCTACCGTTACTCCTGTGTTTAGCTGTATCCGTACCGATAAGTTTAAAAGTAATGCTTTGAGTCAGGCTGTGGTGCACTACGTTGTCCCCTTCATCTCCCCTGAAAATAGGTATAAATTCTATATTGGTAGTTCTAAACTGTTGGTAGTAGATTATCTGAATGTGCTCGTGATATCAAAATAAATAAATAAATAAATGAATAAAAAATGAAATAAAATAAATAAATAAAAACTTTCCGATGTCTTATCCCTAAACTGTTATCAATGATAATTTTGTCCCAATTTTCGATGGAGCCGTTCTTTTAACCAATTGTAATAAACCCCGTAATATCTTGCTTTTTGAATCTTTATTTATTTATATTTATCATGATTCCATTTATAATTATGACCTTGTACAAAATCACAGTTTCGAAATGGCATCTCATTCATTGAAGGTTAAATCATTGCTTGTATTTTTAAGTATCTAAATGTGAAAGCCCCAGGCCGTCCGGCTCGTCCAAAGTATCTGAATGTGTAATTACTTTGTATTTTATATCTGCTGTGTTATTTTTAATCATATTTTTCCTTGTGTAATTTGGGCATTAATTTGATACACAAATTTTGTTCACGGTTTTTGGCTGAAAATAAAAAGTCCAGTGTATCTTTTCCTGGCATATGCCTTTGATAAAGGGTAAATAATAATTGGTTGTTATCCTACTGTAAAAATTTGTTTTGGCTTTATATTGTTTAAATTATTTTTGTTGTTTTCGTCTTATTAACTGTATACGGATTTTTTTTTTATTCAGTTACAAGATACAAAATTTTAATAAATTTTTACTGGCCGTCTAATTGCTACTCTCAACTTTCGGGAAATCGGACGGCCAGGGTAGCGTAAGTAGAAAATACTGGTGTAATTTTATACAATTTAGTTTTAACAATTTTATAAAGATGGAACACCAATAATACCGAAATGCTATTTTACTTTTCAATACCGGTATAAGAATATCGACAAAATTTCTTTGGCTTCCAGAATCTCGGATATTGGATTTAGTAGCTGAGTGTTTCTCAAATTTTTGGGGTAACGGAACACTTTTGAAATTCAATTTGATGGCGGAAACTCAAAATGAGAAATTATCCACTGTTATTCAAATTGTGCATTCAAATTTTACACGTTTTTTGAATTTTTAAGAAAATTTATGCAACACTTTTTAGTGAAATTTTGAAAAAATTGTAAGAAAATCCGGACCTTTAATAATACCAAATAAATAATCATTTTTTACGTAATTTATCAATAAAAATGAATGGAAGGGGATCCAGCGTATCCGTGGCATTATTGTGTTATTGTGCTTATTTACGTTGTTCAAGTTTTCCTCATCCTTTTAACAAAGTTTATTTTACTTATTGAAGTATGTAGGTGTTACATTTAGCAAGCACGGTTACTATTTAATAATGTTAGATAAAAATATTTTTATATAACTTTTGACTTTAGTGCATAAAAGAAGTTAGAAAGTTGCGTGTCACATTACATTATAATGAAACTAACAAGGAAAAATCCGTTGATTGGAATAAAAAATTATACTGAAAAAATTCTGTGAGTAATAGTTTTGACATAATATACTATAAACAAGAAAGTTCCATCATGCATAAAGCACTGATTATAAAACACTTTCCAACTGGAAATGTAATTTTATTTAAGCGTCTCTAAATTGTCATACATTCAGCGCTGATATTTTTTTTAAATATCACAGTAATTTATTATATTTGAAAACTTAAAACTTCAAAAAAGACAATCAAAAAATACAATGCCAGTAACCATGGAGGTAAAAGTAAGGAGTTAAAACTTCACATTAAGAAAACTCCAATATCGTGTAAGACGATAATTTAGATGGCTCTGGGATAAGCTGCATTGCATGAATTTCTATGGTGAAAGACCTAAAATATTTTTTAAACTGTCAGTTTTGTAAACATAAATAATTAACGTAATGTAAGTTAGATCTGAAACAATAACGAATATTCCTACTCATTCAAAATTATTTTACCTTTCAATTTATTTTTATCTCCATAAATTCTGTACTCTATCCTACTACTATGAGAAAATACTGGTTAATTCTACACATAATTAGTTAACTCTTTATTTAAAACTAATCAAAAATACATATACTAAATACTACACCTTTCTGTTGTGTCAATTAGCAATAGCAGCCACTTTACTAGCACTAGCGACACCTACATATAATTCTCAAAACATTATGGCATTTTTAAACATTTCTTCCATAGGGGTTTTATCTCCTTCTTTCTAACTCTGCTAGTTACACTAAATGAACTTTATTCAAATAACGCCATTGTAACATAAATCGCCTGCCTCTATATGTAAAATCAATGAATATTTTAACCTTTAAAATAAAAAATATTGTAATTGCGTTGGCTCAGACTTTAGATAAACAGATAATACGTAAAAAAAATCTGATTTGGACAGCACATGACTTTCCTTATATAATGCAATGAATTTACTACTTTTACAGTAAAAAAAAATAGATTATTTTTACAGTAGATATTTATATTATTTCCAAGATATTGAATTTTTGTCAATGAGTCGTCATTTTCATTGATTAACCGTCATTTTTATCATTTGGCGAGTTCATCTTTAATTTAGCAACATTTAAAAAAGTCGCCAAGTTGACGACATTCCACCAAATTTGTCGCCAAAATCTCACCCAGCGTTATGGACGGAGAAGTAAGTTATTCTTACAGCAAATAAATGACTATTGGCGTTCAAATACTAAAGTATTACTCAAAGTATCTTTATTCATGAATGGAACGAGCTAAATCCACGAGAATGATGTCACGAAATTTATCGCATGGTATTACATATGAAAAGTGAACATGTTTTTCAATAGGAAATATTTTTTTTATTATTTTATCTCTCGGCGAACTATATCATTTGCTGTAGTTGCTGAAAAAGAGCCTGCGCAGCTAATAAATATTAAAACACGTTTAAAATGTAGATTAGAGAATAAATTTATAAATGTTTAAATACATTTTACAAACATTCTAAAAATAAGAATACTTATTAAATGCATGCCAACACGCCTTCCTTTGTCAAAAATCACAAACATAAACATTTTTGATTTGTGCTAAAATTTCATTTAGAAATTGTAGAAAATTAAAATATATAAATTTCTTGTTATATTAAAAGCTTGCTGGGTTTGCGGATGGTAAAATTATTTCTGATTGCAACCCGCAATTTGACAGTCCAGCAGAAGTGAAGAACGATTTTATGTAATATCTTAACATTTTTACAAAATAGCGCTCATTTGTGTCAAATTAACATTGGCGACAAACTCACTAACTCTGCACTGCCTGATTAGAATTCTCGAATTCGAGAAAAGTGTTATTCACCCATTTCTACTTATAACGGTATCGATTCTATCTTTCGTACTATATGACCTACTTGGTTATGATTTTTGAAAATAATTTACTCATGGGCATGATAAAAAAAATAATTAAACTCTTGGAAAGATATTCATTATAAAATATATCTATTTTTTTTTCTGGAGAATATAGCAAGAGTCAGAATTTAATTGAATTTGTTTTTCTCCCTATATTAAACAATTTTTATTTAAAAAAATACTGAATACGCTTTACTGAAATTTTTTTTATATATTTTATGCGGTAATTTAAATATTTCCTAAAACTTTCGAAGTAGTTTGTGAATTTTAAATCCGCTTAAAAAATGTTTGAAACATTAGGTCCCATAGGGTTCAATGCATTTCATTTTTTTAACACGAGTTCACTCCAAAACTAATTGGGTGCTATTATTCATTTATATTCCCATAGGTCCCACAAACCATCTGAAAAACATACTAAAATTTCATTTTGATAAAGTCATTTTTACGGCAGTTATCGTGCTAACGGACAGACAGACAGACAGGATGAACAAAGTCATAAACACTTTTCAACTATGTTGTAAAGTGTTAAAAACTATAATTCATATGGTGAATAATTAGCTGCGAAATCAATGTGATTTTTCTAAAAATATTTCCTAAAGTATAGATTTTTTAAAATTATATTGCGTTAATTGATGCGTTTTTAACACTTTACAACACAGTTGAAAAGTGTTTATGACTTTGTTCATTCTGTCTGTCTGTCTGTCTGTCCGTTAGCACGATAACTGCCGTAAAAATGACTTTATCAAAATGAAATTTTAGTATGTTGCTCAGATGGTCTACGAGACCTATGGGAATATAAATTAATAATGTCACCCAATTAGTTTTGGATTGAACCCCGGTTC
Organism: Amaurobius ferox; assembly: GCA_951213105.1. Lineage (NCBI taxonomy): Eukaryota > Metazoa > Arthropoda > Arachnida > Araneae > Amaurobiidae > Amaurobius > Amaurobius ferox. The sequence goes on from OX578151.1 coordinate 31,462,481, forward strand.
AAAAAATGAAATACATTGAACCCTGTGGGACCTAATTTTTAAGCGAATTTAAATTCACAAATTGCTTTGAAAGTTTTAGAATATATTCAAATTGTCCCATAAAATATATAAAAAAAATTTCAGCAAAATATATTCAGTAGTTTCTTAAATAAAAATAAAAATAATAATTACATCCTTTATATGAAGAGATCAAGTGACCATTACATGAAGAGATCACGTGACCCACTTCAAAATAAAATGTGTCATCCATCTTATATCAAAATCGTGATTTTTAAAGTTCTTTTAATTCATATTTAGTGTTGTATACGTCCTAAAACCACTTTATTTTTGCTTAAATTTTGTGCATCTACATACTGAAACAACGCAATTACAATATAGTTGAGTTTAAATGATCATCCAATTTTGATTATTTCTACAACGAAGCCAAACTTTCACTTATGGAGAATGTAAATACCAAAAACTATAGAATTAGTTGTATAAGAATTGCTGCATTTTTTTAACGCAAAATTATTTGGTCCATGGAGTCTGCAATATAGCTGATATGAATGAAACATTCATTGACACAGAGAAGCAAACGATTTTTTCGATGAAGTTTTAAGCATAGAGTTAAATTACTTGTACCTCCATGGTTTTAAGTTTTTAAATAAAATAAATTACTATAGTATTGTGATGAATGAAATGAATGGAAGAAAGTTTATGAATGAAATGCTGCTTTTATACAGAAATCCAGGCGTGTTATGTTTCAATGACATCATTTGAATAAATTTCATTTGTTTTCGATGAAGTTTTTAAATATAATAAATTATTGTAGTATTATGATAATTTTAAAAATATTACCGAGGAGTGTATCGCATTTTAGAAATGTTTAAACCAGGCAATTTATATTTCAATGCTGTCATTTGAATGAAGTCCTTTATATCGATGAAGTTTTAAGTTTTCAAATATAATAAATTAATGTAGTATTGTGATAATTTTAAAAATATTACAGAGGAATGTATCGCATTTTAGAGATATTTAAATAAAATTGCATTGAAGTTGGAAAGTGTTTTATAATCAATGCTTTATGCATGATTGATCTTTCTTGTTATTTTTATCGTTTCGTGGAATTTGAATACATCTAATTATTCATCTATTCACTAAAAAGACAACTCAGAATTTGAAGTTTTTTCTTAATTTTTGAATTTTGGTAATTTATCTTAAACTCCGCGCTTTCATCGCCGCAATTTAGTAAAATAATTTAAAAAAATTTCAAATTTAAAGACATTTTTAATCAAAAAATTTAGGTTTGGACGCTAAATTTTACCATATTACGTCAAAATAGTTCATTTAAAAAAAAAAAAAATGACAATTAGGTTTTCAACGATTTTATTTCATTGATAGAAATTTTATGTGTCTTACATCATAAGAAATTTAAAAATAAATTCCTATATGTATCATATTTTATTATGATTTATTTCAGGGTGGAACTTATACGTATATTTGGCCATGGGGTAGATTCAGCTGGATATGCGAGCCTATCGACTATGGACATCATCCAGACATACTTCATGTAAGTCAATTTTTACACTGTTTTATTTAGGTTGGTTTCTCTGTTTGTTTGGGCCAAAGATTGAAATCAATTTTTGACTTACTTCTACCGAGCCTATTTTCCTGAAATTTTACACACATACGTGTGGCTTCCCGGCCGTCCAAATAGTTGCTCTTAGTCCTCTGGACGAGTCGGACGGTCTGGGTCTTCAACACATACGTGTGGGCCAACGGCCGTACCGTGCTGAAAACACCGGTTCTCGTTAGATCACCGAAGTCAAGCAGCATCGGGCGCGGTTAGTACTTGGTGGGTGACCACCTCGGAACACCGCGTGCTGTTGGCCATCTCGGGTGCGGTATCCTCGTGGTTTGCGCGCTAGATTTGCACGCTACCACAAATGCCGCCGTGTTCATGCGGAGTACGATCACGTTAAACATGTGGGTCCGTAAGTCCTTCCGAGAGGTTGGTGGTAGGGGAAGGAGGGTACGGTCCCTGTGGATGCCTCCCCCACTGGGTTCCGGTCTAAATTGGGTGGCACTTCCCGGCCGTCCATACGGTTACCTTACACCTTTCTGGTAGATCGGACGGTCTGGGTCTCAACAACAACAACACATACGTGTGACAATACAATATTTCATCAAATTTGAGTAGATCCTTACCCTGGATTCTGACACACACTCCCGAAATCATGCCCAGAATGACCGGTAAAACCCCCTTGTTGTAAGATAGTTTTAATATGTATATATCTCTCTATATTAAAAAAATAGCTGACGCTGCTTGACAAATTTCTCGTTTTTCGAGATTCTTTGCTTCGTACCGCAAAAACTATAGCATATAAAAATATGAAATTCGGTATATTTATAGAGAAATAATAGAGTAGCACGATGAAATTAACCAATTCCAAGTAATCATGAATTATTAAAATCACCAAGGCAGACAAAACACGGCCACCATGCCGATAAAAGAAATGAACAGCACCCACCCAATTTCGGAGATTAACCAGAATTAAATTATATGTATATATATATATATATATATATATTATATATATTTATACATATATATATATATATGTATATTATATAAATATATTTATATATATGCATATGCATACACACACATATATATATACATAAATATATATACAGTCTAAGACAAAGAGGTCCACGCACCCCGCAAAATAATCCGATAGTAATGAAACTTTACATACAAACATCTTTCGACCGAATATGCAAATGATCAAAAATTCGCAGCCAATGAATGAATAGTCCGGACTACAGAGTATTGAAACTGGGCACCATGGTGGTGTATATAAGGAGCGAACCTCGCTTTCAGGAACAAAACGTGCAGTGGATTTCGATTGCGTTTAAGTTCCTTGATTGTAACAATGACTCGCCGGCGAATTCGCGGCCACTACGAGCATATGAATGCATTTGAAAGAGGGCGTGCGGTCGGACTGCATGAGGCTGGATGGGCACATCGACAAATCGCTCGGCATTTGGTTAGGAGGGATGCAGTAATTAGACGATGTTGGTAGGAATGGGTCCAGAATGCCAGATTTTAGCGGGCAGCGGACGGCATAGAGTGAGAGACAGAAGGGGGAGATCAGAACAGCTGTGACAGCACGAGATTCGTTGTTAGCAACCATCCAACGCGTGGCAAACACGGAAGGGACCGCCCTGATCCATTAATAGAAGACTACGGGAGCGGAATCTATACTCGCGGCGCCCATTACGCCGCCTACCACTGACCAGTATACACCGTCAACAGCGATTGCAATGGTACCGGGTCCGATCGACGTGGAATTGTTCGGATTGGGAACAAATTGTCTTCAGTGATGAGTCCCGACGGCCAGCGCAGACGTGTCTCGAGACAGCTCTGGCATCGTCAGGATCCCGCTCTTACTGTCACACGCTACACGGCCCGACAATAGGGACTTATGGTCTGGGGTACCATTTTGTTTGACAGCCGGACCCTTTGATAGTCCTCCGTGATACCATCACAGCACAGCGGTACGTTGCCGACATTCTACGACCCGTTGTATTGCTATACCTTTTGCGACACCCCGGGCTAAATTTTCAGCAGGATAATGCCAGGCCACATACGGCACACCTTTTTATTGATTGTCTGCGTGCTTACGACACACTTCTTTGGCCAGGGCGCGGTAGCCCATTGGTTAGCGCGCTGGAGTTGCACTCGGTAGGCCCGGGTTCGATTCCAGCCACTGCCAAAACTGCCGCCGTGTTCATGCGGAGTACGATCACGTTAAACATGTGGGTCCGAAAGTCCTTCCGAGAGGTTGGTGGTAGGGGAAGGAGGGTACGGTCCCTGTGGATGCCTCCCCCACTGAGTTCCGGTCTAAATTGGGTGGCACTTCCCGACCGTCCAAACAGTTACCTTACACCTTTCTGGTAGGTCGGACGGTCTGGGTTTCAACAACAACAACACTTCTTTGGCCAGTCAGATTCCCAGATCTCTTGCCTATTGAGCACATTTGGGTTGAGATGCGGCGTCGCTTGCCACCATCCCAGAATGTAGACGAATTAGCTCGTCAATTGGAAGCCACTTGGAACAACATCCCTCAGAACACCATCCGGCAACTTTGTGCATCAATGCCACGTCGGGTAACAGCTTATATCAAGGCCAGAGGTGGACCAATGCCTTATTGACATGCTCAATTTGTGTAGATCTTTTAGTGCAATAAATCATCCAATTGTTCTGAAATTCTAATCATTTCCTTTTCTGTACATCCACATTACACGTACCAAATTTTGTCTTATTTGGATAATTCTTTCTTGCTGCGTCGATTTTTTGTCTTAGAGTGTATGTATATATATATATAGATATAGATATAGATATATACAGAGAGAAAGAGGCATACTGAACACTCCTTTTAACTATCTTACAACAATGGGATTATGCAAACATATAAACGTAGGAGATTTTTCGCGGACTATTTCGTAAAAAAATGGCGATTATATTTTTAGATGATCCGTTAAATTTTAATCAGTTAAAATGTTCCACTGAACTAAGCTGTGTACCAAATTTTAGATCCTTAGGACGTAGAGTTACGGAAAGTATGTTAAAACTGCCATCAAAGATGTTGAAACTGACATTGACACAGACAACCATCTGTCATTACGAATTCAATAAAAGATTCTAAAAAGGTTTGATTGGATATCTAATGAAAATTTGATTACAAAATCGCAAAAGAGTTAAAAGTATAAAATAAAATATTATAAAAAAAACTACTTATTTAAGTTACGTTGTTTTAGTAAAATGCACTAAAAAGTAAAAAATAGGTTTTAGCTATATCAAAACATTCTTGGCCATAATGCGACTCAAAATGAAACCGTGGGGCGCACATAAAAGAATTGTATTTGAACAATAACAGCATTTCAAGGAACAATAGATGTGATAACATAGAAATAATTACATAAGAATGACGGATTGTTAAATTAAAAATTGTCAAAAAGAAATTTCAATGACTTGAATGTGTAATCATTCTCATACACTCTTTTGAAAAAAAAAACAAAAAAAAAAACAAGGAAGCTCCACGAAAAAGTGACTGTTTTTATTGAAGTTAAATATGCGTACAGCTCCTACACAGGTAATGAAATGATTACAAAATCAAGGCCGCAGGACCTATCAATTGTTAGAAATAGCACATTGAATTTTCAAATCAGTAATTGGTGAAACCCCCTTGGAGGCAATGCATGCTTGTATACGTCTAGGTAAGGAGTGATAAAGTTTGCTAATATCATCCTACGATACATTCTGGAAGGCATTCCTCAATTATTACTCCAGATCTGCTACATTTCGGGGTGTCCGAATCTGGCGACCTAGCATATCCCATACATGCTCGATTGTCGAAAGGTCTGGTGACCTTGCTCGCCAAGGATCAGTATCAACAGCACAGAGATAGTCCACAGATATGCAAGCCGTATGTGGCGTGGAATTATCTTGCTGGAAAATGGCCCCAGAATGACGTGCCATGAAGGGTAACGTAAACGACCGCAGGATTTCGTTGAGCATATCGTTGAGCTTCTAAAGTTAACATATCGTTGAGCTTCTAAAGTTGTACGCAGGATGACTAGGGGCGACCTGCTGTCGTAAAAGATAGCACCCCACACCAAGGGTAATGGCATTTCGCCTGTGGAAGACCCAGACCGTCCGACTCGTCCTAGGACATGAGCAGCTGTTTGATCAGGCAGTGTGCCTGTGTAAAACAAAGACTGATTGGGACCGCTGGCCCTGGTGCCTCCACACGCGTACCCGATGGTCATCTGCTGAAAGACTGAAGCGTGCTTCATCGCTGAACACTATGCGATGCCAGTCTGCTGGCAGCCATGATGCTCGGCCACGACACCACTCCAAACGGCTCTGTTGATGTTGTGAGGTTATGGGCAGACGTCTTAAAGGCCGCCGTAGGCGTAATCCCGCCTCAGCCAAGCGCCATGAGCGTAACCCCACCTCAGCCAAGCGCCGTGAGATGGTGGAAGGTACCACGAGTGGTATGGAAGAGGCTGTAGGACGTTGGATGGCGGACAATGACGCCGTTGGGCCTGTTCGGGCCTGTCGCACAATCATCCGATCTTGCCTCGCATTCGTGCACCTCGGCCTTCCAGAGCCTTCATTCCGCCGATGATTTCCTTGCAGCAACCATTGCTGCCAGCACCTTTGCAAGGCAGTGTCCGTTCGGTGCAGGTGGCGGCCTATTGCTCGGTATAACCAGCCAGCTTCACACATCCTGACTATACGACCACTTTCAAACTCGTCTAATTGCTTATAAGGTCTTTGGCAACGTCGTAACGGCATTATTGGTTGTGGCTCCACGGAACTGCTACGCCGAGAACGAGCAAAGATAAATCGTCCACATTTTTAACCTGTTTTGTAGGATGCTAGTTGCACATTAGAAACGCACGCTATGACTGAAGTTAACACTTATTCGTCTTGAAGATTTAATCAATTGCATACTTGGTATAAAGGAATTTACATGCAAAATTTCGAGATGATCGGATTATTTTTTAGGGGTACTTCGCTTTTTTCGCGAAAGAGTGTATATGTCATTTGCATGTTATCACTTCTATTGTTCCTCAACATTCTCTTAATATCCAAATACAGTTCTTTTATGGGCGCCTCACGGTTTTATTTTGAGTCGCATATAACCAAGAATGTTGGGATAGCCAAAAATTATTCTTTACATTTTAGTGCATTCTACTAAAACAGTGTAACTTAAACAGATATTTTTTTATAATATTTTATTTATTTAATATATTTATTAGACATTGAGCCCGTCATACGACGGGGTTCATAAAATTGTGGAACATAATAAATTTTCTTGCTGTCTTTACAAGTATTTGGTTAATCCATTGCGAGGAGCTCATCAAATACACAAAAGTGGTCCATGGATGTTGTTATCTACAATAAGAGAGCGGACTTAGTTTTGAACGACTAGTTACATATTACTCATAATTTGGGAACCCTTAATTTAAAAATTATCAAAAATACATATAGTCAGTACTATGCCTCTCTATTGTGTTAAATAGTTCTCTATTGTGTTAAATAATCTCTCTATTATGTTAAATAACTAACAATAATAATCTAGCCTCTCTATTGTGTTAAATAATTTCTCTATTATGTTAAATAACTAACAATAATAATCTAACATCTCTATTTTGTTAAATAATAATAAGAAAAGGACCTTTTCGGGCTATTTGGCAAAATTCTGGTCCTATTTTTCGATTAAAATATTCTACTGGACTAAGCTGTGTACCCAATTTCAAATCTTTAGGACGTAGAAAATTACGTTAGAAATGTCATCAAGGAAGTTGAAACCATGGAATTAGAGAGGATATAAAATTCTCACAGATGAAACGCTTAAAAATAACATAACGCTTTGAGAATTATGTTTAGGAGTCGCTAGTGTTAGTAAAGCGCCCTTTGTTTCCATTTAACACAATAGAGAGGCATAGTATAGAGTATATGTGTTTTTGATAATTTTTAAATTAAAGGTTCTCGAATTATGAGTATAATTAACCAGTATTTTTTCACAGTTGTAGGATAAAGTACAGAATATTGGGAGATAAAAATAAATTGAAAGGTAAAAAAATTTTGAATACGTAGAAATATTCCTTATTATTTCAGTTTTAATGTGCAATGCGCTAATCATTTATTTCTACAAAATTGACAGTTTAAATAAATATTTTAATCCTTTAACCATAGAGGTATATACAATGTAGGGGCGCCTATCTTATCGCAGCGCCACTTGAATTATTGTCTCAAATGATATTGGCCTTTTCTCAGTATGAAGTTTTAACACCTTACCTCCATGGTTGAAACTAACAGACAGACGACGGTCATGAAGAGTTCAGTGAAATATTTTAAAAAGTAATGAAAGTTTAACTTTGTTACCGCTTTCTAAAAATCAGTCTTATTTACTACGAAACCAAATTTTGATTTCTTCGACCTTGAAGAGATACAATAACAAATTACCGTTCGATATTGCTTTTTTTTTTTCCTTGCTTTTTTTCCACGGTTGGAATGTGTTCCATATTTCAGGTAGCATCTCGGATCCTCTGTGCGGGTTCTTGTCGTGCGTTCAAAGCAGCGGACCGCATTAGTAACGGTTTCTCGGTCAAGCCTGGAGAATGACTGTGACTGCGCGGTGCAATTTGGGGAAACGCAAAAAAAAACAAAAAAGATATCCAATGTGTTGCTTCTGTATGCCTGAATGGCTTTTGGGAGAGTTATAGCATGTTAGGAAGCGTTCCTTGTGAACTACGGAGGATGCGTTTTTTCATAATCTCCAAAATAGAAACAAATAAATAGGAAAATTCAGACTCACAGAACCTGCCCGGACTTTTTCTAAGGAACATTTCGTACTGCTCAGACGGGTACTATGAGTAACATGTCATTTATTTATTACGTTCTCATAGTATGTAATATAGTACAGAGAAAATATTGTTTTCGTCATTTTCGAATTCGAGATTTTGACGCCCATATATGTCTTAAGTTCTCTCTTGCACATTTGACTATTTTTATAGTGATGTCCGTCTGTTTGTCTGTCTGTCTGTGGTCGACTTCTTGCGTACACGATAGCGGCCGCAAATATTAATGGATTCGCGAAACTTTTTATTCAGTTTTGTTATAAAAAAAGTCTAGAACTGGATAGAATTTTTTTTATTCGAGCAAAATCTTCGAAAGTTATTCGAAATTTTGTATTTTTTAACATGGCAGCATAGGACGAAATTTGACATAATTATGCATAATAGGGTTTATTTATGGCTCAATGATAACGAGACTTAATAGTTTTAATCATTGTTGTGAAAAATAGCAGCAATACATTTTTTGTTCGTGACGTCATTAGTCCCCTTGGGGAGCAAGTTGCCCGTCCCGGAGGGGTATATTGTCAATCGAAATATTTTTCAAGCCTTTGAAAATGAAGTGTAACACGCTATAATGTAATTATTTGGACCAACTATACATATTTTTCAAACTTTTTCTTGTAAACTTTGAAAAAAAAAATTTCCGTAAAATGGAGTCTGGTTTGAGAAAGTCGAGTTGAGCCACACTCTCATTAGTTTTTCCTAATGGGAAAGGGGGGTGAATATTGCGGCCCGAAACAGTGTTAGGGAACTCAATCCCGTACCGGTCCACGAGTCGGGCCGGACTTAAGCCAGTGGACCAGGTTCGAACCCGTAAGGACCTCTAAACTGCAAATTTAAGTTGCTCAGACATATAATATATATATTATATTATATTATATTTTATAATATATTATATATACAATGTATATAATATATTATTTTAATTATACAATGTACATAATGTATATATTATCCAAGATAAATGTATAAAATATTTTTTGTGTAAATAAACGAAAGATTTTTGCTCCGTGTCGAGCTCAATGCCGACGCAATTCTTAATTAATCATTAATTGCTAATTAATTTCGCAAAAATATATTTTTTAGAACATTTATAAATTATGATATACAAATATTCCACGAGAATAATGTTGAAGATTTGGTGCATATTATTGTATATAGGAAGTGAACCTATTTGATTATACTTACTTTTTTTTTTTTTTTTTTTTTGAGAAACGTGCACTACCTCGTTTAAAGTTTTTTTATAATTCATTTTCTAATGAAAAAGCATGTATGATATAATTATTTATTTATCATTATTAAAGATTCTAATTTTATGATTTTTCAAAAAATTCAGTCGAAAATTAGGGGGTGGGGAGGGGTTCTTCCGAATATTCGATTGCGTTGAAAATCAATAGGCTTACAGTACTCACTGATTGTAATAATCGTACCAATTTATTTTCGAAAAGCTTCATTCATCCATGACGTATCGCATCCACAGACTCTTCCTCTCTCACTCTCTCTCCCACACCCACCACCTCAATAATGTCTTCTTCGAGTTGAGGTATGCTTGAAATATGCTCTTTAGTCAAATCTCGAACTCGAATTTTCGTTCTGTCACAATATATTCCCTATACATTATACATACATTATACCTATGTATGTAAAGAAAATAATAAAATGTTTGAAATTCGTGTCACCACTGTATATAATATGCATATACATATTAACGAAGAGATGATTCTAATCTCTGGGAATTCTGTGCCCTTGGTGGAGCAATTTCGTAATTGGAATCTCTTCCGGAACTAATAGAAGAACATTTCTACAGGACGGCCTTCAATCTTTACCAGATAATTTTAATCTGTTTGTTCCTCTTCTTCATTACATTTTCTTTAGATTTCCGGAAGAACCATTTTAAGTACACTTTTGAAGGCAGGAAAAGTTTGTTTGGTTGAAAAGTTCTTCAAATGATGTCATAATGGCTATATTTTCATGCAAGTTATTATTCTAATCACTGGCAGTAGCGTTGCCAAGGGGTGGCTAGCCGTCCTCAGCAACCCATTTTGTTCCAGTATTACAATTGGACGTTGTAGACATAAACACTGGTGTTGTTGTTGAGACCCAGATCGTCCGACCTACCAGAAAGGTGTAAGGTAACTGTTTGGACGGCCGGAAAGTGCCACCCAATTTAGACCGGAACCCAGTGGGGGAGGTATCCACAGGGACCGTACCCTCCTTCCCCTACCAACAACCTCTAGGAAGGACTTACGGACCCACATGTTTAACGTGATCGTACTCCGCATGAACACGGCGGCATTTGTGGTAGCGTGCAAATCTAGCGCGCAAACCACGGGGATACCGCACCCGAGATGGCCAACAGCACGCGGTGTTCCGAGGTGGTCACCCACCAAGTACTAACCGCGCCCGATGCTGCTTGACTTCGGTGATCTAACGAGAACCGGTGTTTTCAGCACGGTACGGCCGTTGGCCAGATAAACACTGGTGTGGAATATTCCTTTAAAAAACGTTTTCAGTAAAACATCCTTAACGCACACGTCCAAATATAGGACACCTAGATTTGATGGACATTATTTGCGATTTCCAGTCTTAAAAGTGCATCTATCTACAAATAGTAGTTACTCCGAATAATGAACAATAGCTTTGATCGTTAAAAATGTATTTGCTAAAACATGTTTGTAATGTAGAAATATGTACTTTAATCATGTATTTAAAAAAGCACTTAATTCACAATTATATTGCTAAGGAAACAAAAAGAAAAATAGAAATATTCGTTGAGTGATCATCTTGAGAATGATTACAAGCACACTAACATATATGCCCACACAAAAACATACACAGGCACTAACATTTATTCACACACAAGAACACACACACACACGCATACACACACACACACACACACACACACACACACACACACACAAGTACCGCAAAAACGTTCGATTCGAATTCAAGGATGCTTAACACGTGCTCTCCCGTCAAAATCTCAAATTCGAATTTTCGACACCGTTACAATACTATCCCTGCTCTTTATATTACGTATCGAGGTAAAGTGATATGTAGATTTTAATTAAAAATATTTGCTTCTTTTTCAGATGATTAATATTGGCTGGTGGTACCTGATGTTGAAAATTGCTGAATTTGCTGACACGGCAAGTATTCTATACTCAAATTGTTCTCATTTAGCAAATTGTTAAAAAAATATAATTGCACAATATTTCTGAAAGTTAAAATAACTTTTCTACTATTTTTTTATGAATTGCACATTGAAATTTATTGCACATTTTAATACAGGCACATTGAAATTTCATAGAGCGATTTTAGATTTATAAAGTTTCTGTTCAGAGAATTTGATAGGGATATCAATTGACTAAAATGTAAACAATTTTAGTAAGAGTGTTCTTGAAACATGTGGGAGATAGATTCGCAAGGCCATCAAGAGATTATAAACCAGGTAAGAGTGTACTTCTATTGAATTTTAAGACGGGGCAGTGGGAGAACTAATATCACCACATAAGGCCCCAAGATCTTACATTGATAGGAATGCTAGAGGTATAGTATTTCAAAGAAGTCAAGGACATGAAAGTGTCAGGTACAAAGTACACATGTGACAATGACATAGGTCAATCTGAAAACAGTGAAGGCATCAAATCAAACTCTTCAAATATAACAAATGCTAATATAACAAATGCCTTCAAATATAACAAATGCTAATGTTACAAGGCGAGAGCGAGTTATTAATCCCAATGCACTACATCTTGCGCAAGACCGTAATATTTTGTAAAGACCGTTCATGAGTTATCGTACCCACATTTACTGAAGTAGCCTTCAAGCTTTAGGACTATGAATTGTATTGAAAATCAAGATCATGTTTGTAATTTGAAACTGATTATTTTGTTTGAAAGTAGTGTTTTTCTTTTATAACTATGTAACCAAGTGTTTTAATTATTGTGGTTGAACTTGTAAGTTTATGTACCAATTTAAATCGTGTATGTACATTGGGCTTAAGGAGAGAATGTAATATAAGTTAACTGTAACCAAACGTATAAGTTAACTGTAACCTGCACGGTGATTCAATATTAGTATGGAAGCTATGAAGCATAGAGGACATGCTGTTGCTTCATATATATATATATATATATATATATATGTGTGTGTGAAGCAACAGCATATATATATATATATATAAAGAAGAACATTTGTGACATTTCTCATCATTATTGTAAACAAACTATTACCCAACTGAAAGGGTTTTCAGAATTATGAAAAACGAGTACATTCTATGACGTGTTCAGGATATGCACATGTGATATTATACGCCGCTGATTTTCCACGGGTTACAAAGCTAATTATAATATATTTCACAATTTCGACAATCATACATGCAATATATTATTAAACTTTTGCTACTATTTTGTGTAGTTATTTACATGTTATTTTGATTAGTTTAACTGTATGTTTATCTTTTTGTAGATATTTTTCGTCCTCCGCAAGAAATTTACCCACATCTCAGCCCTCCATGTTATCCACCATTCTCTAGTAGCCTGGGGAGTTTGGATTGGAATCAAATTCGGAGCAGGTGAGTTTTTAGCTAGGGATTATGGAACATATAGTGTTAGACAATATAAACATGAGAAAATTATGAAGAAATGTCTTCCAAGTGCTTTTATTTCCAATTTTATAAGAAAAATGATGAAAAATTGGTAGCATGGGTGCAAATGATTATAATTATATCCTTCACTTTAATGGGCTTGAAAATAATCTTTCGGTTGATACTATACTTGACAATGTATCCCTATTCGAAGTTTTCGCTCGGATTTAAAAAAATTCTGTCAAGTTCTAGATTTTTTTGATAAAGCCGGATATAAAGTTTCGTGAAAATCCATTAATATTTGTGGCAACTATCCTGCACCCAAGAAATCGAACACAGACAGGCGAGGCGGACATCACTCCAAAAATAGTCAAAACGTGTTCAGGAGGTCTTAAAATATATATCGGCATCAAAATCTCGAATTCGAAAATTTTCGTGAAAACAATACTTTCTCTACACTCTATTACATAGAATGAGAAAGTATCAAGTTTTCGGTTATGGTACCTGTAGAATTGAAAACGAGGATATTGCTTTAAAGTTCGTGGGAATGACTTTGAAGCAATAATAGGGGAACTATACCCTCAAGGCAAGGAATATATACCTTAAGAAAAATATGAGATCAGAATTCCAATAATTGAGTACTTGACCCATTTGTCTGAACTGAAACTGGAATTTCTTATGGACTTTTAGGCTGTTTGGGTGTTACCAATTTAGCTTTGTATCCACTGTATTGTTTCATGCAACTTTAGAGCCCTGTGTGTCTTATGACAGTCTTATCTGCCTGGGCGTGCCGTTATTGACTTTTCATTAACTTATATGGAGTTCTTAGAAAAGCCTTTAATCATCTTAATAACATTGTAAGGAAAGGTTCATGAGTATATTCGTTATAGGTCCATCTAGAGCTCCTATAATATTATTATAATGCTCCTATATACTATATACAACTATAATACTTTTTACTATATACTACTATAATAATCCTATAATACTACTATAATATTCCTATAATATTCCTATACAGGATGTCCCAAAAAGATTGAAACGCGCTTAAATTCTTTACCTGTTGGAGATAAATGGACAATGTAAATTGCAAAATTGTTGAAAGTAAAGTAGGAAATAAGACTACGTTAATGAAATAGTCCTACCATTCATTTTCAAAAAGTTACACTTTTTAAATTTTTATACGACCCCCTTAGAGAAATTTGGTCAAACAGAAAGTTTTTATTTTTAATGCAACAAGATCATTAAAAAAACCCAGCATATCTGTATCTTTAAAGTTGAGCAAGTTATATTTAATTGAAAATTGAACATTGTGAATGGGGACCCTATATCAAATTAGAAATGTGAATTTGTGACATATCACAAAAAAAGATAAAACTGGATGATAATACATAGGATACCCAACCGCTTAGTGAGTACCACTGCATTGTATGATCTCTGTCTGTGTAATGCTTTATTTAGGTGCATTTGCGATAAAAAAATTTGACACATATTAACGTATTTTTGATCTAAACAATTTCCATCGTCAATTTGTTTGTGATCCCTATTTTCACTGATGAAACAGCCTTTCACATGGTACGGAAAAGTGGCATAAGTCAGATTTTTTTCCTTTATCATAATTCAGTTGATTTTAAAGATAAAAATATGTGGGTTTTTTAATGATCTTGTTGCATTAAAAATAAAACATTTCTGATTGACCCAATTTCTCCAAGGGGGTCGTATAAAAATTTAAAAAGTGTAACTTTTTGAAAATGAATGGGAGGGCTATTTCATTAACGTAGTCTTATTTCCTACCTTACTTTCAACAATTTTGCAATTTACATTGCCCACTTATCTCCAACAAGTAAAGATTAAAGCACGTTTCAATCTTTTTGGGACACCCTGTATAGAGAAGCCTTAGGTCTATCTATCCTAAAGTAGCATGCCCGATCGAATAAAAAGATAGAAAATATCCAGCGCCCCTAGCGAGGAATTTAAAATGTTATGTTAAAAAACTCGACAACGAAGTTTGATAGGCGAAAAAAAGAAAATTAAAGTTATAGAACGTTTTCTAATTCGAAGGAATCTGGGATAAAAGTGTTACTGAAGGCATTTATTTGTCGGTTATTGACGAATAGCTGTCTTGATCAGGAATGACGTAATAAGCAATACTTACATGAGCAGAAACCTAGTGTATCGCCTGTTTAAAGTACTGTCCGTTAGAAACCACGAACATTTGAATTCAACCTCATAAATAATAACGCCACGAACACAAAAATTTTATCTCGGCTATTTTTCACCACAATTATTGAAACTATTAAGTTTTGTGATCATTAAGCCATAAAAATACCCTTTTTATGCATGATTATGTCGAATTTTATCCTATGCTGAAATGTTAAAAAGATATATAATTTCGAATAAATTTTAAGTTTTCACTCGAATTTAACACTAGAACGACGGATGCGGTCATTTTGACCGCATAACCTAATTCCTCTAATCCCAGACCATTGAAATTTTATAACTTTTCTAATTTTCTTCTGTGTTTTCAATAACTTTAAGAAAATAAGAAAAGTAATAAAATTTCAATGGACTGGGATTAGTCGATTTAGAGGAATCGTTTCTCAAAGTAGACCGCTTCCTTCAAAATGACCGCTTCCGTCTTTCTAGTGTTAAAAAAATAATTCTATCTAGTTCTAATTTTATCGTTAATATAAAGTATCGAATATAAAATCCATTAATATTTGTGGCAGATATCATGTGCACAAGAAATCGACCACAGACACCCATCACTCCAAAAACAGTCAAAGCGTTCTAAGGAAGTCCTAAAGCATATAATAAAAATCTCGAAATCGAAAATTTTCGTGAAAACAATACTTTCTCAAAATACTACGTAGAGTAAATAAAAATATTCTTGCAATCATATTACTCACACAAAATATGAGACTTAACTGTGAAAACCCACCATACACACGTCATTGTGTAATACAGTAAAAAACCGCAAATAATATAGAATATCGTGGCTGACCAGTCTATAATTATTACCTTTATTGAAATGAGATTTGCACATCTGCAATTCAGAGCGGGAGGAATCTGATGTTTGTTCTTAAGTGGGAGATACCCGCCGAGAAATAAACCGCGGACGTCATTAATTCTAGAAAAGGCCTTGAACTTCTTTTTTGGTTCAATCGGTAGTGCTAATGATTGAACATTAAAAGCAAAGATTGAGGCGGGATTTTTCATCCAAGGTTATATGTTGTCAATAACTGACAGTTACATGTTTTCTTGATATTCATTTTGGACTGGCGGAAGTTTTTATTTTAAATTATTGCAAAGTATTTATTTAAAGATTTTGAATATATATATATATATATATATTAATTTTAGTTATATTTTGAAATGGTTTTATAATATTTAAATAGTGTCATTAAATTATTTTAAAAATATTTTTCAAATTTGAAATAATGTAATAATTTGAGTAATTTAATCAATTGAGTATAAATTAGAATTTCTGATTTTATTTTATTGAAATCGTAATTTAAGAATCAGTTATATTTAGTTTCGTGAAGTTATAATTAATATTGAAACTCAAAGTAATTTCTTGAGTGGCCAGAATGTTGTAACTGTTCGATCACGTTCTATTCAACAGTTATGTTTTATTTATACAGTACCATCTGATTGAATTTTACTGTCGAAAATAGGTCTAATGCCCTTAAAGTATCTGACAATATTTTCTTTCTTCGAAAATTTGAAGATTTATTATCAGTTTGTAATTTTATTTAATATATTTTCTCTTCAAGTAAAAAAAAACCCTTCAGTTTCCTTTAAATATTCCAAAATTTTGCTCATCCTGGAATTTGCTACCTATTAAAATCTGTTGCCCTTGACCTGAGCCAGTGTTTAAATGTAAATAAGACTAATCGGTTTCAATTTAGAAAGTGGCCTTTGGACCTTTCCTCACAACAAAAGCTTGGAGAAGAAAAGATTCTTTTTACAACCTTTCGATTAATTGGAGCTGGTGTTAAGTGTTTTGTAACATATTTTGTAACACCAGCTCCTGAGAAAGTATCAGTGCAATTCAAATATTTGAAGCCATAACTAATCAGATTTCATTCATCACAGTAATATAAATTTGGTATGTAGTTGTTAAATTATTTTATGTGCGTAAAGCGTATCGTTTATTAAAACCTACATTCCATTTTGCAGGTGGCAGCAACGCCTTCTTCCCCTTCATCAACTGCTTCGTCCACACTATCATGTACTCCTACTACTGTTTGGCAGCGCTAGGGCCCGGCATGAGAAAGTATCTGTGGTGGAAAAAGTACCTAACCATCATTCAAATGGTAAGAACATTCTACTCTTAAAACATATCAGCGTCTCTACCTATATATTATCTTGGAATATTACATCTACAACTGTGATTGGGGTATTAAAATGACAGCACAGTAGCCAGAGATAAAACTGAAGAGGGGCTGAAAGGAAATTCAAGGGGGGGCTGAACAGTCTTAAAGGAGGGGCTCATCAAAACACAACTAATCATTGGCATTTATAAACCACAATAGTTACTATTTATTTTTTCAATTTATATAAATTATTAACAAATAATTGCATATTTATAGTTGCCAAAAGAAAAAGAGAGAGAGAGCTGATAATTAATATCGATATAGCTACTATACATCAATATTAATATATAATAATTACAATTGATTTTGATGTAAGCATTAACTAGTAATAAAGCTGTTAATCATTTGTAGAAACATTCTGAAAATTAATGCAAGTTAATGCTTAATATTAACTCTTATCAGTTGATTTTGACTCTATAATGTATAATAGTGAACCTCACAATAATAAAAAGTATCCTAAATACTAGCGTCAGAATTTTTAAAAATATTTTAAAAATAAATATCTCAATAAATGGATCATTAGAATGATCACACATTCAGCTAAATTAAAAAACGTCTTTAAAACGAAGTAATTTATAAGAAAATATCAAAGAAATTTTTTATGCAAAATTTGAATGACATTTTATATAAAATTTTATATTATTACTAAAAATTTAATATTTTTATCACGGGGTCTTAGTATACCTCTTGAAGGGGCTTAGCCCCCTCTGGATCCTGCCTGGCTACGACCCTGCTGCACAGGTCCAGAGATTGAGAGCTTTTTGAAAACAAAATGAGTTCATAGTGTTTGTAATTTTGTATATTGTAATAAAAAAAATTGTACAAGAAAATTGAAGGTAGCCTCGAAAGATTCTAATGTATACAAAGCTGTTTTCTACTACAGCACCTGCCGTCGAATACGCCTACCACAAAACAAAATACAAAATATATGATAAATATGTTTCACTCTCAAAAACGTTTGGGAATCGCTGCTCTAATTTATTGCTAAACCGAATTCGTGTTAAAAGAGGATGGGGGGGGGGGGGGGGTATACTTCACAATCTAAAATCAGAAATAGTGTATTTTTTATTGACCTTCTGAAATAAGTCATTCTAAAACTTGTATTCGCACTCCAGCATCAAACCGCATTGCTGAATTCGCTGCTGTTTTGATACCGGTCCAAATATATTGTTTAAAGCACTGGGAGTTCAATTTCATACAATGTATATAATATGCCCTTAAAAAAAATACATGAATGTAGCTATTTTAGTTGATTTTACGTCTAGTGGATATTCAGCTGTAATGTCCACGGCAACCTATTGGTCTATGTTGATGGGAAAATGAGGCAGAAAGGGTTTTATCGCTCCCACCCGAGCCACAGACAGAGGAAAGAGATCGGCAGAATCACCCACGGCTGGGTCCGGAAAGATGACCCACCTAGTCTCGACCCCAGTTGTCGACGGATTTGGAAACTGGTCACAAAGACTCAGTTCCTCTCCGCCACCTGTAAGAGCCGGTTCATGAACCCCCCAGATATTATACCTAGGGGACAAACCCACGATTTATATATCCACTTAGAGGAGGTGGGTCAAAGGCTATAGAGCCAGTGCCCATAGGCCGAGGCGCCTTCAATTACCTATGGCTTCTTTTATTCATTTACCTATGGCGAATAAAAATTTGAATAAAACTAATGGAAATTTAAAAAGAAGAAGTACAAAAGAAAAAGAAGAGAAAATACAAAATATTTTAATTTAATTTTTCACTTAGGAAAATAAACTCCAAAATAAAAGCAGGTACTTTTATTTGGAGGGGAGGGTTAAAACTAGCATTTTGGGAACACTGAAATTCGTTTGCGGGGGATTTAAATTTTAGCTTTAGGAAAACTAAAAGTTTGGGAGCCTTCTTACGCATTTTGCTTAAGAGGCTAAAATTCCCAACTACGTCGCTGTTGGAAACCTTCACCTTTGGTAGCATATCCACATTTGAACTTTGTCTAAAAAATACCTCCGTAGTTTTTCTGGGAAATAAAAGAGAGAAAACCATTAAAAACCTTTCCCTTTGAAAGATTCTATAACCTTGCTTCGCGTAACCTTTGTTCTTTATAACCCTTAACAGCATTCCCAAAACCACGAACGTGTTGTTTTTTTCAAAATGAGAATAGTAATCAAACAGCTATCAGCGCACCCAGACATTTAAAATGCATCTTTCATACATCTTCCTTTCTTCGGTGGTTTCGCTTTTGCATTTGCTTTCGCACAGCTGAACGCCTGCGGAACGGGTTTTCATTCATCAACAGTGTATCAGTATCACGAACATTCGAAAAAGACGCAACAAAGAAATTAATTTCGTTTTCGTTGCCGCTGTCGACGATTCCCTTAAATTTGGCTACGCCTTATTGCATCTAGACACCGAATAACCTTGACCGAAGAAAATACCTGTCTTTTCTCCTACATAATTTTCTGCGGCCATCAGCCGCATATACCTGTTACAGAAACCCTCAATTTAGAGGGGGGTTTTCCACTCAGCTTGACGTACATTTCTTCACACTGGAGAATTCCTGAATTTAAGAAAAAAGCTTTTTTTTTTTATCCCCCGGTTGTTAATTGCGTGGGTTTCAACGTCTCTAATGACGAGGTAAACAAGGAATGCATATCAGAATTTTTGCGGTTGACTTTTATTTATTTTAATTGACAGTTGGTAATTCCATGATTGCAGAAAATTCCATAAGGAACTGGGACAACTCATAAGCGAGTAACCTTTGATCAGGGACAGAGTGCGGTTTCGTAGTCGACTCCAGCCATTTAAAATTTTTATCTGTTCGGTATTTCTATTAATTTTTCAATCTGGAGATCTTGCAAGATTAGTAATTTCATTTTAAATAGAAGCCATGTTATTTAATAATTAATAATTTTTAATAAAAGTCACATTGCGTTTTGATTGATTTGCTTACAAACATTACTTTATTTAAACGATGTAAAATGACGTTGATATCACCCTATGAAAAATATCGGCATATTATGCCATTTCATTAGTTCCGGATGTAATAAACGTTTGTTTTTTTTATAAAAGGTAGGAAAATGTATCAGCTAATTAAGAAGGTGACTTTGTAACTGTCACAAAACTTTATATAAAAATGGAATGAACAAATGTTCTACTAGTAGTAAATGTTCTTTTTAGTATGCATTTTGGATAATAATAAAAAAAAAAGTGGGGAAAATTAAAATTATCAATTATAATCAATTTAATATTCGCATTAGCAAATTCCAAATCTTTGGCCAGTAATCGTTAATAAATCACACAAAATTAAAAGGGTGGATAATTAAAAAAGATTTTTAAAATCCTATCTAACCACTCGATGAAGCCAGCTGCCCTGTCAAATTTGAGTAGAAGGATAAAAAGACAATCCTTAGAACATATTTCATAAAATACCAAAAATGTCTTACCTGTGATACACATTCAATTGATTTTCATAGTTGTCGGATTAATAAATATAATTATCAGTCTTCATAAGTAAATAGACAGATATATTTCTTTATGTAGGTCTAACATTTTTATTAAAAATTTTACAATTAAAATAGAGAATTCAAGAAATCCCGGTTAACATTCCATTATCAATATTATTATACCATTGGCTACTTTATCTAAAATTCTTATCTTTGATACACATGCAATTGATTTTCATAGTTGTCGGATTAATAAGTATAATTACCAATCTTCATAAGTAAAGCGACAGAGATATTTTTATGTAGGTCTAATATTTTTATTAAAAAGTTCATAATTAAAATAAAAATAATTCAACAAATATCGGTTAACATTCCATTATCAATACTAATGTAACATTGGCTGCTTTATCTAAAATTCTTACCTTTGATACACATGCAATTGATTTTTATAGTTTTGGGATTAATTTATCAATCATCACAAGTAAAGAGACCGTAACATTTTTATTTATGTAGGCCTAACACTTAAAAAAAAAACATAAAAATTAAAAATTTCACAATTAAAACAAAGATAATTCAACAAATCTCGGTTAACGTTCCATTATTAATACTATTATAACATTGACTGCTTTATCTAAAATTCTTACCTCTGATACACATTCAATTGATTTTCATAGTTTTCGGATTAATTAAGTATTATTATCAATCTTCATAAGTAAAAAGACAGAGATAATTTTTTTATGTAGTCCTAACATTTTTATCAAAAATTCCACAATTAAAACAAAGAGAATTCAACAAATCTCGGTTAACATACAATCATCAACACTATTATAGCATTGGCTGCTTTATCTAAAATTTCAGCCATGGATGTATCGAATCAACAATTTGTTACCTTATAACTACTAATCATTTCATAAAAGCCCTTGCATCTTGACAGTACCTTTCCTGGTACGCCACAAAAATTCTTGGATTTTGTTAGAATTGGTGACATTATCTCCAGATAATTTTAATAATCAGATATTTAATTTCACACATTTTAAAATACTGGGATCTTTACTATATATTTCACACATCAAGTCATTTCTGATAAAAAAAAATCCAAACTATTTGAAATGTTTATAACACAATGGAGAAGAAAGTTCAAAAGAAAAAAAACAAATATGGGATACTTACTTTCATTTCTTCTGTTTTAACCTGGTGAACTCATATCAATAAAATATTAAATTCATATTTTAAAAAATCGGAGTACGAAAGTAATGTTCATAAAATAGCATACAACACGATAGTCTTGATGAAATGACATGCTGAAATTAGCGAATAATTTTATCATTCCATAAACAAACAGAGCAGACGATGTTTTTATCCTTTTCAAACCAGATTGATGCGATTTATTTTTAACTGAGTTGAGTTGTTTTTTTCATTTCTATTGGGATTATTTATTTAAAATATAATTATCCTTCGAAGTATTTACAAAACATTTTAATAAAAGTATTATTTTTCAGTATACACGTTCGTTGGATCCCTGAAAATGTTGATCTAAATTCCTGAAATATCACACTGTTATAATGCAATATAGAACACACTATTTTTTTTTATAACGCGACAAAACTAAAACTTATATTTTATTGTGTAACTAGGTAAAAACCACAGCGGTAAAAAATAATAATAGAAAATAAAGACTGAAAATAAACAAGACGGTAAGAGAGCAGATAGCAAAGTGAATATAACTGACTAGAGATAAAGCGGACACAGTAACGAAAAAACGTGACATGTGTAAACCAGCTCTAAAAAATGCAAACAAGAAATATAAGTAAAATATAGATGAAAAGGCGGCAAGACAATTAGAATAAACAGAAAAAAGAATGAAATTCAAATATGAAAGAAACCAATTGCTTTTGGGGGTCATTTAAGAAAAATATATTTGTAGAGTAGGCAGCCAACGGCAGAAATGTCCACCCGCTACAGGAGAAAGAAGCCATTTGTGCAAGAGGAATAAAAAATCTCAATTTTTATACATCTGCTTAAAAATCACACACACACAAAAAAAAAATGTAATATTAAAAAAAAAAAAATTTTTTTTTTTGTCAAAATGCGAAGATATAAACTTTTTGCCGAATTACAGGATTGTGCGAACCTTACGTTTTCGGATGCGGCAAAATGAATATCGGATAATCTAAAAATTGTAAGTTTCGATATATTTAAAAATAAATAAATACATATGAAGAAATTGTCTTACGGATACCGTTCAAACAACGTTTTTCGATCTTTTGATGACGTTAAGATGGAAACTTGTGATAATATTTGCGGTTGCTAAGGAACCTAATTGTCTGAAAATCACTCAAATTCGTTCTAAAACATAAAATAACTACAAAACTAATTCGAATTTTACAAAAATCTTGCCGACGAGCATCCTCTCCAGTTTTGAAGTACCTTAAAGTACCTCTGTACCAAATTTTGTCGGTGTACGCTTAGATTTTCTGCTACAGGTGACACACATACAAACATCTTCCTTTGTTATGCAAGACAATAAAAAAATTTTTAGACTTTCTTGAAAGTTTGAATGAATTTTTTTGTTTACTTGAATAACTTTCTTGTTTACTTGTCGGTCTTGAAGAAGAAGGCTATTTTGTGTCTTCGAAATTGGTTGATCAGTGTATATTTCTATATTGCATTTATGAACTTTTTATATCATCGAATTTCTGCATGATAACAAAACTTATTAAACTTTGATATTTTAATAAAACATCTACCAGAACTCTGACGAGGTAACAAACATGCTAAAAGCAATTGGTTATTTGAATCATTAAAAATGTGTTGCGTGATTATTTAAAAAAATGAAATATAATTTCCCCCACTGTAACTTTCATTTAGAATTACCCTTATTGCGTTATTCAAAATCACTCTGACACGTTAGTGATTAGCTATGAAGACTGACAATAGAAACCTAACGAACTGGAACTTTGAGTAGCACTTATTCTATCAAAACAACCTTGACTCCGTAGTTATTTCTCGGTCTTTTCACAGATTTGTCATATTTTGGACTGTTTAGATTTGTTCATTGTTTATTGAAGATTACCATACCGATATGACTTTGGAAATGAAAAATTCTCAGGTGGACAGCTACACATCCTCTGCAGAATTAACAATTCGATACAGAACCTCAGCAGGGCACTGGATAGAGGAGGCTAAGCATGCCCCCCCCCCCCCCCCCAAGCAAAGTCTGACTTACAGTAGATAGGGTCCAAGGCCTAATTGCATTTGGGGCCCTTACGAAACATTTTAAAATCACTTATGTCGTTTATATTTATTTATATCGTCAATACTTATATCGTCAATAGTAAATAAATGTTTAAAGCAAGTAGAATAATGGAAATATGGATCATACAACATTTATTTTGTTGAAATTTTCTTTCATGTTACTAGTATTCTGATTTATTTTAAACCTTTTAGAAGTTTCAGATCATTAGAGGAAATTTTGGGACCCCCGAAATTTGGGGGCCCAGAACCACAGTCAGGTAACCCGTATATGAATCAGGCATTGGCACCAAGATGTATCCTCCCCATCCCTAATGAAAATATTCAATTTTTTAGTAGTGATATGAGCGCTGAAATAGCCCAATGTTTAAGACTTTGGGATTGCAACTGGTAAACACGGATTTGATACCGGCCGCCACCCAAAACTATCTCCGTGTCAATGCAAAGTAAGGGCACATTGAATCTGTAACTTCAAACAGTGACGTCGCTAAGGGGAGGGGGGGGGGTCAAAACTCCCCCCCCCCCAAAACCCATCGAATTTTGAAGAAATTATATTTGGAGAAATGGAAAATAAAATATTCTGTTACCAACCCCCTAAATTGGTGGATAAGTTACTTGTGGATGTCTCTAGTGCTGATTAGATTTTGGTAAGATTCGGAAAAAAAAGAACCTGCTTTTTTTGGCGAAATGATACGCAAAAATCGATCAGTTCTGAAATAATCCATATATGCTCTAAATAATTCATTAAATGCGCGTTTTATATATAATTTTTAATGACAAAAAGAATAAGACCAACCCAATAACTCCAGGACGAACCGTTTCCGATATATTTTACTTTTTCCCATTTTTGCAACGTTGCCTTTGAAAACACGTCCAGTGCACGTTCGGTGTCATTTCAAACAATTGACGAGGTTATTCTGTACCATTAAACTCACTGTTAGGAATTATGAAAGCAATAAAGAAATAATAAATTTGAGTCTGTAAGGAAAGTTATGTGCTGCCTACATCAGGTTTTTTTTTTCTTAGTCTTGATGCATTCTATGTTTTAATTCACCAGTCAAATATTTTAATAGTTTTATTTTCCCTACAATACATGGTAATGTATAGAGAAAGTATTGAAATCGCGTCGAAAATTGCAATTCGGGTGTTCGACGGATCCTCACGGTTTGGGCATCCTAGAAAACCAGAAAAAATTATTTTTAGCTTGACGCCTGTGTGTCTGTCTGTGCATCGTATGTGTCAACTCTGGCTAAAGAATTAGTTGACCAAATTTCATAAAATTGGGTAGCTAAGTCACTTGTGGGTAACCCTGGTGCTGATTAGATATTGGTACGATAAAAAAAACAAAAAACCTGCTTTTCTTTTTTTTTTTTAAATGGTCACAGAAATTGTCAAAATATGAAATTAAAGACTATATATGCATCAAAGCTCGTTTCATACGTAATTTTTGACGATCAAAAAAATAAGATCAATTCTATTACTATAGGACTAACTGTTCTTAAGATATTTCAATATATATATATATAGGGTATTATTGAAAAATACGAAAAATGGAAAATGACTTAAGCCGTAAGGCGCAATGCTGCACTTACAAGAAAAGTAAAAATACAGATTTCAAAGGATTTTAAGGTCACCATCCCCCTTGGCCATTTACTATTTTAACTGTTGGCTTTTTTCCCTTTAAATCCTTTGAAATTTGTATATATATATATATATATATATATATATACATATAAATATAACAATTAACCTCATCTAAAACAATCCACTGGAAATATACCCAAAGGCGCTAAGCTGCTCAAACAAGTACATTTATATACTACAGAAGAAATAGAAAACAATGTATCAAAATTTCGCCGGGGTTATCTTGATATATTGGTGTTAGATATTTGATATTTACAATGTATTTTGTGTTTCTGTTTGGATGTAGTAAATCTCGTTGTTAATGTTTAGGTGTAAAGTCAGTATTGGTCTTTCAACTTTTTTACATTTTTAGTTTTAGTATATGTACTATGTTTGCGACATTGTATCCGCTTCCGGGAGTGTCGTCATGACATGAAGCTGGCTAAACCGGGAAGTGGGGGTCACAATCCCCCCCCCGGCGAAATTTTGATACATTGTCATTCTTCTATTTTTTATGTAGTATATATATATATATATATATATATATATATACATACATATATATATATATATATATATATATATATATATATATATATATATATATATATAATGGAAATACGTCCAGTCGCCAGATGAAAACGAGAAATGAATAAAAACTGCAAATTCAATGTGATTTCAAATAATTATCAGTGTTAATTTGTGCAATTAAGCTCAATTTTATGAAACAAATCATGAAACAGATAAACAGGAAATGCATTTGAGTCAGAAAAAGTCATGCGATGCCCAGATCAGATATTTAAAATGCAATTTTTTTTCCTCGTTTCAGATCCAGTTCGTGATTGCTTTTGCCCACGCCATGGTGCCTCTTTTCTACGACTGTGGCTACCAGAAGGGTTTCGCCTACGCCGTCATGTTTCACGCTTTGCTGTTCATGGTGATGTTCATGAATTTCTACCGGAACACCTACAACCAGAAACGAAACGCCCTCGAACATCAACAATCGTCTGCCCTCAAATCGAACGGAACCGTATCGAACGGCAAATGCGACTCCACAAACGGCATGGTCGCTAAGCGGAACAACGGTGTTATTATCCAGGAAGAAGCGGCAAGGAGAAAAGTGAGCGGCAAGGCACTGTAAACTCAACTGTCCCATCGAAATCCTATGGAATTTGAAACTGTTGTTTTAAGATTGCCGACTGTTAATAGGCCATAGCAGAATTCCACTCGGATCCCTGTGAGGAATATGTCGGTCATTGTAAAAAGAAAGACTTTCTTTCTGTGACTTTGGCGTCAAGTTCACTTTCGGGACAACTCCTTGAAAATTTGCCACAGTTCAACGAACTGAATTTCAGATTAGTGTGACAATACTTTATCTTGCTTTAATCATCTACGTTTCTCTTTCTTTACTTCTGTTTTTTATCATGTGGGTTTTAAGCCGGGCGTTCATTAAAGCTGTGCTGTGCTGAGCTGGCCTAAGATCGTGTTGGATCGGTTGTTATCTACTATATATATATATATATATATATATATATATATATATATACATGAGAGAGATTGAGTGTATATATATATATATATGAGAGAGATTGAGTGTGTATATATATATATATATATATATATATATATATATATATCTGGAATTATGGAATGAGCTTATTTAAAAAATATTATAATACGCATATACGTGCAAGCTAGTTTTAAAAAAAAAATCATTCCGAGTTCAAGCTGATTGACTTCCTTGAACTATGCTGTGTTTCGCAACAATCTACACCCAGCTCAGTTCCAGGGCAAAGGTCCAGTGGACGCTGAATGCACATGCAAGGTAGTATGCGAGAATTTTATCCAACGCAGCTCATCTCAAACCAACAGACGGTTACAGCCTAGCTTTAGTGGACTTCCGGCAGTATGGTGTTGCTTTTACTGATCCAAAACTTTAGACCACATTTTTAATAATGTACTGACCGGAAGGAATTTCTTATTTGTAAATGAAGCGCGCAGATACAAATACAAATGAATACAGAAATACTATACGGGTAGGTCCCACTGAACTCTATTATAATTAGACTGAGCATAATTTGTTTACTACTACGAGTGAAGTGTAAAATGTTCAAATTTCCATAGAAACCCCCAACTATAGCAAGGTTCTTATACCTATAGGGCTCACTATTGTTCTACTAATGCCCAAATGCACCGAGCGCGAACATGGGAATGGGAGCAAGTAATATGCCATTCAATTCCTCTTCACATTTTGACATGCAATACTTACCTGTTATAGTAGAAGTCAGTAGCAGGACCTGATTATTGGAAGGAACCATAGGATAGGGTGAACAGACCCAATTTTCTGAGGACTGTCCTAAGTTTTGATGCTCCGTCCTCAGTTTTCCACAAACTAAATGAGGACGTCGTCCTCATTTTAAGGAGCAGTTGCTCTCAGAATTGCTATGAAACTGAGGACAACGGGTAGATTTAGCTACATTTTTATTCTAAAATATCTGGCCACTTTAACGAGATCGTGATATACTTTTCACTTTTTTATGAGACTCCCAAATCTTGATTATAAAAGCTGATCTTAAATCTTGCCTATAAAGGTTGCTAAAACTCTATCTAAAGTCGTTTGCATTGCTTTAAGTCGTTTGCATTGTCTTGCTTTTTTTCTTTTTTTGTAGGGGGGGGGGAGGTTAAATATTTGTTCTCCTAAAGTTTCTTCTAGAATACTGTAGCTGCCTTATTTTATGCCCATTAAAAAAAATAATTTTTTGGTTGAAAAATGAAATTTGATACATTCAATGCCATTTTGAAGAACTCTTGTCCCAACGTGGCTTCTGATCACCGATCTTCTGCTGGCCAGGAGACATTGAGAAGATTATTTTTCATTCATATTCTTCTCCCTCAGTTTTCAGTTCGAAGTCCATTTTATTGATCTACATGATTTCTTCTTTCCTCTGCTTTTTCTGTGAGTCCGGTTTGATTCTCGACAACATCGTGATGCATTAAATCGTAGGGTTCTGTAAGCATTCTAGTTTCCATATTGTTCAGAACCTCCTGCAAAGAACCCTTGTCTCAATGGGAAACTAAACCACCAATCTCTGGCTGGCCAGATGACGATATATCCATTGAGATATTGAAGCGATTAGATTTCAGTAATGAAGAGGGTCACAATGTAAAAATGCAGCACGAAAAAAAAAAGTAAGCATACGTACATTCCGGAAATCGTATTTTCTTCTTTAGTGCAATAAACTTGAGCCGAAACGCTCGAATGATGATAGACTAAACCGGTTAAATAGAAAATGACTAAACGACAAAATTCACTATAGTAGCGCCACCTAGTGTGACGAAAGGATTATATTTCCTTCTATATTTAAAATGGGCTCTATGATATATTCTCTATAAGACGACAATGGATAGAATATCTATTCTTTGCAACTAAATGGGACATTTTTTAGCTAAATGGGAAAGACTTATTCTCTGGGAAAGGTTTCTTTTACCCAACATAAGTACTCTAATTTCTATATCAACGCATAAATGCTTGCTATGTAATAAGGTTTATTAGATTTTTTTAATGATATATTTTTCATGTCTTCCCCAAACTGGAGATTTGTTATGTTCTTTGCCATTTTAAACGTTCAAATAAACTTGAAGATTGTATGCCAAATTAATGGTTATAATTTCTATATTTTTAAACTAGTATTTTATCCTGTTTAAGACAGGGAAACTAATACTCTTATATATAGAAATAAGTTGTAACTTATTTAATACTTTTTATTTTATTTTACAAATGACACTTGGCATCATAAATAGTAATTTTAATTGAAAATTGACCTAATTAGGTTATTATCCTACAGTGACACTATAAGTATGCAAAGTCTATTCCACTGGGTGGCTTTTGGGTGGTCTGAAAATACTTTTAAACCCTCCTTCCTCCATTTTTGCTGGCTTCCGGAAGAGAAATCGAAAATCCGGTTTCGTTAGGTTCTGTTCCGTTGATGATACTATAAGTGTTCAAATGTTTAGCTTTTCAGCTTAACGGAAGACTTCTAGAGGGCCTTGAGTGGCTTTTTGAAAAGAAAAAAAACTTTTTCCGCCATCAAAAATTCGGCTTCGTTAGGTTCTGTCAATACTCTAAGTCTGCAATCATGCGATCTTCGAGATCACCTAGGATATGGAAAGACAAAAACACGTTAGACATTATATAGATTCTCGCTAATTGCAACATATTGTAAATAGATTTCAGAACTTATTTCTAACAAGCAGCAGAACTTCATACTTTTACTACGGAAAACTAGAGCAACGTAAATAAGCACAAATAACAAAATAATGCAGCCTACAGCTGTTTCGAGGATGCGTCGGATCCTCTTCTTCAGCGCGCAAGAGAACCAACAAACCCGAAGTCCAAAAGAGGAATGGACGCGGAAGAAAAAACAGTTGCTTTTTTCTTCCGCGCCCATTCCTCTTTTGGACTTCGGATTTGTTGGTCCTCTTGGCGCTGAAGAAAGGGACCCAACGTATCCTCGAAACAGCTGTAGGCTGCATTATTTTGTTATTTGTGCTTATTTACGTTGCTCTAGTTTTCCTTATACTTCGGCCAAAGTGTATTTTACTTATTGAATTCTTCTAATTTTCATCACAAACTCTTGCTTCAAACTTTCTCCAATGTGAGAATATGGCGGGTATACAGCATATGGTTTAACTGTCATTTCTTATACTCATCATCTTTATTTATATTTACCTTTCCAATCGGTGTCACACAGCTATTTATGTACAGTTTTTCAAATACATCTATTGAGTAGTATACTATCATTTGTCTCTCAGGTTCTTCCAGAAAAAAAAAAGACTGTATATTGTCAATTTAATATCTTTATACAGAGTGTTTCAAGAAGATTGCACAACTTAATATCTCCTGAACGATGGGTGGTAACTCAATGGTTCCAATTTAATAATGCTTCAAATAAGATAGACTTTCAAGTTACGACGAATTTAGTTATGTGGCACGATTTAATAAAAAAAAGTACAAAATTTAACTTTTTATACGGGCCCTCTACTACGGAAATTCCAATTAAGAAATTGTCCCTTATTCATTGATATTTTGGATTTTTTTTTTAAAAAAAAAGGGATTTTAATTTACAAAATTTACCGTGAAATAAACTGAAGTATATTTCACGGTCACGGTTTATAGCTCAACTCGACTCACTCATATCAGAATGCCTTTCTAAGTAGCTTGTCAGTTGTTTTTTTTCGTCAAATTTTGCAAGGAAATTTTTGATAAATCTGTACCATTGATTCAAATGATCACAATTATAGAATGTTACCCCTCATTTTAAAGAGCTTAATTTTTTTTTTTTTGACTGATACCAAGTTTGGCAATGTACTCCTTTGGGAAAGCGGGAGTAACTTGCCCTCCTGAAAGGATCTAATGACGTCACGAACACAGAAATTGTATCATGGCTATTTTTCACTACAATGGTTGAAACTGTTGATTTCTTTGATCATTCAGTCATAAATAACACCTTTCATGCATAATTATGTCAAATTTTGTTCATGTTGCCATGTTAAAAAACTATAAAAGTTCGAATTCATTTCGAAGTTTTCGCTCTTATTTCAAAATTTTCTGTCTAGTTCTAGATTTTCATTAACAAAGCCGGATATAAAGTTTTGTGAAAATCCACTAATATTCACAGCAGTACACAAGAAATCGACTGCAGACAGACATATGGACATCTCACTCAAAATAGTCGAAACGTGTTCAGGAGGTCCTAAAACATGTATTGACCTAAAAATCGCGAAATCGAAAATTTTCGCAAAAGCAATTCCTTCTCTATACTATTATATTCCATGAGAAAGTAAAAATGGTTCGTTCGTTACTAATTCCCCCGTGGTGAAGGGGCACCACATCCACAAGACTCCCTCCAGGGTATCCCATGACGAAGGGGAGAACATTTGCAGCTTCACTTTTAAAGAGGCTCCCCGAGGGGTCTGACTTGACCTAGACATGACAGCATCCATTCCCGCTGGCGGGATTCGAACCCGCAACCCGGCAATCCAGCGATCAGACGGAAACGCGTGCCCCTGACAGCTCGACCACCGGATCAGCGTAAAAATGGTTAAAAGTATAGGACTTAAACCACTTAGACACGATCAAAAGAAACAACGAGCACATAGACTTCAGAGGTCGTACAAAAATTGAATTTCATTGGATAAAACTCTCATGCGAAAACGCTCATGCGTACAGATCTTTAGCAAAAGTTTCATACAGTCTCCAATAATCCGTCGAAAATGTTAATCAATATCTCGATTAATTTTTATCGTATGACAATGGAATTTTGTTTTCCATTTGACTAATTCGGCTATGGAAAATAATTTTATAAAATAAATTTATCTAGTGGACTCGTATAAAAAAATTACATTCTGTATTTTTTACTAAAAGGTGCCACATTATCATCATTTGCATACGATGATAGTCTACCTTAATTGAAGCCTTTCTTAAAGCCCATCTGGAGGACTACGAGCGATCGTTCAAGAGATAATAAGTCATGAGATGTTTTTTAAGCATATTGCACAGCAACAATGTTATATTTTTACCCTTTTTATATGAGTATTTTTTAATGTTTTTAAATATATATTTTTGATAAGATACCATGTTGTTGTTACATTTGTCCAAATTATTAATGTTGTTTTTCATTTTTAACAATGCAATATTTTGTACCCGATTTTATGTGTACAGGCAACATGTTTTTCGTGCAGTTTTCCAAGTCTGTGATCATTGACAAAATAATTGAACTACATCGTGTCTTCCGTTTTAAGAGGAAGTCTATTTTAATCTATTGTGAAACTACTATGAGAATTTCATTTTTTCCATTATGCTTTTTAAGACAAATAAAGAGTTTTGTACATGTTTTTCTGCAATGGTGTTTTGTTGGTCAGTGGGAAAATGACATTACTTTGTATATAATGAGAGAAGTTGTGGATCTGTTGTGAAAAAATTAAAGTTTCGAAACAGCAGCGAGATGCTGTAGCTGAACTCTCGGGATGATAGCCAACGGACTGTGAAATTAATTTTTTTTTCGATTTATTTTTAAATTTATGCCAGAAATTCGTTGAAATTTTGGTTTCAAAATCAGTTTTATTTTTGGCAGACGATAATGATAAAATCGGAGACAGAAAAATTTTAATTTTTTTTTATTATTATTATTTTGGCATTAATGCATTATGAGCATTCTGTAAAAATTTCACTCGAATTCAATATAGTTTAAAGTTATGAACTTAAAAATCGAAATTCGGATGACATTTGACCATTTTAAAATCAATTTAGTCGAGCTGACGATATTTTTCATTAGCTAATAGTGATCGAATAATGAGGTAGGTACTTTGAAGCTTTTTTTTTTTTCAGATTTCAGTATAAAATGTTTTTTAAACTTAATTTTCAATACATCTGCATAAACTTAATTTTCAATACATCATAATTGGTTCGTTAAATTCATTAAACTGGCGGTTAAATTCATTATGCTTCTTTCGCTAATTTCACATTGAGAGCTTGAAAAATAAATGCCTCATGGAATATGTCAAATTATTAAAGGAACAAATTACTAAGCAAGATCGTTATTGAACCACCCCTCTACCTCAAATTCAATGTTGACCCCGTATCAATGCCCATCAAAGATCTATCTATAGCTAAGTTATGAAATATAGATGCTTCAAAATTTCTATTTAGTAAAAACATAAATGGAAAATTTGATTTTTGTTCCTTGGTATTCATGCTTACATAAGAATGTGTACAGAAACATAATTTTGAACCATCTTTTGTGAAAGCAAAAGAATCAACTGTAATGTTAATGATCGTTACAATAACGATATTAACTTTCTCCATGGTGCTATTGCACAGGGTTTTCCGAAGCGTTTCCTGTGTAACATTATATGCAAATTTTATGGTATAACCGTAACTGATAGCTATCACATATATTTGGATGCCAAACCTCCCGTGTGTTGATTACGTTAGGGAGTCTGAGCCATCTTTACACAGGTTAAGAATGAGTACACTCTTATATACAATAGATAATAACAAGCAGATGGATTGATGCTGGATTCGTCATGGTGAATAGTACATCTGGGTTATGGTACAGTATCTACTTTGGTAATTAAAATCTATATGTTTGTTTCATATTGCCTTTAGTTTTGTGAGAGTTAAACTAATAGTACAGTTTTAAAATACGAGTCTTCTGGGTACTCCACACTTTCAGGTTTTGTAACCTCCTTTTTAAATCCTTTTTTAAAATCCTTAAAAAAAAAAAAATTGATACTTCGTTATTCATATTTGTGCAATATATCGGCTTCCGGGAATGTTGTCTAGACGCAAAGCTGGCTTAACCGGGGAGTGGGGGTCACAACCCCCCCCAGCCATTCTTTGATATATTGCTTTCTTTCATTTTTATACTTTTCTGGTATGATATATATATATATATATATATATATATATATATATATATATATATAAATAATATATATATATATATATATATATATATATATATATACATATATATATATATATATATATATATATATATATATACATATATATATATATAAAAATTCTATATTCAATATCTGCTAGATTATTTAAAAAATAATAGTCTATTTAAAATTGATTCACACTCTCTTAATAGTATCAAATTGAAAATTATCAATATGTATAGTGATTTAGATATTAATAATAAATTTTTGACATTTCCATATATTGTGCTTATACCTAAATTTCATAAAAATCCTATTAAATTTAGAACTGTTACTAGTGGTCATAATTCATACTCTACTACTGCTAGTAAATTATTACTAAATTATTTAAATGTACTAAATAGCAATTTACGAGATTCTGGTGATAGCTACATTATTCTAAATAACAGTAAGGAATTAAAAAATAAATTAAAAACGCATGGTAAAATAATAGGATTTCAAACTTTTGATTTTAAAGATCTATTTAATAATATTAAGATCACTGATCTATATGATGTCATTTTAGCTTTATATAATGCTTATATTACTAAACATTCTAATCTTACAAAATTTACCAATTTTCCTAAGCTTCTCCATTTTGTTCTTTTCAATAATTATATCTTTCAAGGTAATAAATTATACTTACAAGTCTCAGGTGTTCCACAAGGTGGCTGTAGTAGCAGTATGTTAGCTAATTTATACCTATATCATTATGAAAAATTCTTTACTTCAACTGATTATAAAATTTATAGATATGTAGATGATCTGATTTGTCTTGTATTTACTGATAACTATGTCATAGATATAGATTTCTATCCGGATAATTTGGAATTAATACCTAATGAAACTTCTATTAGTAATAATGTTTATTATTTGGATTTAAATCTAATTATAGAACCTGCTCATGGGATAGTTACTAAATTATATGATAAAAAAGATTTTTTTAAATTTAATATTAATAAATTATTACCTTTTAATTCCTGCAACTCGATTCAATTGTTTAGAAATATTATACTTAATCAACTTTTTAGAATTTATAGATTATCAGATAAAAAATTTCATGCTTTGCACATTAATAACCTCAAAATTACCAGTAAAATGTATCAATATCCTGCATATTTAGTCAATAGTATAGTTAATAAGTTTCGATTAGCCTAAAATTCTCATATTCTCCCCTTATTATCTTATTTTAGCCGTACTTCTTCATTCTCCTGCAATTATATTTTCATCTTTTTATCTCGAAGCTTTAACAGTTGAATAACTCATTTTATTGCTTTTGCGCAGTACTGTTTTTATTACTCTCTTTGGCAACAGCAAATCACATCTTTTCATTTTGGCATATGGCAACGATGATCCAGTCATATTTTGCTCGTCATGGTTGCGCTGAAGAGGTGCGTTTTGAGGTATTTATGTTTCCTTTATTGTTCCAATCTTTATGCTTGTCGTCCATATAACACAAGTTTATAGATAAAATCTATCTTGTGTTTCAGAAACAAGCATTTTTGTGTTCATTTCGAAAAGATATATGGACCCGATGAGAATTTTTTCGAAATGAACTTTTCGTAAGCCTAATCTCGTAAGCCTAAATCTCCTCCATGTGCAAGCTTTTTTGCTTGATTTTTTTGTTTTCTTATTTGCATTCCTCATTTTTGAAATTTGTTGATAGTCTTTGTCCTTATGACTTGCATTATGCTTTATTATTTCCTCTTTTTGTCTTAATTTCTTTGTATTTGTAGAAAATTTTGGAATAGTGTATTATGAGTTACTACATACATTCTAACTTTGGATTTAATAATTTATTTTTATATATATATATATATATATATATATATATATATATATATATATATATATATATATATATATATATATATATATATATATATATATATATATATATATATATAATAGTAGTTTGAAAATCCAATGAACGAAAAGTAAGAAGATGTAACACGATAAGCCTAACTTTTTAAAACACCCACAGAATAAAATATAATACAGCAAATCATCAACTAAATGTATAAAAAATACAAAACACAAGCTATCAAATTACAGAAAATCAACAAAATTCAAAGGTATGGAAACAAAAAAAGAAAAACTTAAACTAAATTCAACTATCTAACTGGCTTACAAAACAAAAGAAAAATCAACTAATCCTCAAGCAAATGGAAAAAAATAAATAAATAAAATAAATATCGAATCAACAAGTCAATGAAAAATATCATAATACAAAGGTATGGAATCGAAAAAAGTATAACAAGCGAAATCAAGCACAAACGCTATACACGTGGACGAGGCTCTAAGCCTAAATCATGAATTGTTAACCTCTACAAAAATCTAATAATGTCCAAGTTTTTTGTAGAAGCAAACACAAAAATGTATGTTTCTGAAGAAATAGATAGATTATATCTATAAACTATTTCTACTTGGACGACATACATAAAGAAGGAATAAAAAAGAAAAAATGAATACCTGGAAAAAGCACAGCGTATGTACAATCGAGTCGATACCGGGAACACTGATAGAAGAGACCAGTGTTGCCATTCGTAAAGAAAAAATAAAAAAAACATTTACTGTTGCCATTCATAAGAATTGAAAAACAGTTAAGCGAAATGTTAAGAAAAAGTATTAATATACAAAAAGAGCTACTAAAAGGAGGGGCAAATAATAGTAATGCTGAAGTGGAAGAGAATGTAAAAAATATATATATATATATATATATTATATATATATATATATATATATATACAAGAGAATGGAGATGTCTGGCTAATATAAGATACTATGAATAGAATTATATGATACTATGAAAAGAATTATAAAAATCCAGCTATATTAAATTTTTTAACAATACTATTTACTAAATAAGAGGGATATTTATATAAATTACTAGTAATTTTGAGATTATTGATATGCATAGCATGAAATTTTTTATCAGATAATCTATAAATTCTAAAAAGCTGATTGAGTATAATATTTCTAAATAATTGAATCGAGTTACAGGAATTAAATGGTAAGATTTTATTAATATTAAAATTATAAAAGTCTTTTTTATCATATAAATTTGTAACAATTCTATTAGAAGGATCAATAAAAAGATTTAAATCCAAAAAATTAACATTTTTACTAATAGTAGCTTCATTAGGAATTAATTCCAAATTGTCAGGATAGTAATCTATATCTATGAGATAATTTTCTGTATGTACTAAGCAAATCAGATCATCAACATATCTGTAAAAAGTATAATCTATTGAAGTAAATAACTTTTCATAATGATAAAGGTATAAATTAGCTAGCATACTGCTACTGCAGCCACCCTGTGGAATTCCTGAGACTTGTAAGTATAATTTATTTCCTTGAAAAATATAATTATTGAAAATAACAAAGTGAAGAAGTTTAGGAAAATTTATAAATTTAATTTGATTTGAAAGATGTGTAATATAAGCATTATATAGAGCTAAAATTACATCATATAGATCAGATATCTTAATATTATTAAAAAGATCTTTAAAATCAAAAGTTTGAAATCCTATTATTTTTCTAAGAGATGTTAATTTATTCTTTAATTCTTTACTATTATTTAGAATATGGTAATTATTACTAGTCTGGCTTAAACTATTATTTATTAGATTTAAAGAATTTAGTAATAATTTACTCGCAGTAGTAGAGTAAGTATTACGGCCACTAGTAACTGTTCTAAATTTAATAGGATTTTTATGAAATTTTGGAATAAGCACTATATAAGGAAATTTAAGATATTTATATTTAATATTTAAATCACTATACATATTGATAATTTTCAATTTAATACTATTGATGGAATGTAAATCAGGTTTAAAAAGGCTATTATTTTTTAAATAATCTAACAGAAATTGAATATATATATATATATATACAGGGTGTCCCAAAAATATTGTAACGCGCTTTAATTCTTTACCTGTTGGCGATTAAATTGCAAAAATGTTGAAAGTAAGGTAGGAAATAAGACTACGTTAATGAAACAGTCTTTCCATTAATTTTCAAAAAATCACACTTTTTAAATATTTATACGACCCCCTTAGACAAATTGGGTCAATCAGACAATTTTTATTTTTATTGCAACAAGATCATTGAAAAAGCCGCATATCTGTATCTTTCAAATTGAGCGAGTTATATTTAATTGAAAATTGGACATTGTGAATGGGGACCCTATATCAAATTAGAAATGTATATTTGTGACATATCGCAAAAAAGATAAAACTGGATGATAATACATAGAAGAACCAACCCCAAGCGCGTAGTGAGTACCACTGCTTTATATGATCTCTGTCTGTGTAATGCTTTATTTAGATGCATTTGTGATAAAACATGTTGACACATTTTAACACGTATTTTTTATTTAAACAATTTCCATCGTTAATTTATTTATGATCTGTATTTTCACTGATGAAACAGCCTTTCACATGATACGGAAAAGTGGCATAGGTCAGATTTTTTCCTTTATCATAATTCAGTTGATTTTAAAGATACAGATATGCGGGGTTTTTTAATGATCTTGTTGCATTAAAAATAAAAATTTTCTGATTGACCCAATTTGTCTAAGGGGGTCGTATAAAAATTTAAAAAGTGTAACTTTATGAAAATGAATGGGAGGACTATTTCATTAACGCGTTCTTATTTCCTACCTTACCTTCAACATTTTTGCAATTTACATTGCCCACTAATCTCCAACAGATAAAGAATTAAAAAGCGTTTCAACCTTTTTGGGACACTCTGTATATATATATATATATTAACCTACCTAATTACAAGGGAAGAGATAACTGATGTGATTAGTACATGACTTTCCCTACATAACACAACGATTTTACTTCTTTCACAGCAAAATAATGGTGCTCAAGATCCACTGCACAATTTTTTTGGTATTAAATTGCGCATTAACATTAGGCACTTTTCTTAATGGCAACAAGTAAAACGATTGCGAAGTATCCAAGTAACTTGCGTTTTGCGCAAATCTAATTTGATGATAGGAAGATGACTTGTGTTAAACAATACAGTACCTATATTAATCGTTGGAAACTAATATTTTATTATGTAAAACCGATGGTTTAAGCTCCAATCAATTAGTTACTAAAATGGAAAAATCTAAATTCTAATAATGTTATTCATATATATATATATATATATATATATACTATCCCGTTACTATGACAACCTTCTGATTACCGTGTTCGTAAAGTTGCCAAATGTGCGAATAAATAAATAAAACTGCAACACATAACACATAAATTAACATTAATTAATATCCCGTGAAATTAACAACTATTAACGAATTTCTTGGCATTCAAATATTCAATATTGCGTTTAAACCTTCTAATAAACTCAGATTTTCTAATCTTTGAGATCCTTTAGCGATTTCTAATAGTTGGGGCATTTACAGTATTTCTTGCCAGTGTGGTCTTTCTTATATTGGTCCAAGTAAACATGCTTTAAAATTTCGTGTCAAAGAACATGAAAACTATGTCAAAAGACAGCAATTTAATAAATCTTCAATTGCTCAACATTGCTACCAATTTGACCACCGTATTGAGTTTTCTTCAGCAAGGATTATACAAAAAGCACGTCTATCTATGATCTTGACTTCTTTGAATCTTTTCATATTCAGAATAATTCTAGTAATTTAATTGATGGCTTGTCCATCACGCCTTTTTTGTCCTCCGTCTGGCAGAGTGCATTGTAAAATCCCCTCCCCCTTTTCTTCATTCTATTCTTTGGGTCGCTTATGTGTCGTATTGTTCCTATTAATTGTCTCATTTATTTTTGTTCGGACTTAACTCGTCTTGTTGGGATATCACTTTTGTGTTTTATCGAACGTCAATCATTTGTGTTATTTCTCATTTCCTGTTATTTACTGTTCGTCATGCTGCTTTCTGATTGGCTCCCTCTTGTCTAGGTCTTAGGTATATAACTCCCCTTTATACCTTCCTTTGCGCCCATTCCTCTTTTGGACTTCGGGTTTGTTGGTTCTCTTGCACTGACGAAGGGATTCCAACGTATCCTCGAAACAGCTATCATTTTATTTGTGCTTATACAAGTCTGCCTTACCCTAATTTTAGGTTCTTAGATCGCACCCTTAGTTCCCCAAACATCTGCTAGGGGAAGTACCTTCTGTAAAATGTAGTCATGTCGAGAATGGCAAAATATTGAAATTACGTCACTTTTCCAATATTAATACAACCAAAGTTCACATTACGTCATCGGGCCAAAGTTCACATGATGACGTCATCGGTCAAAGGTCACCTCTTTTTCCAACATTTCGACCAATATGAGTCATAGGTCAATGCCCTATGACGTCATCCGCAGGCGGATTAATGTTCAAATCTGCCTGCTGTCCTTCAACTCTCCAGTCTTAACTAGCAACAAGTGTAAATAATAGACTTCCAGACACCGATGGATATTAAAGTAACATTTTATTCCTCATCTAAACAACATATACTTTATTTCAAAACAACAACCACAACATCATGAAGGTAGAGTTTCTTCTCTACAGGGACCAATCACCAAAGACTGACGAGAAATAGTCCTTTTTCTCAGACTGACCTTCTGGGCTTAATTAATCAAAATGTCGAGCTGCATTCATTGAAGTCATGTATAAATCCTTCACAGGGTTTGCCGAGAGTACATTTCTTTACTGATATTGCGTCCTGCACTAATAAATAATCCCAGTTGCCGGATTATCTTCGTCAAGTTGCTCTTGAAATTATTAACAAAATCTCCAGTGCTTTTCAGATGTACACAGATAGCAGTAAAAATGAGCACAATCAATGCGGTAGTGGAGTTTTCATCAAGGCCCCGTCTTTTTTTTAAATTAAGGTCAGAAATCCAGACTACTGTTCAATATTTAGATAAGAGCTTATGGCTATTGAAGAGGGTTTGAAGGCCATTAAATCAGAAGCCTCTTTTAATGATATTTGGATACTGACCGACAGCCGCAGTGTCATACAGCATTTGAGCATCTGCTCTAGAGTTGGTGATAGAGTTGCGGTTGCAATTTTGAATAGTCTGAAACAACTTCCACATCATGAAGTGCATTTGCAGTGGGATTCCTCCCATATGGGACTCGGTGGTAATGAGACTGCCGATGCATTGGCAAAAGGGGAAGTCTATTCCTATGACCTCCAATAATTCATCAACTTTTCTAAAAATTTTCTCAAGAAGGAATATTTCGAATCTTCATGCTTAGAAATCCTCTCCTGTGCATGCCTTTCTTGGTACAGTAGAGATAGACCAAGAAGTGTTCTTACTTCTGGGAGCGACAAAATTCTGCAAACCTCCATTTCAAGATGTGTTAGTGAACATACCAAGTGGTCAGAATTAAAACACCCCTACTCTGAGCTCTCTATACATCGAACTACTCAGTGTAAAGGCTCCAAAATTGTTGAACCTACTATTCAAGACATGGGGAAAGGGATTATGCAAAAAAAAAAATTAGTTCCAGAAACACCGATAGGTGGCGCTGTACAACAAAAAATATGCTGAAAAGACACAAAATAATCACAAAAAAACAAACACATGCGATATAGAATTTTTCCTTTTTAATTTCTTTTGTTGATATGAAAAAAAGACGATAAAAAAGTGAAGAAACTTAAACTGTCATTGTAACTGCAATTTCGCACTGTAAGCACAAAAATTTGCATAAACCCTTGGTTTGCAGCTACTATGTTCTGGGCATAAAAGGGGATAAAACTGGGAAATTTTCATTCTTATCAGCGATAGCTGTCACACTGCCAGAACGCGCTTTGCTTGTGAAGCTGTTTTATGAAAACAAAGGACATGCTGCAGCTGCACTTCGAGAGTTTCGTCGACTTAAGAATTTGCGCAAAGGACCATTACTTCCACAAGCTCTCAGGAGAATTGAATGATCGCTCGATTCGAGAAAACTGGACATCTTGGAGTTCAGCCGGGTCGAGGACGCAAATCGACTCGTTCAGATGTCGTTGACGATGTTGCCACCGCTATTGTTGAACAATCAATGGGTAACGTTATAGGCAGCATTCCCTGCATCGATAAGGTGCTTGTGATATGAATGTTTGGTACATTCGAGTAAAATGTGTATTTTGTGTCTTTTCAGCATATTTTCTGTTGCACAGCGCCACCTATCGGTGTTTCTGGAACTAAATTTTTTTTCGCGTAATCCCTTTCCCCATGTCTTGATTAGTATATTCAACAATTTTGGAGCCTTTACACTGAGTAGTTCGATCTATAGAGAGCTCAGAGTAGGGGTGTTTTAATTCTGACCACCCGGTATAAAGTGTCTTAAGTTCGAACAGGGGCACAAGATGTATACCGTTTGCTCCAAATGCAATATTGAACAGGCCTCCGTCTGTCATCTCTTGTGCTGTTTGGGGATATCCAAAGAAGATATTTTGGCGAGCCCTTTATTAATGTGTTATTTCTTGGGGATTTATGGACTCATGGACCTGGTCTAGCTTCTGCCTGGACCAGGTTGGATTAGTAACAACAACAGGTGAAGTATAGGAGGGTATTTACCTTCATGGACAACAAAATAGCCAGCACTTCAATTGACGTTAACAAAACGAGAAATACAAAAACATAACAAAGACGGTTACAGTTATTGGTCAGATGTGTTGTGCGATAACCTCAACTTTATTCCTTTTTGTTATTGTATCCAAAAAAGAAATAAGTTATTGTATCTTACATAAGAGAAGATGTTTGCGGACCTGTGTGTATGTCGCCTGTAGCGGGAAATCTAAGCTTCGGATAGCAGCGAAAACAACCGCTCTGAAAAAATATAAATAAAATGTTGTTGGAATGCCCCTCGAGGGAAAAGTGCCCGAGGTTAATTGTCCACTTTGGACTTCCATTGATCCGGGTCTGGATGTTGTTTAAATCAGGTGAGAAACAAGAAGACATATTACTTAAGCGTATAGGCACGTCTGTAACAATACAAGGGAGACAGAATTCGATTCCCCCTGACTAGGGTCGTGGCGTCTAAAACGTGGTTTAGTAACCAAATATTTTTTTTTTCATTTATCCAAATATCATTTCTACAAAATTCAATATGTTCGATGACCTAGAGGGAGGGGGTATAACCCCCAAATCTCTACCCTTAGCGATGCAACGCCACTGATTGAAAGTGTACATATTGGATAATACTTACTACCTTTGTAATTTTATGTAATTTCTTTTATAAATTTATTCAAAAAACATTCAATATCCCGAGAACGGTTCATGCTATACGTTTTAAAATTTGTGTACTTATATATGTTACTAGCAGCATACCCGTTCTTCGTACGGAGTATATAATATAAAGAAACTTGAAATTCATAATCATGCCCAAATTCTTATAGTATACTAAATGACATGTTTAATCAAAATATTCTGTTAAAATATTTAATATAATGCTCCTAAAAAGAAGTTTAAGAATCTCTGTTCTCGCTATATAAAATTATCTTCATGGACATATCTGAAGAATAAAACATATTGGACCCCTTATGTAAGCAAATATAAAAAAATATGGAATTGAATCAATATATGCAAAATAAAAGCGTTAAAATTGTATGGGACCCGTACTAATTATATACGCGAATATTAGAAAATGTAACCTGTATTAGTAGATTACATGTATAAATTGAAAATACCAATAAACCCGTAATCTTTAAATCTGAAGACAGTCATTTATTCCAATATATGTCAAAATTAAAGTGCTAAAATTATATGGGAAGATATACACGTACTACTTATAATGTCCGATTATTAGTAGAAGATTACCCGTTTTGCAATATGAGTCACAAATGTTTTTTGGTAAAATACAACAGACGACGTAATAAATTGAATATATAATTAATCCCCTTAATCTTCATACCAGAA
This sequence comes from Amaurobius ferox, assembly GCA_951213105.1. Lineage (NCBI taxonomy): Eukaryota > Metazoa > Arthropoda > Arachnida > Araneae > Amaurobiidae > Amaurobius > Amaurobius ferox. The sequence continues at coordinate 31,506,520 of OX578151.1, forward strand.
GACTGTACTTGATTCCAATATATATGCCAATATATGTCAAAATATATGCCAATATACCTGTACTACTTATATTCTCGTAGGTTAGAAAATATACCCGTGCATTCCTAGAAGATTACTCGTACAACGTACAATATGCGTGTGTCAGCAATTTTTGCCGCAATAAAACAATGGCGTAATAACTTAAAAATATCAATAATCCCTGAATCAATAATTCCGGAAAATATCAATAATAATAATGTTTAAACCTGAAGAGTATAATTAATATTATCCAATCCAAAATGAAATGGCAATGAAATTTATTTTATATACATATCTTCATTATTCAAATCGGAAAGGATTTAATAAAAATCGTCTGCCGCATAAACACATTGGATTTAAATCCGTTGCTAAGCGACATGATACCATTTGCTTCAAATAAATTGGTAGAAAAAATATTGTCTAAATAGTTATATTTCTATGGAACATTTGGCGACAGTTTCGTCAAATTAGCGACATTTTAAAAAATCGCCAAATTTATCGCCAAGTGGGACTATAGAACTGACAGTTCCACTTTGCGACAAATTGACGAAATATCATCACAATACTATCCCCTAACAAAAAACAATTAATATCATTTATGTAGCGCAATTTTATCAATTTCAAGATATTTTTATAGATTTGAAAACATTTTTATCAATTTGGTGACATTTTAAAAATTCGCTAAATGTATTACTAAGTAGGATGGTTGGTCTGACAGATAAATGCTAACCAAACATCATTTCAGTACTCTCTTCTAACAAAACAAAAAAAAATTTCATTGATATGTAGAAGACCCAAGCCACACGACCAACCCGAAGGTTTATGGCAGCTGTTTGTGTGTCGTTTATATCAATTTGGCGACATTTTCGTCAATTTGGCAAAGTTTAAGAAAAGTTGTCAAATTAGCGATATCCCTCCAAATTCGTAGCTTTGAATTTGCAGATCTGAATGAAACATTCTTATCCCGTTTCAATATACTAAATGAAAACACTACAATTGTATTAGAAGATGTACCCGCTCTACTCTTTTTCTGTTTCAACAATCGGCTATATGGATTTATTGGCTAAACACAATATATGAGTTTAGTAGCTAAATACGATATAAGCTTGAAAACTCTTTGCCAAAATAAATGAAATTGATGTACGCAGTCAGCAATTAATATAATTAAAAGAAAAATCAAACCGTCCATTCATAAGATATACTTTTATATCCATTTATCCATTTATTTATTATTTAAATCGAAAAAAAATAATAAAAACATTAACAAACACATTTAATTTAATTGCGATGCCGAGCAACATGATATATCCTCCTAAAATGTTAAAATTTATTAACCACTAACAGCACACCCGTTATTCGTACGGAGTGTATAATTTAAAGAAACTTAAAGTTCGCAATCATGTGCAAATTCTGTTAAAATATTAAATTTATTGCTCCTAAAGAGAAGTTTAAGAATATATGTTCTCACTATTCAAAATTATCTTCACGATCAGATCTGAAGAATAAAACATCCTGCCCCCTTTTGTAAACAAATTTACAGAAGAAAAAATAGGAATTGAATGAATATATGCAACCCCGTACTAATTATATTGTCGCAGATCAGAAAATATGCCAATGTGTTAGTAGAAGATTACCCGTATTACAATATGCGTCTCAAAAATATTTGCCAAAATAAAAGAGATGACGTAATAAATTGAAAACATCAATAATATCCGTACTCTTTATACCAGAAGGTCGTAATTGATTCCAATATATGCCAATATATATCAAAACATATGTCAATATACCTGTACTACTTATATTCTCGTAGATTAAAAGATATACACGTGTATTTGTAGAACATTCGTACAACATACAATATATGAGTTTAAACAATTTTTGTCATAATAAAATAATTGCATAATAACTTAAAATATCAATAATCCTTGAATCAATAATCCCCGAAAATATCAATAATAATAATGTTTAAACCTGAAGACCGTAATTGATATTATCCAGTCAAAAATGCTATAAGAAAAATCAAATCGTTCTTTTCTAAAATATATTTTTATATCCATTTATTTATTATTCAAATCGAAAAAATAATTATTAAAATTAACAGACAGATTTAATTTAATTGCGTTTCTGAGTAACATGATATAAGATAGAATCTTATAACATGTTAAATATGTCATATCTTATAACATAAACTGCGAAATTAAATAACGATTTTGATTTCTCTATACTTCTCATTGCTCCGTAAAAGCTTGTTTTAAATAAACCATGAACCATGGAGATAGATTTCCCCTTTAAATCATGTTTCAAACAATTCATGTTTTCAGAAAGTGACTAATTAACGCAAAAAATCTCCCATCAAACTCAGAGATTAAATTTTAATTCACTTTCAAACGATTTTCAAGCTTTTCGTTTGGATAAACCACGGAGTTAGGGAGTAGAACTCCTAGGAAAAAGTTCCGTTTTTCATTAATATCTCGACAACCCCAGGTCTTAGAAACTCGAAACTTGGACAAAATTTATGGGGGGATATTTGAAGGCTATTCACCATATTTCATTAAATTCGGTTCAGCCGTTTTTCCGTGATGATGAGACAAACGAAAATTTCGTTTTTTACTAACATCTCGAGAACCACTGGTCGTAGAAACTCAAAACACAAATATAATTTTAAGTGGGGCTATTTCTGGGCTACCCACAAAATTTCATCAAATTCGGTTCAGCCGTTCTCCCGTGATGGTGTGACAAACAGACAGACAGACAGACAGATTTTCATTTTTATTTATATAGATATACTAGCAGCATACCCGTCCTTCGTACGGAGTATATAATATAAATAAACTTATAATTCGCAATCATGTGAAAATTCTGATAAAATATTAAATTTATTGCTCATAAAGAGAAGTTTAAGAATATCTGTTCTCACTATGCAAAATTATCTTCACGGGCAAATCTTAAGAATAAAATATCCTGGCCCCTTTTGTAAACAAATTCACACACACAAAAAAAGAATTGAATCAATATATGCAACCACGTACTACTTATATTGTCGCAAATTAGAAAATATGCCAGTGTGTTAGTAGAAGCTTAAACATATTGTAATATGAGTCTTTAAAATATTTACCAAAATAAAAAAGATGACGTAATAAATTGAAAGTATCAAAAATCCCCGTAATCTTAATACCAGAAGGTCGTAATTGATTCCAATATATGCCAGTATATATAAAAATTTTGCCAATATACCTGTACTACTTATATTGTCGTAGATTAGAAGATATACCCGTGCATTTGTAGAAGATTACTTGTACAACGTACTATATATGAGTTTCAACAATTTTCGTCATAATGAAACAATGGCATAATAATTTGAAAATATCAATAATTCCTGAATCAACTGTCCCCGAAATATCAATAATAATGATGTTTAAACCTGAAGACCGTAATTGATATTATCCAGTCAAAAATGCAATGTCAATGAAATTTATTTTATATACATATTTTTATTAGATTTAATAAAAATCGTATGACACATAACACATTGGATCCGTTGCTAAGCGACATGATATCATCTGCTTCAAATAAATTGATGGAAATCATGTCGTCTGAATAATGTGATCTCCATGGAAGGTTTGGCGACATTTTCGTCTCCATGATATTTTTATGGATTTACAAATATTTTTATCAATTTAGTGATATTAAAAAAATTAGTTAAATGCGTTACTAAGTAGGATGGATGGACTGACCGACAAATGCTACAGAAACATCATTTCAGTACTCTATTCTAAAAAAACAAATTTAATTTCATTGATTTGGGTCATTTTTATTAATTTGGAGATATTTCCTCTAATTTGGTAAAGTTTAAGAAAAGTTACCAAGTTATTTAGAGATATTCCGCTAAATTCGTAGCTCTAAATTTGCAGATCTGAAGAATAAAATATCCATATCCCGTCTGTATATATACTAAATGAAAACACTAAAATTGTATTAGAAGATACATACATCCGTTCTACTCTTTTTCTGCTTCAACAATCGGCTAAATGAATTTATTGGGTAAACACAATATATGAGTTTATTAGCTAAACACAATATATGAGTTTATTAGCTAAACACAATATATGAGCTTTGAAACCTCTTTGCTAAAATAAATAAAAGTGTGATGTACGCAGTTCGCAATATATATAATTAAAAGAACAATCAAACCGTTCATTTATTATGAGTTTATTAGCTAAACACAATATATGAGCTTGAAACCTCTTTGCTAAAATAAATAAAAGTAATGTACGCAGTCCGCAATATATATAATTAAAAGAACAATTAAACCGTTCATTTATAAAATATATTTTTACATCCATTTATTTATTATACAAATAGAAAAAATAATAATAATCATTAACAAACACATTTAATTCCATTCCTTTGCCGAGCAACATGATATAAGATAGAATCTTCCTCATAAAATGCGAAATTAAATAACCATTTTAATTTCTTTATACTTCTAATCGTTGAGTAAAAGCTTGTGAAATACATGGAGGTTAATACATGTAAAAACATGGAGGTAGATTTTTCCATTTAAATTTATGTTTCAAACAATTCATGCTTTCAGATAGTGACTATTTAATGCAAAAATCCTGCATCAAACTCAAAAATAAAGTTTTAATTCCCTTTGACGCTTTAAACAAACGATTTTTATCCTTTCCGTTTGGATAAACCACGGAGTTGGAGAGTAGAACTCCTATAAAAAAAGTTCCGTTTTTCATTAATATCTCGACAACCCCTGGTCTTAGAAACTTGAAACTTGGGCAAAATTTATGGGGGGCTATTTCAAGGCAACCCACAAAATTTCATTAAATTCGGTTCAGCCGTTCTCTCGTGATGATGAGACAAACGAAAGTTTCGTTTTTTACTAATATCTCGAGAACCACTGGTCGTAGAAATTCCAAACATAGACTGAATTTTAAGTGGGGCTATTTCTAGGCTACCCACAAAATTTCATCAAATTCGGTTCAGCCGTTCTCCCGTGATGATGGGACAAACAGACAGACAGACAGACAGACAGACAGACAGACAGACAGACAGACAGATTTTCAATTTTATTTATATAGATAGTCCATCTATTCAATGCTATCCATAACTAAACTTAAAATGTTCTGTATTAAACCAATAGTTTGAGCTCAAATCAACCGATTTCTATAATTAAAATTTAAAATTATGTTCATGTTTGTTGTTCTTATTTCGATAAAAATTTGATATTCAAAATGAATTATGTTACTATGAAAACCATTTAGAACAATAGAAGTATGAGTACAAAATTGCAGCCATAGCTTCCACAGTGTATTAAAGTTAGCCTTGACCGAACCGGAGTATAGTTTAGCTGAAACATAAATTACGTAAGGATATAAAAATTTGAATCATCTTGATGCGTTTCATTACAAGTTATATAACTTCCTCTATGCAAATTATCCAGGATGTCAAGATTTCCCTGTGCATTTATCACCCGACATGACCTCGTCTTTATTTTTCGTAATTCATTTCATTGCGAACAAATTGCCTGCAATTTCATATTTTAAGCGATTGCATTTTAATATCCGTCCGCTTTCTGAACAATTTAATTGCGAATTTGGTGATGAGGAGATTCGAAAATTAACATCTAGCACTCGGTAAACTACCAAATGAAACAAAAAAGAAATGGCTAACTTGATAAAATCATCATTTATCGTTAAAAAGTCTATTTATTATCATCGGAATAATCTTGGTAGGTTATTACCATGGTCTGTCTATTGCAGGAATCGAGTTTACGCTTTAACATCAAGTCAGTTTTCGATGCCGTACTTGTACCTGGAGAAAAATTTGCTTTTTTCTCGCGGTACGTGACACAGTTAACTTTAATAGCATAGTTTTAGTTCTAAACTTTAATGTTTCACTTGCAATGGCGAATGTTTTAGTTTATCGTCTGCTTGAAATTTCTACCGCAAGGCAATATGGGAAAGGAATTTTTTCTTCTTTTGCTTCTGCGGGAAAAATATTTCTTTTCATGGTGTTCTAATTATGCATTTATGTAGAGATGGGCGACACGTAGATGGGATTTTCTCAGATATTGACTTCAAATATTAACTACATTTCCAACATGAAAATATCTCGAATACCTCAAATATTCGAATGTCTCGAATACCTCAAATATTCGAATGTCTCGAATACCTCGAATATTCGAATGTCTCGAATACCTCGAATATTCGAATGTCTCGAATACCTCGAATATTCGAATACCCCGAATAGTTATTTCAAATTGATTTTAAATAATTGTTACACTTATTAAATATAATTAATTGTTAGTAAATAAATTAATAATGTAAAGTAAAAAGCAAAAATGTCCTACAACTACCTTAATTTGAAAACGATTTTTTTATTATTAAATTTTAATTACTTTACTTTTTTTAAGTATTCTTAACTATGATAATTAAGTAATTGTAAATGTTTCTCATCTACTGTAGACTTTGAAAAACAAGCGTTCAAACACGTTCAGGATCTAGTCTGCCTTTTTCCCCGTAAATTAAACCAGGCGCTGAAAATAGTCGCTTTTAAAAAGTACTGTTAACGGCAAAGTAATTAAATACTTCAAAGGTAATTCCTTCAAGAGAAGATATTAATTGGCCCACTGTCTGTTTTTTTCCCAATAGTCGAAAATGTTTTCACATATTTTTTTTTTTAAATATGCTAACATTTTATCTCAAAACATTCAGTCAATAATGGAATGATATTCGAAGTACTCGAATTTCTTCTAGTGACATTATATTCGAGATCTCGGATCACGACTACTTTCTAGTTAGTATTCGCGAATAGTATTCACACGTCTATGAAAAAAAAAAGTAAATGCCTAACTTGGTATTATGTTTCACTAAAATATCCATTCATTATCATTGGAATAATTTGGGACTATCATTATCATGTCATCTTAGAGGAATCGAATTTCCGTTTAGCATCACATTAAGTCAGTTTTCGATGGCACCAGGAGGAAAACTTGTTTTTTCACAATGTACTTGACACAGTTAACTTTAGTTTTGGTTTTAGTTTAAGTCTGTCTAACTCCATGGTTTAAACTCTAAGCTTTCTCGTTACAATGGTGAATGTTTTAAGTTTATCGTCTGTTTGAAATTATATACCGCAAGGTAATATGGGAAGGGGATTTTTTTTCTTTGGCTCCTTCAGAAGGTAATTACTTTCTTCGATGTTACAAATGCATTCATGACAATTTAGGAAAGATATTTATGCTTTAATCTGATTTTAACAAGCACATATTTAAGAGTTTAAGGTTTTTTTACTTTCCCTCATACATAGTGCAATGTGTAGGGAAAGTAACTATAGTAACGGGCAGTATTGGAGCGATGTTCTTCTGATGTATTTCTGTAAGCTATATCAAAGTCAATGATGCATGCCATTTTCATTTCTGTTGAATTTCATTTCGTGAATAATAATTCAGGTTTTATTTATACTCACTAGAAGTACTTCTTTTGCAACACTACGTGTCACACCCACTGCTTACTTATTGGTCGTTACGCCGTAAATTTCATATCTCGACTGTAATTTGCTGACAAGTTCTACCAATAGCAGTTTCTGATAAATATATGTTTCAAGGAAAATGTTCCGTAAAAACAATAGTATGGTGAACTTTTGTCACCAAAATAAGGACAAAGAAACCTGGATTTGTAGGGAAAATAATTTGTTAACCTCATAAAGATTTTGTTATTATGCGATCCATCGGGTCGAACGGTAAGTTATGTAATGATGAACTTGGCACACTATCTAATTTAGCACATAACGACAAAGAAAACATTCAAACTCATTCCGATAAAAGACAATGACCAAATCCATTCTTGATACATCGTTCCATATTCCTCTGATGGCTGATAGTATAATTAGAGGTCAATTTAGGGAAATAACTGGATGTTTAATTTGTTGAGCGTAGATTTAATATTTGTAGGTCAACCGGTCATTTGGCTCTCATTCAAAGATTTGTTTTGCAGGCAAGATCCTTATCGGGTAGAAGACCTGAGGTAGCAGACGATATAAAAAAATCTGATGTGGGCAGCACATGACTTTCCCTGCAGACTCATATTAACGTTCTCTTTATTTTAATTAAATGTATTTCACTTTTAATTCAATTTTCGTTCTCATTCGGTAACCGGACTTATTTTCAAAGGTGGCGTAGAGAAAATACGGAAAACTAAAATATCTCGAAAACGGCTAGTGCTAGTGTAATGGGGTTGGTCTTATTATTTTCGTCGTTAAAAGTTACGTATTAAACGAGCATTTAATGGATATATTTGAGTATACCTAGTTCCTTAGTTTAGATTTTGACGATTTTTGCGGGCCATTTTGCAAAAAAGGCAGGTTATTTTTTTCCGAATCGTACCAAAATCTAATCAGCACCAGGGTAACCCACAAGTGACTTATCTACCGGATTTTGTGAAATTCGGTCCAGTAGTTTTTCAGTTAGAGTGGATACAAGCTTTTGCGGGCCATTTCGCAAAAAAGGCGGGTTCTTTTACTCCCAATCGTACCCAAAACTAATCAGCACCAGACTCGCTCACAGGTGACTTACCTATCAAATTTTGTGAAATTCGGACCATTAGTTTTTTAGTTAGAGTGGATACAAAATCTGCACAGACAGACACACAGACAGACACACACACAGACGTCACGCTAAAAATGGTTTTTTCGTATTCTAGAGGTCTCGAAACGTGTAGATCCGTCGAAAACTCGAGTTGTGATTTTCGGCATGATTCCAATACTTTCCCTATACATTACCATGTATTGCAGGGAAAGTAAAATTGGCTTAGAATGCTGTCTTAAATAATCTGAAGATAAATATCTGCAGTATGAATCTCAACTCCACTTTTTATGCATTCATAATCCATTGTTAAGTTTCACTTGCGTCACATTCTTTGTCAGACATAAAAATTAAAGATGCATATATTTTTCAGATTTCGCACACAAGTTATTATCTAAAATGTTTCTAGTTATTATCTAAATATTCTTCAAACGTTTATTTTTACTTTCTCGTACGTAGTATCGATAAGGTATTGTTTTCACGAAAATTTTCAATTTCGAGATTTTGATGCCAATATATGTTTTAAGTAAGACCTCCTGAACACGTTTTGACTGGAGTAATTTTTGGAGTGATGTCCGTCTATCTGTCTGATGTCTGTGGTCATTCTTGTGTACTGCACACGATAGCAGCCGCAAATTTTGATGGATTTTCACGAAACTTTATATCCGGCTTTGTCATAAAAAAAAAAATCTAGAACTAGAATTTTAAATTCGAGCGAAAAGTTTGAATTTTATTCGAAATTTTATATTTTTTTAACATGGCAGCACAGGACAAAATTTGGCATAATCATGCATACAAGTGTACATTACAACTTTTTTTTTATCGCGATACAATTTTTTTTGTTCGTGACGTTCAGCTTTCCTTGTCGTTTCAGCTTTTCTTGGAGGGGGGGGGGCAAGATACCCCACAGGGGGTACATTGTCAAGTATAGTATCAATCGAAAGATTTTTTCAATCACTGTAAATTAAAGAGTAACACGTTATAGTTGTAATCATTTGTTCTTACGATACCGATATATTTTTGAAAAAAAAGAATTCTATTATAAAAAAGTCGAGTTGAGCCACACTTCAGTTTCGTTCAAGTTGACAACAGCTTAGTAACACCGATGACTGGAATGCTTTTGACTTACATATGCGAATTTTATCTAGTTTTATACCATTAGTATCCATAGTGTAGTTCAAATTGTCAATTTCCCCGTCTATTTGAAACTGAAAGTCTGTTTGTGTGTTTCGTTTAATAATCCACAGTTTTTGACGAACTTATTTCTTTTGAACACTTTACAACATAGTTGAAAAGTGTTTATAACTTTGTTCATTTTGTCGGTCTGTCCGTTCCCACAATAACTGCAGTAAAAATGACTTTAATCAAAATGAAATTTTAATATGTTGTTGAGACGATCTGTGGGACATATGGGAATACAAATAAATAATATCACCCAATTAGTTTTGGGTTGAACCCGGCTAGAAAGAGTGAAATACATTGAACCTTATGGAACCTAATTTTTCAAACATTTATTAAGCAAAGTTAAAATTCGCGAATTGCTTCGAAAATTTTAGAAAATATTCAAATTATCCCATAAAATAGATAAAAAAAAAATTTCAGCAAAATGTGTTCAGTGGTTTTTTAAATAAAAATTAAAATAATAATTACACCCATATAATATGAAGAGATCACGTGACCCACTTCAAAATAAAATATGGCATTCATCTTTTTCCCAGAGTAAAATTCGTGATTTTTAAAGTTCTTTTAAATTTATATTTAGTGTTGCGTCCGTCCTAAAACTGCTTTATTTTTGGGTATTTTCTGTGCATCTATATTCTGCGCGAACGCAATTACAATATTTTTGAGTTTAAATGATCTTCAAATTTTGATTATTTCGACAACGAAGTCTAATTTTAATGGATGCAAAATGTAAACAAGTGACTGAAAGATGTGTTGTATAAGAATTGCTGAATTTTTTTCGCTCAAAATTATTTAGCTTTGGAGTTTGGAATAAAAGTGTATGAATGAAATATTCACTGCTTTTACATAGAGAGCCAGACGATTTACATTTCGATGACGTCATTTGAATAAAGTTCATTTTTTCCGATAAAGTTTGACGTTTTCAAGTAAAATATATTATTGTAGTTCTGTTATAATTTAAAAAATGTCACCATGTGAATGTATCTCATTTTAGAGATGTTTAAATAGAATTGCATTTCGATTGGAAAGCGTTTCATAATCAATGCTTTATGTATGATAGATCTTTCTTGTTTTAAATTTGATATATTTATTATCTATTTTACAGCGGATAATCCCGTCCATGTTTTAAGTTTCTAGGATCAGGGGTTTGTCGAGATATTAATTTTTAAAAACGCAAAATTAAACCTTCTGTTAGAAATAATATTGTGCAGATGATATTTTTTCCCTGATACTTTATTTGAAGGAAATTATATCATGTTGCTTAGCAACGGAATTTAATACGACGTGTTTATAATGCAGACGATTTTCATTTAATCTATCCGAATTAAATGATAAAGAAATTAATATTAATATATATATATAAATGAAAGGTATATTTTTATAAATAAAAGGTAATTTTATTGGGTTATATCAGTTATGGCAGTGGTTCTTAACTCATGAGTCGCGACCCTAAAGTGAGTCGCCGTGGCTTTTGGGATGGGTCGCCGCCCACAGCTGCCATAAAAAAAGACCAAAACATCGCTGGCCTACAGAAATAACTTATTGACGTACAAAACAATTAAATTTTTCGTCATACGTTTCGAACAGAGTTTCTATGTTGCTTTTGAATAAAATTGAAAAGAGAGAAGCCACTAAAGGGGAACAAAGTTATGAGAGCATTAGAAATTTTTTGTTTTTACTACGTACTTATGTAAAGCTAGTTTTTCAGAGCTTACTGTCATGAAAACTATGAATAAAGCATAACTAAAGCCAGAACATGCGGCTTACGATGCAGCCTTTCAAAGGCACAACCTTAGCTGTCAGCACGCCCGCAGCTATCAGCATCGTAGCTGTCAACACGACCGTAGCTGTCAGCACGACCGTAGCTGTCAGCACTCGTGCGAAGCCGGGGATCTATCTCTCTGAACAAATGGGAAACTATTTCAATGTTTTTTATTTTTTTAAATGTAAGTATTTATAATAATTAAAATTTATTTGCTTCTTTAATTAATTATTTGTTTGCTCCAATTAAATACAAGGAATTTTTTTCTGCATGCTATTTTTATTTTATGATAATCCTAATAATTCCTTATTTATCACAAAATAGAATTATATTGAAAAATAAATATTTAGGATTCAAAATTTAAAAAAAATCTAATAATAAGTCTTGATAGAAAATATTACAATATACATCAAAGTTATGACATGCTTTGTAATTTGTTACGTTCATCCCAATCAAAGGATAAATGTACATAGAGTTCCAATGCAAGTACTTCAAATTTTTTACTTTGAAAGTAAAAATGCAAATGTGCGTTCATCCCAGTCAAAAGATAAATATTCTCCAAGCAATGTATTTAATAATTGTTACTTTAAGGGGATGGTGGACGTTGAATTTTTTTTTATTTATTTATTGACTTAGAAACATGAAAATTTGTATAAATATTCTTCTTAACATTACTATATAAAATACTATTCAATTGTTTTCAATTTTGTTATAATTTTATATATATTTTTTTAATTTAATTTATTTTAACGAACATTTGAAAATGCTCCTTGCGTGCCATTTGTTCACATTTTTGATTCATTTTACATTATGATCACTCAAAAACACTTTATGAACAAATTTGGGTATTCATTTTTAAATCCCTTAGAAAGTTAATTTTCTAAAAATATTTTTCTGCATTAAAACTTAATTTTCATCATTTAATTGGGTTATTATTCACTTTTAATTACTTTAATAAAGTTCAATTATAAAATACATACCCTGTTTCATTAAAAAGTATGAAAGGTGTCTTCTTACCAAATTTCATGCTTCTCAAACAAAAATTAAGACGCATGGAGCATCTTAAATATGTAAAACCTTTGAAAATTCCGTTTCGAAAAAAATGCATTCAACCTTTTGCTTACGGGTGGGACAGCGTCCATCCCAAACGAAGAACCTCCCCAAAAGACAGGTATTTGACATACCCTATCCCAAACAGTTCGACCCCCCCTTTGCAGACACTGGCGTCCATGGAAATCGCCGGCAGAAGCATTGCACCTGCTGCAGCAGGTGCAATGCTTTCATTCCAATACTTTCCCTATACATTACCACGTATAGCAGAGAAGGTATAAAAAGCAAGATATGCTTTCTATATTGTCTTAAAATTAGTTTCCGGCATTGAATCAGATATATGAACCCAATTTAAATAGACCCTAAATTCTGATACGAAAATTTCATAATGTGAGGCTTACTTAAATTTGGGGGTCATAGAATATATTTTTTAACTGAATTATTTCTAATCAATAAATGATTCAGTTGCTAAATCTCTGTAACGAACTCTTCTCGGACTTTTCAATGAAACTCTCATAAGAATGGCTAGAGAAAAAATCTGATGTGGGCAGCACATGGCTTTCCCTGAAGACTCAAAATCATATTTTCTTTATTTCTTAAATAATTCATTAGAATGGGTTTCATTGCTCCAAATAACACTAAATTTGCATTTTTGATTCAATTTTTGCTTTTATATGGTAATTGGACATTTTTCTGAAATCGGCGTAACAAAAATGCAAGAAATCTCAAATATCTTGAGAACGGTTAGTCCTAAAGTATAATGGAGTGTGTTATACTCTTTTCCTCGTGAAAAATTGCGTATAAAACAAGAATATTATTGATACATTTCAGCATAGGTAGTCTTTTTTTTTTTTAGATTTTGACGCTTTTTGAGGGCCATTTCGTACAAAAAGGCAGCTTGTTCTTTTCCGAATCGTACTAAAATCTAATCAGCACCAGAGTATCCCACAAGTAACTTATCTACCAAATTTTGTGAAATTTAGTCAATTAGTATTTTAGCTCGGGTAGATACATGAAATTTTTGCGGGCCATTTCGTAAGAAAAGGCAGGTTGATCTTTTCCAAATCGTACCAAAATCTAATCAGCAGCAGAGCATCCCACAAGTAACTTATCTACCAAATTTTGTGAAATTTGGTCAATTAGTATTTTAGCTAGAGTTGATACATGAAATGTTTGAGGGCCATTTTATAAAAAAAGGCTGATTCTGTTTTTACGAATCGTACCAAAAACTAATCAGCACCAGGGTCTCACCCAAGTGACTTACCTACCAAATTTAATAAAATTCGATCCATTAGTTTTTTAGTTAGAGTGGATACATACATTGCACAGACATACACACAGACAAACAGACACACAGACGTCACGCTAAAAATAGTATTTTCGTATTCTAGAGGTCTCGAAACATGTAGATCCGTCGAAAACTCGAGTTGCGATTTTCAACATGATTCCAATACTTTCCCTATACATTACCATATATTGCAGGGAAAGTATGTTCGAAGATAAAAATTGGTTTACTCTGAAAAAACGTCATCGTTCTTCGATTGATAAAAATCTGATGTGGGCAGCACATGACTTTCCCTGCAGACTTATATTCACGTTCTCTTTATTTAATTAAATTTATTTCACTTTTAATTCAATTTTCGTTCTCATTCGGTAACCGGACTTATTTTCAAAGGTGGCGTAGAGAAAATACGAAAAACTAAAATATCTGGAGAACGGCTAGTCCTAGTGTAATGGTCTTATTCTTTTCGTCGTTAAAAATTAAGTATTAAACGAGCATTTAATGGATATATTTGAGTATACCTAGTTCTTTAGTTTAGATTTTGACGATTTTTGCGGGTCATTTTGCAAAAAAAGGCAGGTTATTTTTTTCCGAATCGTACCAAAATCTAATCAGACGATTTTTGCGGGTCATTTTGCAAAAATAGGCAGGTTATTTTTTCCGAATCGTACCAAAATCTAATCAGCACCAGGGTAACCCACAAGAGACTCATCTACCGAATTTAGTGAAATTCGGTCCATTATTTTTCAGTTAGAGTGAATACAAACTTTCGCGGGCCATTTCGCAAAAAAAAGGCGGGTTCTTTTATCCCGAATCGTACCCAAAACTAATCAGCACCAGATTCTCCCACAAGTGACTTACTTACCAAATTTTATGAAATTCGGTCAATTACTTTTTTAGTTAGAGTGGATACAAAATCTGCACAGACAGACACACAGTCAGACACACAAACAGACACACAGACACACACACAGACGTCAGGCTGAAAATAGTTTTTTCGTATTCTAGAGGTCTCGAAACGTGTAGATCCGTCAAAAACTCGAGTTGCGGTTTTCAGCATGATTCCAATACTTTCCCTATACATTACCATGTATTGCAGGGAAAGTAAAAATCTGATGTGGGCAGCACATGACTTTCGCTGCAAACTCAAATTCATATTTTTTTTTCTTTAATAATTCATTAAATTGAGTTTAATTGCACAAAATAAAACTAAGTTCGCATTTTTAATTCAATTTCTGTTTTTATTTGGTAATTAGACATTTTTCTAAAAGTGGCATAACTAAATTCGAAAAATCTCAAATATCTCGAGAATGGTGAGTCCTAGAGTAATAGAGTTGTTCTTATTATTTTCCTCATCAAACATTACGTATAAAACAAGCATTTAATTGATATATTTGAATATACGTAGCATTTTTTAGATTTTGCGATTTTTGAGGGCCATTTCGTAAGAAAAGGCAGGTTGTTCTTTTCCGAATAATACCGAAATCTAATCAGCACCAGAGTATCCCCCAAGTAACTTATCTGTCAAATTTTGTGAAATTTGGTCAATTAATATTTTAGTTAGAGTGGATACGTGACACTTTCGCGGGCCATTTCGCAAAAAAAGGCGGGTTCTGTTTTTACGAATCGTACCTAAAACTAATCAGCACCAGGGTCAAATCCAAGTGACTTACCTACCAAATTGTATGAAATTCGGTCCATTAGTTTTTGAGTTAGAGTGGATACATACATTGCACAGACAGACAGACAGACAGACAGACAGACAGACAGACCGACACACACACAGACGTCACGTTAAAAATAGTTTTTTCGTATTCTACAGGTCTCGAAACGTGTAGATCCGTCGAAAACTCGAGTTGTGATTTTCGGCATGATTCCAATACTTTCCCTTTATATTACCATGTATTGCAGGGAAAGTAAAAATCTGATGTGGGCAGCCCATGACTTTCCCTGCAGACTTATATTCACGTTCTATTTATTTAAATTAAATTTAATTCACTTTTAATTCCATTTTTGTTCTCATTTGAAAACTGGATTTATTTTCAAAAATGGTGTAGGAAAAATACGAAAAACTAAAATATCTCGAGAACGGCTAGTCCTAGTGTAATGGGATTGGTCTTATTCTTTTCTTCGCTAAATATTACGTATTAAACAAGCATTTAATGGCTATATTTGAGCATACGTAGTTCTTAAGTTTAGATTTTGATGATTTTTGCGGGCTATTTTGCAAAAAAAGGCAGGTTATTTTTTTTCGAATTATACCAAAATCTAATCAGTACCAGGGTGACCTACGAGCTACTTATCTACCAAATTTTGTGAAATTCGGTCCATTAGTTTTTCAGTTAGAGAGGATGCAAGCTTTTGCGGGCCATTTCGCAAAAAAAGGCGGGTTCTTTTAACCCGAGTGGTACCCAAAACTAATCAGCACCAGATTCGTGCACAAGTGACTTACCTACCAAATTTTGTGAAATTCGGTCCATTAGTTTTTAGTTAGAGTGGATACAAAATCTGCACACACAGACACACAGACAGACACACAGACACACACACAGACGTCCCGCTAAAAATGGTTTTTTCGTATTCTAGAGGTCTTGAAACGTGTAGATCCGTCGAAAACTCGAGTTGCGATTTTCGACATGATTCCAATACTTTCCTTATACATTACCATGTATTGCAGGGAAAGTAAAAAATCTGATGTGGGCAGCACATGACTTTCCCTGCAGACTTATATGCACGTTCTCTTTATTTTAATTAAATTTAATTCACTTTTAATACAATTTTCGTTCTCATTTGATAACTGGACTTATTTTCAAAGGTGGCGTAGAGAAAATACGAAGAAACTAAAATATCTCGAGAACGGCTAGTCCTAGAGTAATGGGGTTGGTCTTATTCTTTTCTTCGTTAAAAATTACGTATTAAACAAGTATTTAATGGATATATTTGAGCATATGTAGTTTTTAATTTTAGATTTTGGCGATTTTTGCTGGCCATTTTGCAAAAATAGGCAGGTTATTTTTTTCCGAATCGTACCAAAATCTAAGCAGCACCAGGGTGTCCCACAATTGACTTATCTACCGAATTTTGTGAAAATCGGTCCATTAGTTTTTTAGCTAGATTGGATACAAACTTTTGCGGGCCATTTCGCAAAAAAAGGCTGGTTCTTTTATTCCGAATCAAACCTAAAACTAATCAGCACCAGATTCTCCCATAAGCGACTTACCTACCAAATTTTATGAAATTCGGTCCATTAGTTTTTTAGTTAGAGTGGATACAAAATCTGCACAGACAGACAGACACACAGACACACACACAAACGTCACGGTAAAAATAGTTTTTTCGTATTCTAGAGGTCTCGAAACGTGATGATCCGTAGAAAACTCGAGTTGCGATTTTCGGCATGATTCCAATACTTTCCCTATACATACCATGTATTGCAGGGAAAGTAAAAATCTGATGTGGGCAGCACATGACTTTCCCTGCAGACTTATATTCACGTTCTCTTTATGTTAATTAAATTTAATTCACTTTTAATTCCATTTTCGTTCTCATTTGGTAAGTCGACTTATTTTCAAAGGTGGCGTAGAAAAAATACAAAAAAACTAAAATATCTCGAGAACGGCTAGTCCTAGTGTAATGCGGTTGGTCTTATTCTTTTTTTCGTTAAAAATTACGTATTAAACACGCATTTAATGGATATATTTGAGCATACGTAGTTTTTTATTTTAGATTTTTGCGGGCAATTTTGCAAAAAAAGGCAGGTTATTTTTTTTCGAATCATGCCAAAATCTAATCAGCACCAGGGTGTCCCACAAGTGACTTATCTACTGAATTTTGTGAAATTCGGTCCATTAGTTTTTCAGCTAAAGTGAATACAAGCTTTTGGTTCTTTTATCCGGAATCATATCCAAAACTAATCAACACTAGACTCACCCACAAGTGATTTAACTACCAAATTTTATTAAATTCGGTCCATTAGTTTTTGAGTTAGAGTGTATATAAAATCTGCACAGACAGGCAGACCCACAGACAGACACACAGACACATAGACAGACACACAGACACACACACAGACGTCACGCTAAAAATAGTTTTTTCGTATTCTAGAGATCTTGAAACGTGTAGATCCGTCGAAAACTCGAGTTGCGATTTTCGACATGATTCCAATACTTTACCTATACATTACCATGTATTGCAGGGAAAGTAAAAATCTGATGTGAGCAGCACATGACTTTCCCTGCAGACTTATATCCACGTTCTCTTTATTTTAATTAAATTTATTTCACTTTTAATTTAATTTTCGTTCTCATTCGGTAACCGGACTTATTTTCAAAGGTGGCGTAGAGAAAATACGAAAAACTAAAATATCTCGAGAACGGCTAGTCCTAATGTAATGGGGTTGGTCTTATTATTTTTTTCGATAAAAATTACGTATTAAATAAGCATTTAATGGATATATTTGAGCATACGTAGTTCTTTAGTTTAGATTTTGACGATTTTTGCGGGCCATTTTGCAAAAAAAGGCAGGTTCTTTTATTCCGAATCGTACCCAAAACTAATCAGCACCAAATCCGCCCACAAGTGATATACCTACCAAATTTTATAAAATTCGGTCAATTAGTTTTTTAGTTAGAGTGGATACAAAATCTGCACAGACAGACAGACACACACATAGACGTCACGTTAAAAATAGTTTTTTCGTATTCTAGAGGTCTCGAAACGTGTAGATCTGTCGAAAACTCGAGTTGCGATTTTCGACATGATTCCAATACTTTCCCTATACATTACCAAGTATTGCAGGGAAAGTAAAAATACAAAAATAACAATATTATTCAGGGATTTTTGAAATATTGAATTAAAGGGTTAATTATATCTAATATTTAGTCCATTTTCAAAATATTGAATATAGGTAATATAATCAATGAAATTTAATAAAATTGGAAAATTCTAACTAAAGTTGTTAGTTTTATAAGTACTTTAAGAATAGAAATGGTGAGAAATGTAAAACAACTCTCGTACAAAATAAATCTATACACTTTTCTTTCGAAGGAATATTCATTTTAATTTTCTCTTCTCCTGTAGAATTTTGAATTTTAATGAAACTAATTTAATTCCATCTAATAAAAATAATTACTTTTATAAATGTACTTTGAAAATAGAAATGGTTAGAATTGTAAAACAATTCTCATACTTTTGCTGAGATGTTCTTTATGGATCATAGATGAACGTAGAAAGGTATTTTTCCATAACCTGCCTCTAAAGATGAGATGGAGGTGGGGTGATTGAAAGACATGATCTCCGTGTCGCCTCAATCCCTACATTTAGGCACTTCAAATGATATAGCGATGTTCCTCGGGGTACTATAGGAGGTAAACACTAAGCTACGTTTGGGTAATCCATTTCTGAGAAGGTGGAACTGGCTAGCCAAGCAGCATGATCACTGTATCTCTCTCATTTGCTCAGGATAGAAACCTGGTTGTTTATAGGAATGTTTCTTATTGATTGTGAGTAAACACTGAGAAGGGATATTTCTGCAACTCACTTTAGGTGAGGGAGCACTTACTTTCCCCTGAAAGTTCAAGGTCACAAAGGCAGACATGGAGCTAGTCGATGTTGTACGTCCTATCCTTGAGATTGCCCACTCCTGGAAAAAGGTAAACATGATGGCCGAGTTGCATGATCCCCATATTTCTAGCAGTGGTTAACTATTTTAGGAGCTCCATTCCTAGGTATCTGTTGTAAAAAATCTGCAGTTAAAATTTTGACTGCAAAAAATTAGCCACATCCCTTTCAAAGTACAAACACTCAGCTACAAGGACTCGGCTTAGTTTTTATTGCATTTATCGTCGGAAACATTCACCAGTCTTGATAGGGATTCCCTACTAAGGTTCTTTACTCTGTACTGATATTTTAATCTTTAGTGCTGCCATCTAGTAGTATCAATTAAAAGTCAAACCTTATTAAAGGGGGACCGTTGCACAATAATTTTTAATTTGCGTTAAAAAATCGATTTCTTTTTTTCTACCTAATTTCAAATCTCCATATTCTTAAAAAATCACGTCCCAAAATTTTAGATTTCTATCTTGAACCAAATTACTCTTTAGAAATTATTTTAGAGAAAAGAAGATTTTTTAGAAGAAGATATAAAAGTGTTATTTCATAATCCTTTTGATAAAATGAAAACTTTATTTGACTTTCTCACAGAATACAAATTTCACATTTATTATTTTATTGTAACTGCTAAGACTTTTTTTCAATTTACAATAATCATAAATATTTTGGTATATTTGTAATGTTCAGAATATATACTATAAAAATATGCATGGTTTTCTATTTTATTTTTTTAATTGTAAACACAATTTTAGAAAATATTAATGTATCTGAAAAATCTGTTTAGAAAATGTTAATGTATCTATTTTTTAACAAAATTTTTATATGATAAATTCAAATTTATTCTACATTCTTTTGGAAAATAATATTAAAAATAGGAATGCATACTTTCATAGCCTAGTGTATAATGATACAGAAAATACAAAAGTGAATTTGTATCATAATTAATTTTGAAGTTTTAGAAATTTTAAAAGATAGAATTTCAAAGGTAATTTAATTTCTCAAAATTTCCAAATTTTGAAAATATGAGATATGTGTCTCTTTTTTTTATAATCTGCTTTACAACATGTTAACTTGTAAATAACAAGATTAATTTCTCATCTGTATAATTATTTTTAAAAAAATGAATTTTGTGTAACGATGGCGATCAAAGCCCAATATTTACTTTATCTAATACAAGACCAGGGTCGACTGGACTCAAAAATGTTGAAAACTATCATGAAATTATTTTTCTCTGGATAAAAATAGTGCTGCCATCTAATGTAAAGATTACAAGATATTTTTCAATGACGAGATCTATATCAAGGATGCTCAAATAACGGCCCGCGAGCTCTAATCCGGTTCGATGCCTGAATGAGGTAAAAATCGGAAATGTAATTAATGTAACATTTATTGTAATTTAAGAGTATCCTGTTTCACAAGTACTACGCGGTTTTTAATCTTTACATATGAAATATACTGTTTTTATCTGGAATTTTAAGAGAATGATAATATCTACCTACAGTATTAATACGATGCCACAACTACAGTATATTTAATTTTATTTTCTCATTTTCACCCCCCACTCGTGGTGTCCGTAACACTGGTTTTTATTGCTTGTAAAAGTAGATTGCTAACGCATTTTTGAAAATTCCTTCCAAATAACGAATTTCCAAAAATTGAAAAAATTGTTCAAGGAATTATATCTGGTTTGGAATGACATATTTATGAAAATTTTAATTCATAAACTTTAAATTTTGCATCAGTGACTAACTAACTGATGAACACTTGCAAACTATCAGAACAAACTGATGAACACTTGCAAATTATCAGAAGTAACTGATGAACACTTGCAAACTATTTAAATAACTGAGGTCGGTGTCGCAAATTTTGAGGCGTTGTTGGCGTAGTTGTTTTGGCCAGCCAACAGTTTAATGCCTCCCCGTAGTGTTGCTTAAAAATAATTTATTTGGAATATTTTCATCCCATTTTAATTTTTTATCATTTATTCTAAAATTTTATATTTATTTTATTATTCAATTTGTTCCTTTTGCATTTTTTTCCCCCGCAAACAGATCTCAAGTATTACTTTTTAAAAGCTATTTTGGCCCACTGTGTTTGAAAACTTTAACCCTCGAGTCCTAAAGTTTGTGGACACGACTGCTCTACGCATATGTAGATAGGGATCAAACACTTTGGCTTTCTTTTATAGTATATCTATAAAAAAAAATAAGCCATTCCTCGCGTTCGCAATGACTCATAAAGTTTATATCAGCACGAGTGGCGGCTCGTGAGCGACATGTAGAGGGAGGCGCTCATCTATGTATTTATGTATATATATCCCTCAGTTTATGCCAACTACATCTTTTAGATTTCGAGTTCGTCGTTTGTCCGGCACTGATAAATTGGTTCCGACGTTACCTCGAAACAGCTGTATGCCAAATTATTATTTTACTTGCCCTGATATACGTTGTTCAGGTTTCCTTAAAATGAATAAGAGCCTATTGCAACCATGGAAATTATTTGAATACATTTCGAAATAAATTTGTATCAAATTTGTAAAAATTAGATACTCTCAGTCGTATGCATGTGCAGTATTTTTTTTATGATTAACAAAAATGTTTCTACACCCAAAATGCAGACAATTTTTCTCATATACACTCTATGGTTAATAGTTTTGTACCTGATCGTCCTTGTAACCCAAACAGTAACATAATTATAGAGAGCGAAAACCAACTAAATCTACCGCCGTTTATATGTAGAAATGAAAGAACTATTTTTAATACAAGTTTAAGAATGAATTTGGAATTTACAGAAAATTCTTATGCTTTATGCTTATCTCTACTCCTCTTTAAAATGATACTAGCGAGTTTTGCCTGCTAGCAGTCACTATATATATAGCAATCGGTTTTTGTAGCCATAAGTAGTTAGCTCATTGCGCGGCTGCAACAAAAGTGGATCAAAGTTTAGAGTAGATCGAGCGGGTCCATTGTAGAGTAGAAAATACAGTGTGAAAATTACATCAAAATCGAAGCAAGAGACACTAAGATAGATAAAAATGCAAATATGAAAAAGGGGGATGTCTCCCCTCTTCCACCATGGTTGTTTCAGATTACATAATAACAGACGATATTTGTGTGTCGACGTGTATGTGTAAGGTCTGTAGCGGAAAATGTAAACATCGCAAGGCCTTGAAATGTCGTACACGGATATTTCAGGAACCAAAGCAATGCATTTTTTGTAAAACCGAAATATGAAATTGAGGCTACTTAAAGTAAAAGTTACGCCCAGGGGGTTGACATAATAAGGTTGTATATCTAAGTGATTGCCGCCAGCAAAATCTAAATCGCTCAATTAGAAGGCAAAATAAGAAATTTGGGGGGCTAACCGAGCTGAAAGTTACGCCCAGGGAGCTGAAACAATAAATATGTATATCCAGTTCACATGTACAAATGGTGCCGGGACTGTAACCATCAGCGGAATCAAAATCGCTTAATTAGGAGCCGAGATGTGAAATTAGAGGGGTACTACTTAAAGTAAAAGTTGCGAAATGCGCAGCTGTCCCGCGCACGTTGAGTGAGATATAAAAGAAGGAACCTGTAGAATCGGCAATAGTCACGCCGCTCTGTCTGCCAGGGAAATCGTTTTACAATTTTTTTGTCTCAGAGGAAACGTATAGTAGCAGAGAATGATATGCCGCCGCCAACCGAGGCAATTCCCGTGGACAGACGATTTTACGAAGGGTATGGGGATCGGACTCAAAAGGGCAGGTTGGTCCATACATAAAATCTCAGCGGACAGCCACCTACACGCGTCCACAGTGCACCGGCTGTGTCGAAGATGATTGCTATAGGCATAATAACCTTGGATGGGTGGAACAAGTGAATGTGGCACGTTTGAGGGTGCAGGTACGGCCAGAGTGACGTCAACATGCGTAGATCGACGCATCTGCGGCAAGCGTTGGCTGCTCCGAAGGCCACTTCCGTCGCCCTTTTGCAGCAAGTGCAGGACAACCTTGATGCTCCCATATCGACCAGGACCATTATCCATCGATTGGTAGCTGGCGACCTGCACTCATGGCGCCCGTTAAGAAGACTGCTATTGATCCAACAACACAAACGCCTCCATTTGCAATGCTGTCGGGATTGAACCACGTGGACGGCGGAATGGCACAGAGTCGTGTTCTTAGACGAGTCACGCTTCTGTTTTAGCAATAACAGTTGCCGTGTATGAGTCTGGCGCCGAAGTAGTGACAGGTCCAATCCGGCCGCATCTGTAGAACGTCACACCGCGCGACAACGCGGCATCATGGTTTGGGGCACCATCGCTTACGATAGCAGGTCATCTCTGGTCCGTATTGAACTATACATGGCCGATGGCGCTACCCTTCCTTCAGAGGGTGCCCAATGCCTTTAACCAGCAGGATAACGCTCGATCACACACGGCACGCATCAGCCAACATGCCCTGCAAGATACCCAGGTGCTTCCACACCAGTCTCCCCGGATCTCTCACCAATCAAACACGTCTGGGACGTGATTGGACGTCGCTTGCGTGCGCAACCACCGCCGCGTTTAGAAGACGAACTCTGGCAAATAGTTGATATGGAATGGGCAGACATCCCTCAGGACACCCACCATTTGCACGCTCATTTTCTCTGTACCTAGACGTGTTTTTGCCTGTATCGCCGCCCGTGTGGTCCTACAACCTACTGATCAGACGGTGTTATCGTTCAGTGTATAGGTGTATTATGTTGCAATAAACATCACTTATTGCTCGTTGCTGTCTCTCTCTGTTTGCCAATTTTCATCACTTTCTGTCCACTCCTTTTTGGTGTCTCATTTTCACTGTCACGTAGTATATATATAAATTGAAAGATTTTAAGCGAAAATTACGCATAAACTACTGTATGTACAAAAAAAACCATCACTAGCATATCTGTTACAAATGAGTAACTATAGACCAAGACTAAGGATAAAGATAGAAGGTAACATATCACTACAATGGTAAAGGGGGATGAGAAGAATATTAGGATATAAAATTCACAAGTAAAAGTATATAAATATAAATATAAATAAAACACGGCAAAAATGAGAAAAGGCAATAATAATTAGCTTAAGATAAAAGATCAAGAATAGAGAACAATCAATTGAAACTACACAAAAATGGCGGTTAGTTCGAAATTGCATTCTCATCAGGACAGCCATACAATTCGAATTAAAACCGATAGAATAGCCAGTTTCTGACAATGGCGATAGTATTTAACTATAGACACCATTGGAACTGTCTACTGGCTAGTGGAAGGAGAAAAATAAATCAATTGAATTACAAATCAGAAAAATAATACCTCCTCGAACAGAAATATGAACTCACAAGCATTGCCACCGCGTGTAAGTTGAACAAGCGACTGAGCATTTCACCTCACTTCGTCAATGCGAGTGGGCACCGGAATGAATCCATTTGAACGATACATAATATGTATGGAGACTTTCAAAAATAGTAATCAGTATAGGACTCAGGAAAAGATAATTCTATACATATATATATATGTAATTATATATATATATACACATAATTATATATATATACGTATATATATCACTTCCTTCCAAAAATATGGTGATGTTGGTCATGATGAGTCAACCCCCACCCTCCCCCAGAACCTAATCCTAGGTGCGCCACTGTTCTACTTGTAGGAACCAAAACCCACGGCTCCACTTGATTACGCAACGCGACGGACGCCAATTTAAAGCAAGCACGTCGCGTTGTGTAATCGAGTAAGGCCGGGCTCCTGATAATGATTTTAAATTTTATATAGGTAGCACTAAACGTACTGTAGGCATACGTTTGGCTGAACATGTCCGAGACGTTAAAAATCAAAAACAATCTACTGCTCTTGCCCAACTTATTGTCAAAGATAATTTTCAGCCCCTTTTCGAAAAACTTTCCTTTTGATTAATTGTAGTAATCCACGCTCCATTTTACTGTATGAATCCACGTTTATTTATTTATACCGTGCTGAGATCTGTAATTTTGATCCTGTTCAGGTTTTGAATTATGCTATGCGACTCGTTCTCGATTCCATGCGCGTTAAACCTTCAAAATCCTACCTCTGATAAAACTTTTAAATTTTGAAATTATTGTATGTATACATGCCATACTTGATATAGAATTTTATCCCTTTACTTTCCCTGCAATACATGGTAATGTATAGGGAAAGTATTGGAATCATGACGAAAATCGCAACTCGAGTTTTCGACGAATCTATACACGTTTCGAGACCTCTAGAATATGAAAAAAAAACCATTTTTAGCGTAACGTCTGTGTGTCTGTCTGTCTCTGTGTTCTCAAATTTCACTCAAATCCAATTGACAAAATTTATAAATTAGTTGAAATGCTCTCGGAGCAAAGTAAACAGAGCCGTCCTCTAAATTAATTGTACATTTTGATATTTTTCTCTTTACTTGTGATATTTTATTCTTTCCCCTTCCATCTCCTGCGGAAGTTTCTCAAAACAGTTGTGTTTTTATTTTTATAATTTTTAAAATATTTTGTTGGTACTCAAATAACTAATGCCATAACAGTCAGATGCATGCTTATTCTCATACTGGAAATTATAGGCGCTCCTCACTCTACTCGACCCGCCTCGTCGTAGCAGCCCTGAGTGCTGGGCAGTAACGTCGCCAGATAAATTTGGGGTGGGTTTTTGGCAAGACCACCTAGAATAAGGTGTTTCAGGTAGCCTTGGTTTGGGTAACCAAATATCCTGTTCCCTATTTCTCCAAATATTATTTCCAACAACTTCAATGGGTTGCGATGGGCCTCTGAGAGGGATTATGGCCCCCTAAAACCAAGGTGAATTAGAAGATAACTTCAACTTGTGACTGAAAATAGAAAACACGATATAATATAATAAAAAAAAAATGAATTTTAAATAAGAAAATAATATAATTGTCGTTGATTTCAATTTGAGAAATGTGTTGATATTTCGACATTCTTCTAGTTTTCCCTTTTTATAGTATGTGTCCAAACACCTTGCACTCTCCTTGGATGGTTCACTGTTGTCTGGTGAGATGAATTACCTCAATTCTCAGAGTGTCTCAGTTTCTTACGTGGATTGTACCCCCCCCCCCCCCATCGCTGCAAAACTAATCTCCTCCGGGTAGCGACGTAGAACGCATTTTGTGTCCGAAACCGTTAGCGACTGGGAGCCATTACTTGGCAAGCAATCTTTGAAATTCACCCGCTGAATGATTCTGTTGATCTTGTAGTTGTCTCATTAGGGCCCTAGCTGGAATGAAGATTATGATCGAGGCCTCCAAGGTTGTCATGGAAGGTAATTTCTAATAATTTTTTACAAGTGGTGATATTTTTGAACTATCTTTGCTGCAATTGCACGTATTGCATAATTAGACTTTTCTAGTTTCGGGAGAAATGTGGGTAACGGGCGTGTATGTTTGAATAACATTGATTGTTGACAGCCGCTAAAAGCTGGCGTTCCGAGAGAGAATTTCTGATATGCACCCTAAAGGAGGGGAGGTCACACAATGAGGTTTCACGACGCACTGTACGTCATGCACTGCATCTTGTATGTTGCTCAAATACGTCACCTTCGTGAACTAAAGTTCACGAAGGTGACGTAAGGCACGAGTAACTTTAGTTCACGAAGGTGATGCTCCAATATGAACTAGAAACCGGTTTTTCTAATGTTGTTTTACTTCTCTAGTACAGCGTGTTGCTATGTGTATTCAATATGTGGATCGCATTTTGCACGATATTGCATGCTTCCCCAGTGTGTGCAGTTGCGGTGTGCTCTCTTTTAGAAGCAGGGCTGTTTTTGACCATGGGCAAAGCAGGCGAGTGCTGGGAGCCCATATTCCAACATTTTTTTTTTTTTTATTATTATTATATAAGTTTTATGAAGGGTGTTAGAATTTTCTTTTGTCTAGGGACTCAAAACGGCTCTGTTCAGAGCATGGCCCTGATATACAAAAAGCACATTTGATATTTTATTCAATTTCATCTATTTAGGGGGGGTGGGACAATTGAAACAAGGAGAAACACACTTCAAATTTTAATGTTTTGTCATTTGTTCTTTTTGCTCATTTATTACTTTTCAAAATCGTGAAAACTTAAAAGTCTTTATTATTTCGATAGCAAATGTTAATAAACTTCATGATTAGAACCTTGCATACTGAGCTGAATTTGCATGATCAGATTCTTTCCTAAAAAGGTTATGACAAAGCAAAAGTCTTTGGCTTATGATATAAATTTGTTCTTATTTTAAGATTGATGATGGCAACAACATCATATAAGATGTTTGTAATTTCTCCTGCTGGAGTAATTTGAATATCGCACATTTTTATAATATTTTCGATCTTTTAAGAATCGTTAACATCAAGCAAGTAAGCCATTATTTTAAGCATATTTTTAGAATTTTTTGTAATTGTTTTCAGACATTGTTTAATGCGTATTTTGACAATAAAAGAGGTCACTCATCTCGTAAGCCTATTTAGCATCTCGTAGACCAATAAATTATGAATGATTTGAGATGAGTGATGCAATAATTCTCAATTTATTTTATTATTTAGAAAATTACTATATGGAACACTAAAAAAGTAATTTACTTTTGCCGTTTCTGTATTGCGAACTTTCATTCAGATCTTTCGCAATGATGTTTATACGATTCTTTAAACATCCTACATTTTCCGAAGGTGGTATTTAATAGAATTTCATATAATGTAGATATATTTAAGCTCTGTTTAGGTTGCCTATGTTAGTAGTATCTAACGCGGTCAGATTTCGGTTAGGTGTATATTCATTGACGTATGTATTCTTAATGTTTGAATAGAGGGTTTTCTTTGCCCATTCGTTTTTATCCTGGTAAAAAGACATCCTTGTTTTGACTTATGCATTGTCCTTGACATATTTCTAGAAATAAAAATGTAAATTTATTTTTCGGAAAACTTAATGTTTTTGTATTTTTCGAATTCTATGGGTTAATTGTTAAGTATTAAATAGCGTAATTAAACTTTATCAGGAAAAATGTCTGTTATAGAAATTTATTTTGTTATCTTTCGTTTGCTTTTATTTATTTATGAAATTCCTGTTGAAAGGATTTAAATGTTATTTCAATATTTATTTTTGAGTAAAATAATATTGTTTATTTTTTATTTTCTAGTTTTACCTATAGTACTCTAATCTTTAACTTCCCCATTCGTTTTATAAAAACAGAACAGAAAAAATAAATATTGCTTTTTAATTGTAATGTTATTTTATTCTTAAACAATACAAGTTTACTTATATTCATATGTTTTTCTTTGAAATTTAAATAATGGGCGGTATATCTTATTTACTGCCTTCTTAATGAAATTACTGTTAGAGATCTATTGTCTGTGTGTGTGTAGGGAGGGGGAGAGATGTGAAAAATTTAAGAATATGGCAGAAAACTTGCAAATTCTCTACTTTTATTTTGCTTCTAGCATATTTATCTGTTTGTAAATTTTTTGATGATCGTGTTTTGCATACTAGTTAATTTTAAATGGACGATTGAGCTTATATGAACCATCCATTCTTAATCTTATTTTTTTTTTCAATACACTTTAGCAGTTTTCTTCATATTGAGTTTTTAATTTGTCATATGTTTTTGGAGTTCTGCAGTGTAGTATAAAAACAATTAAACTATCTTGTTTTATCCTATTTGATATTTTATGAAGGGTAGTGCCAAATTTACTATGAAGTGGCTGTTCCAGATCTCCATTTCTCAATCAGCCCTTATTTTAGTTAACTCAAAATTTTAAATTAATTAAAAATGTTTTATCTATTAGATCAGCTACCGAATAAGTAAAAGTGTTTACTTATTGATTTAGTTGGGTAATTTTTTTTGCAGTTTACTAATTCTTTAACAGTTTTATTTATTCATGGTTTTAGAGTTCTGCAGTGCAGTATTATCAGTTAAATTATTATCATTTGATACTGATGATTTAACGATGACAATACCCATCTAAAGTAAAGAAGTTTTTATGTGTTTTGCACCAGTGCTTTATTATTTTTTCCATAAAGTAAATAATAATTAATAAATATGGTAATCAAATGGTGGATTATAACTATTGTAAAGTATTTGCCAGTGCCGTTCCTGGCGGGTATGCAGCGAATGCCCCGCACGCAGGCGCCCAATTTAAGGGGCGCCAAATTCAACTATTCGCTACTCTTGCAAAAACGCACTTCTAATTGGAAGAAAAATCGGCATTAAAGGTATTAAAAATCAAATTATAGCAAAGCTGTAAACTTTGATTACAGGAAGAAACAGTAAACTAATATAAGAAGTAACTTCTACACTTTGCTTCTACACTGGAATTTACATGCAAAAAATCTGTTGTCGGCGTGTCGGCACTCGGCTTACGGGCGGCGGCGTATCTTCAAAGCATGCCGCTCGCCTTTGGCGGCTCGCTCGACAAATAATATACATGTTATTGTTTTTTATGCATTTATCGGCGGCGTGTGCCTCCGATAGTTTAGCGGTGATATAACTACACTTACACTAAAGTGACTTTAGTCTATAAGGAAACTATTCAGTTTAAACCTCAAACTAAAAATGATTATGAAAATTGGCCTTATCATCAAAATTTAAGCATAGTATATAGGGGCGCACAAAATTATTCTTGCACGCAGGCGTTCGCCACCCCAGGAACGGCACTGGTATTTGCAGTACTTCCTTATTATAGTGGCCTTGACAAAATGACATACTTTGTGTAATCGTTTTGAGGGTACAGTTGAGGGATTTCGCATATTATGCATGCATTTACAACAAAGGTGGCTAAATTTAGTGATTAATTGCTCTGTTTACTCTATATTGCCAAGGCCACTATACTAAGAAAGTGCCATATTTGCTAATTATTTGCTTTCAAAACATAATTTTTAAATACGAAGTGGCTAGACTATTCAGTTACTGACCATAGTAGCAAATCTAATGGTCGGGTGAAATTAAAAGTACAAGAAATTTCAGTGTTAATGATTTAAACTATGCTTAGCAGAATACTTAAATAGTGGTGAAGCATAGGAATATTGGATCAATTCAATTTATTAAACTTTACACTTTTTTTTGTTAATTTTAAGATTAATTTAAAATCACTAAATAATTAGGACATTCATTATTTTCATTATAAAATGAATATTAACTTTAAACGTTAGCTTGAACTGTTCGTGGATATTGCATGTTTACAAATAAATTACCAAAAATTTACATAAACTTATGTCAAATACGTTCAATTTCTATATGCCATTTTATGAGGTAAAATCTGTTAATATTATTTTTGTGGATCAAGTTTGTTTCATTCACAAGAAGATACTTTTTGTTTTTGCAACAGTTTTGTATTTTGGTGCCAAACAATTCACACATAGTCATTTATTTCACAAATATTATGTACGAGGGTTATACTGAAATTTTTGAGATATGGCTAAATGGTACAAGTTAAACTTACCAACTCTTAGGAGTGTTCCAAGTACTCCCCTCCAACATCAATGCACTTTTGTAGGCGAATTTTCCAAAGATTAAATGCTTCAAGCCATCCATTTCATGGAATCGATAAAAAATATGCTTTTATAGCCTCATCAATCTTATCTTCGGAATCAAAACGACTCTCGCATAAAATTTTTAGATTAAAAAATAGTCAAAAGTCACACATGGCAAGATCAGGAGAATAGGGTGGATGTTCTGTCATTTATGTTGTTTTTTGGGTCAAGAAATTCGACTGTCATTCTTGCTAAATGAGAAGAGGCATTGTCACGGTGAAGCATGAGTCCCCTAATATTCAGCTTTATGTCTTTGACCAGACCTGTACTTCTGAAGAACACGACATACATTACTTTTTTCATTGATCTATGTCTTTTCACCATTGTTGATTTGGGGTCATTTTCAAAGATCCATACTTTGCTTTCTTTACATGTTGGAACATCAAAAAACAGTATGTACGTTTCATCACACAGTTATGATTTTAGAAATAATGCGGTGTTCACCATCATTAAGTAATTTTAGGGTTTCTTTACTGATTCTGACACGCTCCACTTTTTGGTGTTCTGTTAAATTATGGGGGACTCAATGACAAACTAATTTTTTCGTATGCTGCTCTTTTAGAATAATTTTATGTATAGCTGTGGATCCAATGTTAAGTTCCTTCTGTATCATTTGGTAGGTACAGTGATTATCATCGATTAACATTTTTTGAATGACCAACACTTTTTCTGGGACTACAGCTGACAATGGTCTTCCTGTGTATACTTCATCAAGAAGAGAACTTTAACCTCTTCCTAAACTCTGTAAACCATCTGAATACAGTGGCATGAGATGGAGCATCATTTCCTTATGCTAATTGTAGACATTGAAGACATTCTTCTTCATTTAGCCCCACTTTAAAATCGTAGAAAATCATAGCTCGATAATGCTCTCGCACCAACTCAATTTTCTTTTCTTTCAAAATTTATTCTACAATAGCTAAATTGTAATTGTTGTTACAAATTATCGTCTGCGGACATAAGAGTTTAAATTTCCGACCAATAATTTTTTTTCTAGTCCATATCGTCTGCCCTTGTCTAAAAAATTTCAGTGTTACCCTCGTATTTAAGTTCTGATGTTTTTGTCACCAGTGTGTTCTTGAAATTTATCCATAGATTATATTTTAAGAATTTACTTGGCTATTTTTAATAATTCTTTTTTTAAACAAAAGGTTTTGACCTATAGAGATTCATAAAAAAATATTAAATAATTTGAATGCATTTGAGTCATGAACATTGGATTTTTAGTTGTTCCAAGCATTTTTTCGGAATCTACTGTCCATTTTCATAATTATTATTTTAAACAAAAGGCTTTTTGACTTGGAGATTTGTCTAGTATTTTTAACCAACTCGAAATGCATTCAAAGCAAGGTACAAAATGAGAAAATATCTTTTAGTAGCAAATTGCTAATCAAAATTTCATTTGTGTAGCAGTTTTGATATTTTGACTAGAAGTTCATAACTATTTTTTTTTTCATAAGTTCTTAAAAAATGTACTTGAGATGTCAGGTTTGAAATATTAAAAAAAAAAAAACATGAATTTTATTTATTTATATTTATTTATGTGCAACAAGATTACCATCAGAGAAATCATGATGTTATTCAGAATCTGACAAAGAAAACAGATCTTGTTCTCTTTCAGCATTGTTTCATACTAAGAAACCTTGTTAGTGCTGACTCAGGTGAAAACATTTGAAGTTTTTCTCAGTCTATAGAAATTCTATACGGGTTGTTCAAGGTTTCAGTATTTAATCTAAATCTGTATAGTAAGAAAGCTTTTTCTAGAACTGCATTAGAAATGGGTAAAATCAACGGTCAATTGACCTTCATAAATTTGTAAAATTGTTTTTCCACAAATTTTGTCCCTCTAAGAAAAAGAAAGTTGAAAGATGCCCAAGGTTAACAAACCAAAATGCTTTTATTGCTAACCAGCCATAAAGAACATTATTTTTCTCAATTCATGTTTTCACTAGTAATTCCAAAGAATGATCATATATGTTGTTGTTGAGACCCAGACCGTCCGACCTACCAGAAAGGTGTAAGGCAACTGTTTGGACGGCCGGGAAGTGCCACCCAATTTAGACCGGAACCCAGTGGGGGAGGCATCCACAGGGACCGTACCCTCCTTCCCCTATCACCAACCTCTCGGAAGGACTTACGGACCCACATGTTTAACGTGATCGTACTCCGCGTGAACACGGCGGCAGTTTTTGGCAGTGGCTGGAATCGAACCCGGGCCTACCGAGTGCAACTCCAGCGCGCTAACCAATGGTCTACCGCGCCCGTATGATCATATATGTGTGACATGTCATCATCCCCAAAATGATCATATATGTGTGACATGTCATCATCCCCAAAATTTTCTAAATCTACTTAATCGGTTGGCCAAATGTTAGGTTCCAAAAGCTTTGGAGCAGCAAGTATACTTTGCTTTCACGTAAATCTTCTAATCAATCAGACAGGGAAGAGTACAAATTATTGAGAAAACATATAGTACTAGCAGATGCATTGTCGTGACTGCACATTTCTAAATTCAGCATGGTCCAAATTATTACTACATCCACCAGAACCTTCATTATTGTTAGAATTAGAAAGTAGTATATCACTGGTTTTAAAAAGAACTGCAAGCTCTATAGTATAAACTTTAAGTAGCCATCTTTCATTTTAGCATTAAATGCATAGCCACTCTAATACATTCATAACCATAAAAAAAATCAGCATTTTCATTTTGCAGACACTCAATTTAGATAATAGATAGAAACTTTTAAAAAATGGAAAATTTAGAAACTTTTAATGAATGGAACACTTTTAAAAAACAATAGCCAAAAAATGAATTTACTTGTTTTCAATTTTCTCAAAATCCCTTTCACTTTTGCTTTCCTCTTCTGATATTAGAATCTGAAACAAATTTTTCAAACTGAGCTACAATTACACTGTAGTTTTTTAGCAAACATTGAACAACTGTTTTCTTGTGGGAAATCCACCTTGTTCTGTGAATTAAAGCTTAAAATTCCCATTTTTAGTTAGTAGCCACTGGCCGGTAGGTCCATGAAGTTTAATGGCCAGTTGTTGACAGTTGTAAAATGTGATTTTTTTTTTTTTTTTTTTTTTCCTCCAACTTGCTTAATGTTATGCAAAATTGTATTTAAGTATGTTATATAATAATTTAGAAATTTGCTGTTATTACTTATTTACTTATAGTGACTTATGTCTACTGTATAATAAATCTATATGTCTGTTGGCAAGAAAACTCCCCTTAGCAGATCTACTTTTATACAATCTATTATTTGCATGTTGAGGAGGAGGAT
Source organism: Amaurobius ferox (assembly GCA_951213105.1). Taxonomy (NCBI): domain Eukaryota; kingdom Metazoa; phylum Arthropoda; class Arachnida; order Araneae; family Amaurobiidae; genus Amaurobius; species Amaurobius ferox. The sequence goes on from OX578151.1 coordinate 31,540,852, forward strand.
TTAAAACATTGGGGGAAATTTAAGAGATTGGCAAAATACAATTTTTTATTGTTGTTTGATAATAACACAAGACAAATTCGCAGAAATATAATTTTTTAATGAGTAATATTGTTAACATGCATATATTATTGCTATCTTCTCATTTTTAACATTTAATAAATTTTCAAAACTTATTTGAAGTGTTTTTTTTTTTCTAAAAGTAATTCTTTTCTATAAGTCACTACCCCAACTTTTTCATTTCTTAGAGGTTTTTCAAATTTTAAGTTTTTCATTTATCCCTTTTTTGAATATTTTAAGCATTTATATTCACTATTTTTTTTAATCTTGTTTTAAATCTTACCAATGATTTTCATTATAGGTCTTTTCTGGCATTTTATAATATTTGTTTTCTGATACATCATAAAATTCATTTATCATGAAGCATTCAAATACTTTTGGACAATTTTAAATTCATCTTTTATCTTTTTGATCTTTTAATTTTTTTACTTTTTCAAGCTGATTAAGTATTTACTATTATTTATTCCTCTTTTATTTTTAAGGAGCCTGACCACTAATTTTTCTTTAATTTAGAGGATTTTACCAATGATTTTAGGTGATTTTTAATACATTTATATTCTTGTTATGATTTGATCATTTAAGCTGTAACTTTTCAATCATTGAGATTACGATATTTTGGCCTTTTTTACCCATTATATTATCGGATGTTATGAACTCTTTTATTTTAAAATTTCCCCAATATGTTTATTTCATAAGTAAATTCCATATCCTCTTGAAAAAATTTGATTTTTTTTTTTAATATTTCGACGTTTTTAAATTCAAAAAATGTTTTGTACTACTAGAAACATGCCGTTTTATTACAATAGTTGAATTTTTTGATCAACGGGGGAAGAAGCATAAACAGCCTGTGGCCACGGGTAAGTTAAAAATGGAATCGATGTAACTTTGAATTTATAATAATTAACAGTTAGCATGTCTGAGCAAAAACTGTCCTGCATTGAGGCCTTAAAAATTGTGAAATTCTCGCAATCTAGCTTTAAAATTAATACGAAGTATATCCAGGATAGTATCCTTCAAACGCACTATTTTAGACAATGCTACACACATTCGTAATTTCCGTATGGTCATTTATGGATCGTGCATATAAAGATAAAAGTAGAACAATAATACATAACATTACAATATCTGCATTCAGCTTGGAAAAGCATTCTCCCATCCCTAAGGTTAATATTCGTTCCGGGCGCCAAGATTTAAATTCGCTTGCGCCGATCCCAAGCCACATTGTATTCCCAAAACTCTTTCATATTTAACTTAATTCTTTTAATTTTTTATGATGAAAAATATGCAATAATGAATAAATAATTTCACAAGCTGAAAATAGCGAGGACGAGTTTCACTTATCATTTTTATTTTAGTGAGTGATTTTAATTCCATTCGTACATCCGCTTTCGGGAACCCTTTTAAATTTGAGGCAGATGTAAAAACAATGAAAGACCTATTAGTACAGCATGTAAATATAGGGGAACTCTAGGTCAATGTATAGACCTTGACAAAGACGCTATGCCATGGCATGTCGCAAAACACACAGGGCTGCTCTAACAGACTTATTTCTACAGCCCTGCAAAACACATCGGTGATTAAGGAGGGGAGTAGGATCATGGGTATGATAGGAATGTGGATTGCACTCGTTCTCGGCTGCAAATGCAATAAATTATGATTACCTCATAGGGAGAACTACGGAAGAGCCGTAGCAGTGTATTGTAGCGATTGTTGACAGATTTTTCTAACTCCATATGTGGGATTGTTTTAGGTAGAAGGGTCATTTTCTAAGCTATCATAGAATTTGGCCAGTAATCAGGATTTCGTTAATCGCCATGTGGCAATTGGGGGAGTGGGAATTTTAAGCTTAACTGTGAACATGTTTAGATATGGCTTACCTGAAGTACTCACTGAATATTTTTTTTTTTTTTTTTTTTTTAGAATTTTGGAAAGTTGTTTGAATTTCCTTACATGTTTGGAACTTTTTTCATAAAAAGGGTTAATATCTTCCATAACTTTGATCTCTTCAAGGTAAATGTTTGCAACATGCTTTTTAATATTTAGTTCAATCCGATAACTAAAACAATGTATATTAACCTTTTGCTTACTGGTGGGACAGCGTCCATCCCAAACGAAGAACCTTTCAAAAAGACAGGTATTTGACGTACCCTATTCCAAACAGTTCAATTCCTCTTTGCAGGCATGGACACCAATTTTTGCAAAGGGGGATCGAAATGTTTGGGATAGGGTATGTCAAATACCTGCCTTTTTGAGAGGTTCTTCATTTGGGATGAACGCTGTCCCACCCGTAAGCAAAAGGTTAACTGGCCGTGGACATTTCTCACTAAGAAGGGTAGCAACACCTTTCTTGTGTCCTGAATTTACTGCAGCACCATCTGCCAGAAAGGTTACAAGTTTATTTAAAAATAAGTTACAAAATGCGATGGAAATTAATTTTTACATCATAAAACACAAGTTTTACATTGCAGTTTGCATTGCGATGCCACTTATTTTGCACCCTGATTTGAAGTAATTTTTTTTAAATAATGACCATTATAGCTGCCACGAGGTTTATAAAAATTCTCTAATGTTTTTATAACTATTTTTTTTTTTAAATAAATGGCCTCAACCAACAGATTTGCCCACAGGTATTGAATAACTCTAAAACACATGTATATTTGAATTATGACTATTAGGATTTTTTGTTTTTGGACTGATGCACTCGACCAATTTTCTAATTCTTTTATTTTCAGATGAAGGACCTCGACCTATAGATGAGGCTAGTATTTTTGACTAATGCGTTCAAATTATGAATATTTTTTTTAATCATGGTATTTATAGCTCGCACAGGGTTTATGCAGATTCTATTCTGCCAAATTTTATAATTGTTTTAAACAAAGGGCCTCAACCTACAATTCTTTCCTAAAATATTGAATAATTCAAAAGCATTCAATTCTAATATTGACTATTGGAACTTTTAGCTGTCCCAGGCATATTCTTGAAATCTCTTTTGCATACCTGCCAACTTTTACGCATTATGCGTAAAATTTACGCATTTTAACTGCTCTTTATGCTTTTACGCTTATATTGCTATATTTTACGCATTTCCGCATTAATTTGAATTCTTTAACATTACTAGGAAATCAATCTCCGGCGAAATTCTCCGGCTTTTTTTGTTTGAAATTTATCAATTAACCAGGCATGGTATAATTCCTCGGAAACGCCGATTTTCTGCTTTTTTAGCACTGATTTCTATCATTCCCGGGATCGTAGCAAATCCATAGTAAAATGCAGGGTAATGCCAATCAAATTAACGGAGATTTACGGCCGCGTGTAATGTAAATTAAGATCTCGATCGCTTATTTTATGAAAGTAATAAATATACTTCTTCAAAGGTTTTCTAATTCAGCATAAATCGCTAAAATGGTAATTTGTTCATTAATTTTGCATAAACACTGCGATTGCGTAATTCAGTTTATTTTCATGAATCGCCTAGAGTACAATAGTATCTTTTTCCATCCATCTCAATCTTTTAAATATTGAATTATTAATTGAATAAACCAACTTATTTTCATATTCTAATTAATTATTATGGTTAATTTCTTAATTATTTTTGCATATTGCACAATTCAGTTATTTCGCGTGAATTGCCGAGAGTACGTTAGTATCTTTTTCCATCCATCTCCATCATTTAAATATTGCATATTAGATCGACTAAATTAGCTTATTTTCGCATTATGGCTAATTATTAAGGTTACTTTTTTAATTATATTTGCATAATACAAATTTTTCTATTTTAAAAAATGGGTATGAACTCTGAAGGGATGTTTTCCAAAAAGTGGTATTAAAGCAATGATTTAGGTAAATAAAAAGGAAACCATTTTGGCAGGAATATAATTCAGTGCTATATTTATTTATTTATTTATTATTATTATTATTATTATTATTTTTTGTATATTAAAGATCAATATTTGTTACTCTCTTTAGTGAAAACCTGTGTTTTACCAAACATAAATATTTTTCATTATAAAGTTAATTTTCACCAGATAAAACCTTTATATATTTTTTGTTTTATAATTTATTGTCTTGAAATTTTATAAAACTGGTGTCCTGAATTTTCATATTCTACCAGTACTATGCCTGATATTTAATGCAGGTACTTATACATAGTTAAATTCATTAGAAATGTCGTTTGCGCATGTAGTTTAAAAAAAAATCATTATAAATGTCATTAACGCAAAATTTTACACATTCTAATTTTCCCAGGTTGGCAGGTATGCTTTTGATTTTCATTTTTTTTTTTTTTTTTTTTTTTAAACAAAGTGCCTCAACCTACAGGAATAGTTCAATATTGACTAACTGGAAAATGCTCTGAAATTTAAATTATGTCCTGTTTTAAAATTATAGAATTTACAGCTGCCCCACGGTTATCTACAGAATCTACTCACACAATTTTCATAATTCTCTTTTAAATGAAATACTTAGATTTGTGCAAAAATATTGAATAACTCAAATGCATTCAAATTATGACCATTTGAATTTTTATTTGTCCCTAGCATATTCTTGGGATGTACTCAGCCAATTTTCACAATCCTTTTTATAAATAATGAATTTTGATTTATAGATTTGCCCAATATTTTTGAACTCGAGGATGCATGGCCTTTAATTAAGAAATTTATAGCTGTCTTGAGATTGTTTGTGGAATCTAGGCTGCTTTATCATAATTCTGTTTTGAAATGAAAGGCCTTGACCTACAGATGTGTGCAAAAATATTTAATTCTAAAATGCATTCAGATTAGAATTTTCACAATGGAATTTTTAGCTGTCATCAGATTTTCACATGATTGTGAAAAGTGTGTGCATGATTGTGATGTGTGTCAAGACTTTGACCTACAAATTTGCTCAATATTTTCAACTAACTTGAGAACCCATTTGAATTATGAATATTTAATTATGGCAGTTTTAGATGTCCTGAGATTGTACTCTGCCAATTTTTAGAACTCTTGAAACAGAGAGCTTCCACAGGTTTATCCAAAAATCTTGAATAATTCAAACTCATCGATATTATAACCATTGAAATTTTGGACTTTTCTCTGCTTTTTCTTAAATGAAGATATTCGCGATTTTTTTTTCTTAAACAAAATGCTTTGATCTACAGGAATAGACCAATTTTTTTGATTAGCTTGAGAATGCATTCAAATTATGACCATTTTTTTAACTCTTCAGATTTTTATAATTATTTTTTAAAACAAAGTGTCTTGACCTACAAATTTACTCAAATATTTAACTCGAGAATGCAACCATTCTTGAATTATGACTATATTCTATTAGAACTTTTGGCTGTTCGCAGCATGTTTTTAGAATCTACTTGTCCAATTTTCATAATTCTATTTTTAAACGAAAGGGCTCGACCTATAGACTTGTCTGATATTTTTATCTAACATCAGACTGTATTTAAATTTGAATGACCATTTTTTAAATTTATTTGTTCACAGCTTGTTCATTGAATCTTTGGGTTTGGTTTTTGACAGTTTTATTTTTAAATAAATGAAACTTTTCATCAAGTAACTTTATCAGAACATGTGTATTTTCAGGGTTCATTCTAGGATTTAAAAAGGGCAGGGTGCTACCTTCCGAAAAAGGGCACATCATGTACTTAAAAGGGGACCAATTACAAATTTTAAAAAATTACTTTGCCAAAAATACTACCGTGACTTTTGCGTGACTTTTAATAAATTATGAATGAGAAAAAACATCTCATATTTCTCAATGTTTTGAAAATTTGACAATATATGGAGAAGTGTCATTTTTAAAAGAAGGGCGACATTTTTTGATGCCAGGACACAAAATTATAATTCTGGGGCATGCAGGGTGGGTTTTCTAATTTCTGAGGGCAGCGGGGCGGTCCTCCTCGCGAAAAACACCTAGGATGAACCCTGGTATTTCATGTGCTATGCCACACTTTAGGTCATTTAAATAATTTAAAAATTGTAATCGTGCTTAAAGGAAATCTTAACACTGTATTCTGTATATAAAAATAAGAGATAATTTTAACTCCAATAGTAATTTTTAAATCTGTTAATATGTAACCAGGTTTCAGCAAAATCTAACCCATTCATGAGGATGGATATTAAGATTTTTAATTTAGAAAAATTTTATTTACACATCTTTTTGTTTTGGATTATTGTAAGCTGGAAAACAGTGATTTGTTGAATCCTCTACAACATTCTCAGGGGTAGACAAATATAGGGTGTCAAATCACCTAAAGAATCTGAATCGCGAAATCCGATGCACATGTGCAGTAGTGTCTTATTATGTAAGTGGAGCAGGGCTTTGTTTTGAAACAGCAGAACCAGTTGGAGTGCCAGCTCACATGTTTTATTCTTCCTCATGTTGAATCTCGTGTTTCTTCTATAATGAATCTTGTACTTTTATTTTATTTACTAAGATTTTAAGTACTTTAGTTTCAATCCATATATTGAATTTCACTGGTTTCTCATCAAACATGAATCATGAACTTTTGCACCATAATGCATGTGCCAAAAACTCTAATGAAATGAATTAATCTGTGAAAATTGACAAGCAAAAAACAATGTATTCTTACAAAAAAAATTTTAAGCAGGCTCAGTTAAGGTGTAAATGTGGAAACGATGTTGAAGAAAAAAGTTAGGGTGAGCAAATAATCAATGTAAGTGTTTGTAATGATTCAAAAGTACAATGGGGCCTGCCAAAACATGCTGATAGTATATTATTGAAATTTCGTCTAACAAAAATTTCCACAATTTTGGATGAAACTATTGCTATAGTTACGCTATAAAGCAGAAGGTCGCCATAATAAGGAAGAACCATTTTGTTCACCAAGAAAGACTAAATGAGCCATTTCGTCTTTTTGACTTTGGATTTGTTGGATCTCTTTCATTGATGTATTGGATCCAGTGTGTCTTCAAAATAGCTGTATGCCATATTATTATTTGATTTGTGCTTAAATACATTGCTTAAGCTTTCCTTATCCTCACCTTTAGTCCTATTAAATGTTTATTTTGTAACATTTGGTTGTTAATTTGCAACTTCAGTGCAGTGTTATAGGAGGATTCTACTGTGTTAATCTGGGAAAATACGGTTTGCCACTCTTGTTTGTATATATTTTTTAATTCTAAATTTTAATTCTAAACTTTGTTTCTAAGTTTGTAATTTTTGAATAATTTATCTTTTCCTTTTCAGCCATGAAGACAATTAGCTATGGAGGGAAAGAGAAACAAGCAATCGGTGTGCAATTCTCCTGTGGAATTTGATTGTCCTTAGTTTCCTATAAACCTCTGCTCTGCTATGGCTATGAGAGAACTGATTGATGCTGACTGTGGCTTGACTAATCCTCTCTTGAAAGTTGCCAGCCATTTCACCCAAGATAAGGGTCCACAGGTATATAGGCAACTTTAGTATTTATCAGTGTTGTCAGATTTTAGCCAGTTTTGGTTTAAACCACTTAAATAAAAGCTAACTTTTAAAAAAGTAGACAAAATATAGCTTTTTCAAATAAAAAAAGTTCTATTAAAAAAAGGCATTAACATAAAATTTGCATAAATTGATATTTTATGCATTCTAAAAAGTTTTGGCTAAACAGTTTAAAAAATTATTAAATTTTGCATTTAATAAATGTTAAATGTATAGCGATTGCTCATAAATCAGTATTAAATGCTTTGAGCTAGAGACATTTTTAGCTTAACACTGATACTAGCATATCATGCTTTGGCCCTAGGATCAAACTCTGGCACTGCCAAGTTGATGACTTCGCATTCTCACAACACTTATGACCTTTGACAAGCATGAAGCATCCTTTGCTCTATTATTTCTAACTATTCAGCTTTTTGAAAATTTATTTATGTATTGTAAAAGATGTATGTTCTGTATTCTCCATGAAATGGCATGCAGAAGGCAGTTGAACAAAGGATTCAAACTCTACAGCACAGTCTTCATCGACCATGTGATTGGCAACACAATTCCTACAAGTCTTCTCACAGCCTCATCAACTCTTCTTCCTGCAACTTATAGTTCATGTACACTTTATTTGCAACCCAGTGACAACTTCCTTCAGTTTCAATAAAACTCACTTAGAGAGGGAGTACTGTAGTGAACGCTCATAAAGCAGTATAAAATGCCTTGAGCTGGAGATGTCTTTAGCTCAACTCTATGATACTGGCCTACCATGCTTTTATCCTGGTACTTCCAAATTGGTGATTTCACATTCTTGCTACACACGTTGACAGATTAGGGAGTAAACTATTTTTGTGCACTTGTAGTAGTAGGAGTATACTATGATGCACTCAAATATTAAAAGTTGTATTAGAAAATAGGAAATTACAAAAGCTACCACAATTCAAAAACAAATTTTATTTATTTTACTTTTATTAATTACAGCAAAAACTTTAGTTGCTAACAAGCAAAGTCTGTTACTGATTCACCCAATGGAAATGAGCTATACTGTACAAAGTACAGCTCTATATAGAAGATACTGTCAGACTTCGGCTAACTCAGCTTGTCCGTATTTAGTAAAGCGAGCAATCCATTTATCAAATGACTTGCTCACTTGATGTAGAAAAGTCATTGTTCTGTTTCCCTTAGGCGCAGTTTCAATTTTTAAATTTGCAAATAACCTGGCACCTGACAAAGCATAGTGAAACACAAAATATAGACTCAGTTTAAGAAAGTTTTTTTGTTTGTTTGTTTGTTTTTTAATATGAAATCATAAAAATCAGCCTCATAGATTTTGAGAATACACTGATGACAGGTGGATTCAATAAATGGTCATAATTCAAATTCTAATGGATTCTTTATTTAAGCAAAAATTTTAGGCTAATCTGGTTTAAATGAAAGGTCATAAAAATTGGCTGAGCTGATTCTGAGAATACACTGGCAACAAATGAACTCATACTCATGGTTATACTGCAGATATAAATGCATTCTCCATTTAGGAAAAGAAATATTGGCAAATGTACTGGTGGAGTCCTTTTGTTTTAAAATAAATGCATAAAAATGAGAAGTGGAATACGAGAATATGTTGGTGACATTTATAAATTTATTAAATGGTCATAATTTATGTATGAAAGGATACTTGAATTAGTGAAAAGTATTTCGTAAATCTAGAGGACATAACTTTTCATTTGAAAGAGAATTGTGGAAATCAATCGAGTAGATTCCAAAAATTCACAGGGAACAAAAATATATAGATTATAGATATTTAATTATATATATTATAGATATTCAGCATTTTGTTTGTATCTGTTATGTGAATATTTATCTATGCATAATATTTTTTAGGCTGGTCAACCTTCAACTGCTTCTGCTTCAGATCAGGTAAGTAAAATGCTTCTTATATTTGTAATGATTTTTTTTTTCAGTTTCATTTTTATATCTGTTTAAAAATTAAAACATTTAATAAAAGCTTGATTCATGTTCATATAGACCTGCAATTGTACATTTAGTATGTTCTGAGTGATACTTTGCTCTATGCATGCTAGTGTTGCGATATTTTCAAGATTAAATATAATACTGTAGGCAAGTCTGGCATCTTGGGACACAAATTAAAACAGGGTTTGAGATTAAAATTTTGTTAATTTGTGTACAGTACTTGACCTCTTATACGGCGTTCCAATATCCGGACTCTCCCAAAACCGGAATGTGGCAAAATAATGCCAAATTCTGTGCCAACACTCAATTATTTGCAAAAAATTGCGCCAAATAGCAGTTTTTATTTAAAATCCTGCCAAATTATTTTTTGCTTTAATTAGCAATATTAATATTATAAAATAATGCGTTGAAATCTACATTTTTCTCACTTCAACTGTTTGCGATCCTGGTATAAACAAAGGTATGGCTGAATCCACAACTTACCACACCGGAAATGCTAAAAATATTTATATTATATTTATAATATAAAAAAAAATTGCTAAAAATATTTCCAGAAAAAGAGGAAAACTACAAGTATCATGGAGCTGAAAGTGAACTCTACCTCCATGGTGGATATATTTGTTCCATAGGTTTTAGAATTGGTGCACGTTCGTTTGATGCCTCGATGACTTCGTAGTGGTAAAGTGATGTCATAGCGTTTTTCACAGCAAAGTGACTGGGGCTTTTGGAAAAAGCTACGGAATCTAAAGAAATTTGCAGAAATTTTAAATTTTTTTCTCGTGTAGTAGTAAGTTTATAATTTTCAATTTATGGATTTCATTTTCACATATTTTTAAAATTTTTAACATAAAAATTAACTTTTGGCATTTTCAGTTACCCGTTTTGTTAACTGTACGCACGGATTATGAATAAACTGTAATCACGTTAAAACAGCTTGTTTTGATTTTTTTCACGGTGGTCTGCTATGATAATGCCGAAGGGGTGACACAGGTGTTAAACAAGTGTTTCCAATTTACAACATATTGCGTAATTCTTTTCCTAAGATACAGGGGTTTAAAATCTTTTATAAGGTAAGTAAAACATATATTCCTACCATGTTCTTAACCAGACATTTACAATTATCAGGCAATCTGGGGATGTTGGGACAGGGAAAAATGCATGATTTTCATTTTTTCCACTTAAAGTGGGTAGATTTAATTGAGAAAGGGCTAGTTTCCTTGGGGACGAAATTGTTTGCAGTATTTTCTGGAGCATGAAAATTATCAGTACTCAGGTTGTTTTTACCTTAGATCAGTCTGAGAGCTGTTAGTTTCTTCTAAGTTGTGATACATTTTAAGGAAATTTGTAGTTTACATTTTTGGTTTGAATTATGTCCAAACGACCATCATCTGAGGAAATGTGTTCAAAAAGAAAACGTGTTTCATTATCTATAAAAGATAAAGTGACCATTTTGAAACGTATAGACAAAGGTGCTTCTGCTAAAATATTAGGAGATAAATATGGTGTGGGCCTTTCCACAATTTATGATTTAAGGAAACAAAAAGACAAAATTTTGAAGTTTTATGCTGATGCTGATAAACCACAACTTGTGTCGGAGAGGAAAACACCTCATCAAGCAAAAACTGCCACTGTAGATAAAGTGTTGATGGAATGGATTAAACGACGATGAAGTGAAAAATTCCCTCTAACACACAACCTTATTATGGCTCAGGCTAAAGAGTTTCATAGTCAATTGTGTATTACTACACCTTGTGATTATTCATCAGAATGGTATGATAAGTTCAGAAAGAGAAATGGACTTAAAATTCTCAAAATTTCTGGTGAAAAGGCCTCTGCTGATTTTGAAGCTGCTGAAACATATGTGGACACATTTTTTTTCCATAGTTAATGAAGAGAGCCAGTCTCCTGAACAAGTTTATAATGCAGATGAAACCTCATTATATTGGAGATATCTTCCATGCAAAACTGTTGCTCTCCCAGAAGAGTCCCAGTGTTAGACAATTGTTCTGCTCATCCTCATCCTGAACTTTTGAACAAAGATAATGTGATTGCCACATTTCTACCCCCAAATTGCACTTCAATTCTCTAACCTCTAGATCAGGGAATTCTTCGCTCATTCAAGAATCTCTATAAGAGTGAGTTTCTGAAAAAAATGCTTATGCAATGCAACAATGGTAGTGGAGTAAAAGACTTCCAGTCTAACTTTAATGTTAAAGATGCCATTTGGAGCACTGCAAGTGCATGGGAAAAAGTAAAAAAAAATACACTGGGTCCATGGATGGCATAACTTGTGGCCATCAACAATATTTTTAGATGATGACGATGAATCAGATTTTTATGGCTTTCGGATAGCAAAAGACAAACCAATTGTGGAGGAATTGCTGCAATATGCAAAAGGCTTGTCTAGCACTGAAAGTTTATTGGATGAAGAAACAGTTAACAATTGTTTAAATATTGACATAGATTTGCCTGTCACTTTACATATGACAGACGGTGAAATTTGTGAAATGGTAGCAAATGACTATAAAATTTAGTTGAAAGTGATAGGGACGAAGAACAAACTGTTGATGAACAAAATAAAATTTCCACAAAAAGAATGATAGACTTGACAGCTGAACAAATATGTGGCATGGAACAACAGAGTTTTTATACAGTGCAACAAATAATGTCTGTGTACAAAATTCAAGAGAAACTTTTGAAATATAGACAGTTTAAACAGCCCACTTTGATTGAAATGTTCCAAAAAAAGACTTCTAATAACTAGCCTGAATAATCACCTTTTTTCAGACATTTTTTTTTCCTTTCAAAAATTTTCTTAAACACTAATACATGTAATTTGCATTTTAGTTAACCAGGTATATTTTTCATATAGATTGTAAAAGAGCTTTATTTAATACATTTATGTTTTTAAAATGAATTACAATTTTCTATAATGACATTTGAGACCATTCCAGTAAGTTTTAGAAAAAGTGTTCCGAATTACGGAAAAACCCCTTATCCAGAATGCCTGAAGTCCCAAGCATTCTGGATAATAGATAGATCCTGTACTGTACTATTAGATCAGATGGATGGCTCTCTTGTGCATTTACTGCTGTGTTTTGAAAGCTTTACTGCAATTAATAATTTATCAAACTTTTTTAGTTTTTATAAGTCAACATGTTTTTATTTAAATTTTGTAGACAGTAACAGTGGGATTAGAATTTTAATTTATTTAAATAAAACTACAGAGCAAAGAAATAGACATGTTCATTGGGATTTTAGATGTAAAATGGTCATTGTAGAGCTAAGTCTAAAAGCATGGGACCCTTCAAGAAAAATCTGGTCAGTTAGGTCACCTTGGGACACTTGATGAAATTCCTATTTGCAGTAACTGCTGTATGTAATGATTTTAATTTGCTGTAAATGTTTGATTTAAGCCTTTATTATTGAAGAATACTTTAAATTTTCCATGTGTTAAAATGTTAGGTTTTTTCCAGATTTATCACTGCAAATTTAATACATGTGCATTGTATAAAATTGCTTCTTAAATTCAGAATATGTTGTGTTAGCTATTTAAATTTTGCAATATGTCCAAATATTTGTCTTAGAAAAATTGACAATTAATAATGTTTTATGTGAAGGCACTCACAAAGTGCTTCACTAGGTAAGGCATCTCGAGAAAGTGTCTTTGAAAAAATTATTTTTATTAATTAAGTGTAACTCTTGAAGTAGATTATATTTCTATCTTATCCGGAACTGTTTAATGTATATGAGGGTAAGTGTTTGGTTAAGATAGAATTATAACAAATATATTTATAAAATAACAAATTGAAAAGTGTTCCAAGGTGCCCCACTCTCCTTTACACTCTAATAAAAGGGATTTGACTTACCTGTGCAGCCTCTTGTTTTTCAAACTCTAACTTTTATTGTAAATTTGGTATTTTTGATATGTTGTTTATTTTGATTAGATACTTTTATTTTATTTAAAAAAAAAAAAACTTTGGATTACTTGTAAATTTCAATTAGTGTGTCATAGTTGCTCATAATTCTTACTTTTTGTTCAAAAAAATATTAAATATCCGAATGTTTTTGACTTCAGTTTTGTGATCGCTATTGCAGCCACAGGGGCCAAAGAAATATAGTTGGTCAAGTATATTTTCGAGTTGTAGGCGATGAGCGGGTATCAACAAAATAAGCATGTATCAACAGAAATGTGATCATGATCTTTTTGATACCTAGAGAAAATTAAAATATGTCATTAAATCCAGAGTTTAAATCAAATCTTAATCAAGTATTTCTATTTTTATTCTGATAGCTGGTGAAGGAATTTCTTTTGGAAAACAATGAAACTGAAAGACTTGCCCCCGAAACCTTTAACATGGAAAGCTTGCTGCATCAAATGTCAGAAATCGATGAAATGTACCACAGAACTCCACAAGGTATGAAAATCTTTTATTATTGGAAAAATATATAATTGAAATATACGAGGCGCGTCCACAAAGTAAGTTTCCCACTCGTCCCACAGCTAGCAAACCTTATATTGCGCGAAACGACTGCGCGTACGTGATGGAGCAATGACGTAGCATGGCGCATGCACTAACGGTACTTCCCGCGTTCTCACAGTAGCATCGCTGCAGCTGTTGAAGATGAAGGCTCTTATTCCAGCTCCCGCCGACTGTGAAGTGCGGTCAGTGATAAAATTTTTTAATGCACAGAGCATAGCGCCGATCGAAATTCATCGTCAGCTGTGCCGGGTCTGTGGGCCTAACGTCATGAGCCAGCAGATGGTGCGTCGCTGGTGCAGAGAATTTTCGGCAGGTCGACAAAGTGTGCATGATGAGAAGCGCAGTGGGAGGCCATCCATCATTACGGACGACCTTGTGGAGCTTGTGCAGGAACGCATTATGCCCACATTACCCCAGAAAGAAAGCAGCATTGGCGTCACAGTGGATCTCCCTGTAGGACGAAATTCAAGCAGACATTGTCGGCGCGGTAAGTGATGTGCATGGTGTTCTGGGACAGACGGGGCGTTCTTCACGTCGAATTCCTGACCAGAGGTGAGACGGTGATTGCTGAGCGTTACTGCGAAACATTGCAGAAATTGCGACGGGCCATTCAGAACAAGCGGCGCGGGATGTTTAGTGCCGGTAGCCCGCTCCCAGTGATTTCCATCTTTTCCTACACCTCAAGATATTCCTGTCCGGTCAGCGTCAGCGTTTTGAGAATGACAGAGAGGCAGAGATGGTTATCACACAGTGGTTCAAATCCCAGGCGGCAGACTTCTATGACACAGGTATTCAAAAGTTGGTCCCACGGTATGACAAATATCTCAATTCCGATGGTGAATATGTTGAAAAATAGCTGAACACTTGCTGTATCTGTTGCAATAAATATTTCCATGAAATTGTGTTTCTTTTCTGTAAACGACCCCAGGGAAACTTACTTTGTGGACGAGCCTTGTATATATATATATATATATATATATATATATATATATATGAGTGTGTGTAACATTTTCCCAGTGTGTCTTATCAGTATGTACCGTATATTTTATGTTGAAATTTAGGGCTTAACAAACTTTTTCTGTATCTAGGAGTTTATTTTAAAATTCATTAACCAACTTTGCGTTGTCATATTTAATTTGATCTTTGGTGTGAATAACGCTTATGGTCTGGGTATTCGACTGAAATTGAAGAGTTATAAGTGTCCGAAATGCTCACATTTTTTATATCTCCAAACTTAAAAATACAAATGTACAAAAATTACTCTTGTTTTGTCAGAAATATGGTATCATTTATGAATATACAAATATAACTTTAGTATTTTGAACATTTTTTTCAACAAAGTGTTTGTCCTAGTGAATTTTTGCTTCACTTTGCATACTTTCACTCAACTATAGTATATGGATGACAGTAAGCAACAGAAATGTTCAATAAGAAGTTCAATGTCTTGATCAATAATTTGTTTTCATAAAGCTTTTGTGGTCTTGTCAATTTGAAAGAGATTGAAAATTTTCTGTTTGCAATGGTTATATCTCGAAAACTAAAAGTGCTAGCTATAAATAGTAAGGGAGTAATTTGTAGCCCCTTAAAATTTTCACAAGGATACGGTGGCACCTCCCTTAACAGACACTCCCAAAAAATGGGCACCTTTAATTAGCAGGCATTTTTGCGATCCCCAGTCCCTTAATATAAGACATTTAGTGTTATCCACTCTGTATAGCGGACACTGAATAGTGAGCAGTCCTTTGCTTAAAAAAGTCTAAATGAATTCACAAGATTTTGTCCTAGTATGTGGTCTTATTTACAAGGATATTTGCCCTTCCTTATCTGTAGAGATGTGGGTTGGAAAATTATCTGGAAACAGGAAAAAGAATCAGAAAATTTTCCTGTATGTTTTTCTAAAAAGAATACCCCCCTTTTTTTTAATTAATTTGAAAATGAAATGTAATTTTCTTTCTACACTGCTTTCCGAAAAGCTAGACGTGTTTGATTATTTAGTTTACTAATTTTGAGAAGGAAAGATTGGCATTATTTTGAAGAAAAGGGGTAGTCAAGAACCAGACGAGTACAAGTTTCATTTTACTCATTCTGATAAAACAGAAAGTAAAAATTTTAGAAGCCTATTCTTTGTATTAAATCTCATGATAGGTACAGGTACAGCATTAAATCTCCCTACATTATGGAAAAGTAGCTGATGCCATTGTTTGACAAATTTCGTGTCCCTCGGATTTCTAAGTCATGTACTGCAAAAACTATAGCATACAAAATATAAATTTTGGTACATTTGTAAAGAAATGTTAGTGAAATGCTAAAATAGTTTTTGATTTCAAATTTAATTTAAGAAATAGTTATTTACAAAGTCAAAGAAATAATATTTGAGCTGCTTGTTTGCATCCTGGACAGACTAGTGATAGACCATTAATTTTTGCAGGCATGTACCTACATATTAATGCATGTACCTACATAGTTAAACTTTTGCAAGACTGAGCAAGCTAAGTGAGTTCTGGTGGTTAGTGAGCGTTAGTGAATAAGGAGAATATAGCCGTAATGAATGTATTATGCCTGCACAATCACTGATGATTAATGAGCAGCAGTATATAGGGATTTCCTGATCCCTGTGGGTTGGCAAGCATCAGCGAACATGGGATATGAATACTTACCTGTGTTGTATTGAAGGAGCTCACGAAGCAAACTCTGATGGTTGGTGAGTGTCGGTTAATAATGGACAGGCTCCAACAACATATTACATCTGCATAGCAGGCAGCACAAAAGTGCTAGCAAAGTAAGTTCAGCTAGTGCCAGTGTGTAGGAGGCAGACTAGTGAAGCAAGTTACGGGGATTGACAAGCATAACGAACAAGAGGCGTAGGCCCCTAATTCTGTAAAAATTTTAAAAATATAATAAATATGGAATGTTTTCTCAAGTGATTCTGTTGAAGAAAAATGCTTTAATGCCACTAAAGATATGGTTAACTTGTGTTCACCAAACTGTCTCTTTTGTCTCATAATACCTAACCAATTAGTTATATACGGGTATATATTTTATCAATTTTTAATATTATATATAGCAATTATTTAAATAAAATGTTTAGTCCTAAATATTTTTTAATAGTTTTATATATTTAATAATATATTTCTATATATATCTATATATATATATATATGCTGCTGGACAATTGCTAAGGACACTTGATACCATCACCCATAGCAACCACAAAATGAAAGGAAGCAAAATGTGAAAAATTAGAATAAGTGCGGGATACAGTAAGAAGAGGAGTGCGTATGCAAATTTTTCATTTCCGTGCCTGTTCGTCACGTGATAGCTCTGATAAGAGATTTAAAGGATTTGACGAGTGTGGACAGTTGATGTTCCAAAAAGTTTTACGGGAAAGATTTAATTGACGAACTTGAAATTTTTGGTATGTTTTTCTGATATCGCTTAGATGATTTTACGCTTGGCCGTGTTATTGGAAAGTTCGAAGAAGGGCGAAAAATGACAGATGTTGCCAGGGAGTTCGACATCTCACACAGTGTTGTTTCACAGCTGTGACAAGCATTTAAAATAACTGGAATGTGTAGCAAGTGTCACGGGGGAGGTTGTGTTAGAAGTACGGCGCCTGCAGGAGACAGGTACATTGTCCTATCTGCAAAAACGAACCGGCGCACCACAACTCAGCAGGGGGCAAATCGGTTTCTTGCTACCACAGGACAGCGGATCTCTTGAAAAACTGTAGCCAGACATTTGGGAGAAAGAGGGACTATACACCCGCAGACCTTTTGTGTGTGTCTCATTGTCCAGACTGCACCGTACCGCCCATTTGCAATGGTGTTGTGAGCATCGCAATTGGACCGAACAGGACTGGGCTTGTGTACTATTCTTAGATGAGAGTAGGTTCTGTCTGTCATCAGAGATTGTAGATGCCAACGAATCGTGAGAATGGTACTGCTTATTGTCCAGAATATATCCCGGAAAGGAACCGATATCTGACATGCAGTATCATGGTATTGGCTGATATCATGATCAGTGGCCACACTCCCCTACATGTGGTTGCAACTAGGACTATAACCGGCCAACAGTACATTGATGAAGCTCTACTGCCTCATATTTGACTTTTCCGTGGTGCTGTCGGTGATAAATTTATTTTCATGGACGACAACGCACCATGTCATCGAACACTTGTTGTTTAGGATTGTCTAGTCAGCGAGGGTATTCAATGCCTCTTATGGCCAGCATCTAAACCCCATTGAAAATGTTTGGGGTGCTTTGGGGGAGGCGACTTGCTGATCGAAAATATCCTCCAACAAACAAGAACACTCTCATCCATGCACTGACAGAGGAGTGCTATAACTTGCCTCAACAGCTGCTGGATAATATTGTGCAAAACATGACCCGATGTGTGGAATGTTGCATTGCACTCCACTGTGGACATATCCCGTACTGACACCTTTCTCAAAGGTGCCTGCTATCGTTTGCATGCATTTTTCATTTCTCCGTACACAGCATCAAATAAACACTTTTTCCTTTCAGATGTTTCAAAACCTTCTGTATTTTCCAGAACAATAAATGATCTTTATTCTAATGTCCGAACAGTGTGGCAAAAATATTTTATCCTGCTGGGCCTCCACCCCTGCTTAATGTTGTGCTATGTTGCAATTTGTGATCCATCCTTAGCAATTGTCCAGCAGTATATATAGTAAAGTGAACAATTTATTATTATTATTATCATTAGTGGTAGAGTAGTAGTCATATAAGAAAGTAGTAGATTGAGGGCTTAAACTGGGTCCCATGTAAAAATGCACACTTAATTTTACAAAAAGTTTCTTTATTATTTCTTTATTTTAATTATTTCTTCCTTGGTGCTGCAACCTTCTGCAGGCCTCTACTACTCCAATAATGTCTCCATCATCCCATATCCATAATGGCAGTCTGTGAGACCTGGAATTTATTTATTAAAAGATAGAATGAATGAAGACTCGGTACAGCTTATTAGTGTTCACATAAGTGCTTTATTAAAAATTCTTATCTATACAAAGTGTAAAAAATTGTGTATTGCATTGAATGTTCTACATTCAGGTTATCGTAATGCACATTTACATCATTTTCAGCACACTTTGATAATGGCTAGAAAACAATATGCCCCAGGGGTCCCATTTCAGCGTGAACCCACGAGATTCTCACGAAATCCATAAAAAATCTCGCATAAGAATTTAGGCTGCGTGAGAATTTCTCTCTCTCCAGTTCCGGTCTAAAATTATTTTTTCCTTCAAATTGGATATCGAGAAATCCGATGACTAGATATGCAGATTCGCGGTGGCCATGTCGCCATATTTGGCGACCGAAATTTCTCCAGAATCCTTTCAATCCCACGACGTCCGCGGCCAATAGATCAGGCCGATTGTTTCGCGACGGCAAATCACGATCAGTCGCCTTGTTGTTGCGAATCGCGGGCCGATTGCCGCGCGGTCGCGGACCGCGATTCCGTAGCCTCGTGTGAATCGCAGTCAATCGTGTTTCTAATTAGTGAGATATTTTATAAAAAACTATAAGTGTTTCCCCGCTTACGTGGGTCGCAAATTCGATCAAATAAAATTTTGCTTTTTTTTTTTTTAAGATTCTTTCACGGATTGTCGTGAAATATAACCGAAAATGTCGTGAAATTGGCCATATATGCCCCAAAAATATCGCAAAATTTGAACAAAACCACGAATTTTTTATCAGAGACATTCCCTTCTTACATCTGAAAATCTGTTTCTCTGCGATTGCGTAAACGACTCTCACATATGGCGATCCCCACAGTTTCTGAGGGGAGATGACCAATGAATATCTTTGCATCGACTTGATTTTTTTTATAATTATTTCGTTTAATATACAAAGAATGAAAACCAAACCATTTTTCTACCGTATTATTAATAAAATGAAGGGTTATTTTGCAGCAGCATCACTAAAATCTGCATTTGTACGCGATCCTCGGCATACATCGTTTAATTTGAAAAATATTTCCCACTTTTCCAATCTGTTTGCATCGACTACAGTGTTCGTAATTGTTTCGCGTTTTATACAGAAAAATTATTTTGCAAACGTATTTATTTATGAAATAAAGAGCTATTTTGAAAAATACTTAAAAGACTCCTAATTATTTTTTAAAAAGAATGTTAGTAAGAATGTTAAAAGAATGTTAGTTTTAAGAATTAAAAAATTTAAATGTCGAAGAATATGAGTTATAGTTAATGCTTTCTTTTTTATTACTTTCTAAATTAACATGGTAAAATAAAAAATGAAATTTTAAGTTTCTCTCCTTATGACAGAAAATCTCTCCCAAAATTTTCTGGAAGGAGAGAAATTCTCCCCCTCTTTTCCTAACTTAGTGGGAACCCTGATATGCCCTTAGATATTTAAAACGTGAATTGTATAAAAATATCTAATTTTGTCATAAATTTTTTAGTCCCGGGGCATGATGATAACACTAAATATTAGGGCAATTTACATACTATAGGCCGTAAGCAGGAGTCCTTCAGATGTTCATTTTGTTCATTTCAGTTATTAGCAGCAGGTTTGGCTGGTTTAAGCATGTTTTTTTTTTCCCTGGTTTAATGCATGATTTTTTGGTTTAAAAACGAATCATTTTTTAACACTTTGCAATATAGTTGTAAGTGTTTATAACTTAGTTAATTCTATCTGTCTGTCCGTTAGCACGATAACTACCATAAAAATGACTTAATCAAAATGAAATTTTAGTATGTTGTTCAGACGGTCTGTAGGACCTGTGGGAATATAAATGAATAATATCACCCAATTAGTTTTGGATTGAGCCCGGGTTGAAAAAATGTACATTGAACCTTATGAAACTTAATTTTTCAAACATTTTTTAAGCGAATATAAAATTCACAAATTGCTTCGAAAGTTTTAGGAAATATTCAAATTATCCCATAAAATATATAAAAAAGATTTCAAAAAAATATATTCAGTAGTTTTTAATTAAAAACTAAAATAATAATTACACCCTTTATATGAAGAGATCATGTGACCATTATATGAAGAGATTGCGTGACCCACTTCAAAATAAAATATGGCATCCATCTTGTGTCAAAATCGTGATTTTTAAAGTTCTTTTTAATTTATATTTAGTGTTGTATGCATCCTAAAACTGCTTTATTTTTGCTTAATTTCTGTGCATCTACATTCTGAAACAACACAATTACAATATATTTGAGTTTAAATGATCATCAAACTTTGATTATTTCTACAACGAAACCAAATTTTCACTTATGGAAAATGTAAACTGATTAGGCTGCAAGATGAATTGAATAAGAATTGCTAAATTTCTTTAACGCAAAATTATTTTACACTGGAGTCTGCAATATAGATGATATGAATGAAACAATCATTAATTTTACATACAGAAGCAGACTATTTAATGGCAGATTTTTTCGATGAAGTTTTATGCATAGAGTTAAATTACATTTACCTCCATGGAAGTTTTTAAGTAGTGTAAATTATTGTAGTACTGCGATGAATGAAATAAAAATGTATGAATGAAATATTTACTGCTTTTACACAGAGAGCCAGGCCCGACCGCCCACTAAACTGCTCTATGTCCAAGGATGAACTGGACGGCCTGGGCTTTTGACAGAGAGCCAGGCGATTTATATTTCGATGATGTCATTTGAATCAAGTTCATTTTTTTCGATGAAGTCTTAAATTTTGAACTATAATAAATTATTGCAATATTGTGATAATTTTAAAAATATTACCACTGAATGTGTATCGCATTTTAGAGATGTTTAAATAAAATTAGAGTTCGAAAGCGTTTCATAATCAATGTTTTATGCATGATTGATCTTGTTTTTTTTATCCTGACTACAGGGTATTTTTAAATCATTGTTAATATAATATTTTATTTATGAATTATAAGTAGTTTTTTTTCCTATCGTACTTTTATATATTTAATAATTTATTTTTTATTCCTATAGCAAACAGTAAATTATTTATGATTTGGAATGTTTTAAATTATTTTTCATTCAATTAATTTTTTGTGTATTGTTTTAAATGTAATTTAGAAAATTACTTTTCTATTGTTATAGATAAAATAGAATTATTTTACAACTTTTCAAAAGTACAGGTACTCAATGAAAATATAGATACTGAGGTATACTGAGATGTAGTGAACAGTTGCAGAAGTTTCTTCTATATAGTGGGGATACTAAAGGCCTTGCAATATTAAAGTCTTTTTGAAAATTCACATTGAGAAACAGGTTTGAAGTGTAAAAAAATGGAAGCAAACTATGTTACTATATTTGTAGTAATGTTAATTTTGTTGTGAACATTTTATTAATGAAAAATGGATTATTTAAAAGGTAACAAATAAAATGCTTTTTCTTATTCTCTGATCATGTAGTTTGCATTTTTAATTAAAATTTTGTCTAAATGTTCATTGAGGCCATGCTATCCATTAAAAAAAAAAAAAAAAACATGATGTATCTTCCCAAATAGAGGATGCCTCTCAATAATGGATAAAACTTCTGGCTGTGTGACTCTAGTATTGGAGGCACCACTGTATATAATTAGTATTCTATTCGGATCACTTTTTTGGTATTCAAAATGTATTAAAAATTGATACTTGTATGTTAAATCTTGTATACAAATTTTTATTGGGAGTGCAAATCAAGAAGTTGAGGATTCAATGACGGAGTTGAACCCGCGAACAAAGTTTATTAATGAAGATCAGATTACTTGTGTTGCTTATTTTAATTAACTCAAAAACTAAGACTTTATTGATATCTGTGTAGACTTGATATTTGCTTGTAACTTAGAAAGATTAAGTTGATAGAATTATGCAATTTATTTTAGTTAACTACAGACCCATATTATTTGCTGTAAACGAAACAAATGAAACTGAAAACAGCTAATAAATTTATTGAAATTTAATTGGAGTTTTTTGTAAGATTTTATTCACGCAAAACCATTTTAGCTCCATCTGATTAGAGCCAATGCCTATTTTTTGGCTGGAATTTTCTTTAATTTATAGATAAAATGTAATGAATAAGATGCTCCGAATTATGTATGGTGTTATATGTATCATTTAATAAGTGAACTAATGCATACCGTATATACAACAAATAAGAAATTTTATAAAAAGTATACTAACATTAACATAAGTTGTGTGACCATATGCATGTCTCATTGTTTTGATGAAGGATTCAATTTTAGTTAAAATATTCTTTTTATTTTGTTTACAGCTGGAAATGACAACACTGGAGAAAATGATTGGGTAGAAAATTACCTGGAATCACATGATGTAGCTTACGAAAATAATCGACTAAATGCTTTGGATTCTATGGATAACTCTTGGGCTGAAGAATATTTAATTACATCAGAACGAGATATTCAGTAAGTTAATGATAGCCTTCCTTATACTATTATGTAAAGTATTGTTTTGGAATTTAAGATTTTGACAAATAAGCACATTTTAAGACTTCCTGAACCCATTTTCAATCCTTTTGGAAAGATATTCATGTATGTAGTTGTATGTCTGTGAACATAATTCCAGACCAAATATTTACATCACTATGGAAGTGGATACATTATGTTAAAATTGGGACTAGATATAATTTTTAGTAATTTCCATAATTGTAACTCAAGTTATTTGAAATTTAAGATTTTTACAGCATTGCGTCCTATAGAGAAACGAAATAATTTCCAGAACTATGATGGTAACATAATCAATATTGGAAAATGATAATTTGAATTACACTATACATCTAAAAGGTATTAAAATGGCATATATTAGCCAAATGATTCCAGTTTATAAGTGTCGAAAATCCAGACCGTATGACTTGTCCTATGACAAGAGCGGCTGCTTTGACGAACGGCCAGTTTATAAGTGTGACAGATCTGTTAACTTATTTATTTTAAAATAATTTCTGCAAAATATTTTTAGAATAACTTACTTCAGAAGGAAAGTTAATAATTTATTTAACGCTAGTTATGATAGTAGATCTAAACAATATGGGATATGTGTGTATGGGAAAAATCCAGCAGTTATTTTCATTCTATATATTTTATTTTATTGCTTTTAAATAGTTACTTTATTGCTAATTAACAAAGAAAATAATTTAAGACTGTGCATTTTCCACATTACCTATTTTAATTTTGATGTAAAATTGTTTTTCACTTATGCAGAATTCATGGTATGAAATTTATCTCATATTTTAAATTAAGATTTTCCTAGCATTTTCCCTTCTCAAATTTGTAAATAATCTACAGTGTTGGGAAAAACGAAACAAAAAACATGTTTTAATATACCCACTTTTTATAACGCCCTAAAAAGTAGAAAATAAATTTTGAAAATTTTAACTATTTGGATTTGCAGATTAAAATTGGGTGAGCAAGAGCAATTGCAACATATTAACTGTTGAAATTTTTATGAAATCGACCACCTTTATTGACTAGCTGCATTCTGATTACATATAAATTTTGACACGTAATGTATTGAAAATTGTTCTTAGCTACCCACTATTAATCTGCAAACCCAAATTGTTCATTTTCAAGCAAAATAAATATTTTCTACTTTTTAGGGCATTATAAAAAGTGAGTATATGATAAATATGGGTAATTAGTTATTAATGATAAATTTACTCCTAATTTTGATAAAGATTTTCATTTAATTGCAATAACTCCCATAATATTTTACTTTTTTAATCCCTTTTTTATTTATATTTATCGAGAATCTATTTGTAACTTCGATTCCATTCAATCCCTTAGTTTTGCTTGGCGTCTCGTTTTTGACTATGCATGTTAAACCATTATATGATTTTCTGGAAATCTAGTGTTTCACCATTAGTGCTATGTTTATGAATTGGCCTGATTTATTTATATACATGGGTTTTGAAATGAATTGAATTATTTTGCTTGAAATTATTTGTAATATATGTTAATTTTAGTATTGATTTATCCAATTTACCTGTAAATTTGTATTCATGATTTCTGTTTGTATAAAAGCTCATGTCTGTCATTTCCTTATTATTGCCACTGATGATTGACACTAAGTTGCCCAAACACACTATGGCATTTTGAAAACTTTTTAAGTTTTTGTTTTCAATTATTTAATTTTAACAATAACTTTATATGCAGGAAGACCTGATAAGGACTGCCTATACATGATGAAGTCGTGTTCCAAAAACATTACACTTCAGAATTGGTGAACAAACAAGGTTTTTGAGGTTATTGAAAGTCCATAAAAATTGCTTAATTCCTGATTTCGATATGGACCTTAAAACTGCTTAAATTTGTACCAAAGTGCTTCTTAAGAATTGCTTTTTTTACATATATCACAGTTAAGAAATTACATTAAAAAATAGGAAAAATTGTTTCTTAAAGAATGACGATTATATTGCAAACTGCAGAATCATTTCCATCACTATGTGAAAGGGTGTTTCATATTTTCCAGTTCCTGTTTTTTTCACTATCTTGATAGAAACCCAACCCTGACTCCCTGGGTCTAATAATAGATTAATGCAGCCCCATAATCAAGGCATGCCTGAAAATTAGTAATTTCTTTTTGTGTAACTTTTATTTTAGTTTACAATGATATATATAACCATCTGATCTTCCAATCAGAAAAACTTCTTTTCATTTTTATGATTCACTTGTAAAAGTCTCTAATGTACTCATGAAAAAATCATATTTTCTTACTTGTGATCATTCACATAAAATGTCATCGAGCAATTGCCAAATATTGATTTTAAAATCAACAAGATTCTAAATGTGTCAATTTTACTCATATTTAAAGAAATTTTTATCACTGACTCAACAAATTTTTATAAGCATTTCTCAAGGTTTTAGAAGTTAATCAAGGCATGCCTGAAAAATAGTAATGTCTTTTTGTGTAACATTTATTTTATTTTAGTTTACAATTATATATATAACCACCTGATCTTCCGATCAGAAAAACAGTGTTGAACTTAAATTATATTATATTATGCAAGGTTTGATGAAATTTCATAATGCATTATACTTACTTTTTTCACAGTACTTAAATTCTTATTCTGTAGTCCTTAGAATATGCTTAAAAAGTGCTTAATTTTCTTAATGTGCAAGAACCCTGCTTTAATAAATCACTTGCTAAAGGAATTTTTAAGTGGAGGAATAATTTCATCTGCTTGTATTTTAGAAATCAACGTCCTCTTGGAAATGATTGGGCTCAGCATTTCAAAGCTCAGAGTTGTAGTGAAATAACTGAAATAGCGACTGGTTTGTCCGAATCTGTCGCTGATCCTAAAATATCAGAGTCTAAAGTAAGTTTACTAATTACTTTTTATGTATACTTTTTTTTAGTAACTTTTTTTACAATTTTATTTAACTTGTCAATATTTGTTCCCATAATATGCAGACCTGCCAGCTTTCTTGATTTAGACAAGAGGTCTGTTTTAAAAATTGATGCACTTGTAGTTAAGTGCCTGAATTCAAAACTGGAGAAATATAATCTATTATCTGAATTCATAGATCCACATAGGAGCAATGCAAAGTGAGAATTTTCAGTCGGCTAATGAACACTCATTTTCATATGAGCATATTTCATTTAAACTCTTGAGAAATCACAAATATTTAAGTCCAAAGTGCCGATACATTGTTTTGAAAACTTTTCAACTATCTTTTTTAAAGAGTTAGATCTGCCACTAGTTATTCTACAGTGAGATATATTTATTTTAAGATAGATGTGTAATTTTTTTACATGAATATACATTTAGTGTTATAGTCATGGGTCATTCCATAAGAAATTATCCACTGTTTGCTGCTGATTTATTTTTAACACTTTACAACAAAGTTGAAAAGTGTTTATGACTTTGTTCATTCTGTCTGTCTGTCTGTTAGCACGATAACTGCCGTAAAAATGACTTAATCAAAATGAAATTTTAGTATGTTGTTCAGACGGTCTGTAGGACCTATGGGAATATAAATGAATAATATCACCCAATTAGTTTTGGATTGAACCCGGGTTGAAAAAATGTAATACATTGAGCCCTATGGGACCTAATTTTTCAAACATATTTTAAGCGGATTTAAAATTCACAAATTGCTTCGAAAATTTTAGGTAATAGTCAAATTGTTTCATAAAATATATGAAGAAAAATTCAGCGAAATATATTCGGTAGTTTTTTAAATAAAAATTAAAATAATAATTACACATCTTATATGAAACGATCACGTGACCATGATATGAAACGATCACATGACCCACTTCAAAATGATATATGGCATCCATCTTGTTTCAAAATCGTGATTTTTTAAAGTTCTTTTTAATTCATATTGAGTGTTGTATCCGTCCTAAAACTACTTTATTTTTGCTTAAATTCTGTGCATCTACATACTAAAACAACACAATGAGAATATATTTGAGTTTAAATTCTCATTCAAATTTGATTATTTCTACAACTAAGCCTATTTTTCACCTATGTAAAATGTAAACAGCAAAATATGTAGAATGAGTTGTATTAGAATTACTGTATTTCTTTAACACAAAGTAATTCAGTCCATGGAGTCTGCATGGCTGATATGAATGAAATATTAATTGATTTTTTTCGATGAAGTTTTAAGCATAGAGTTTATGAATTGTAGTTCCATGGTCTTAATTTTTAAATAAATAAAAATATTATAGTATTGTGATGAACGAAATGAATGAAATCCTGCTTTTATAGAGAGATCCAGGCGTGTTATTTTTTCTATGACGTCATTTGAATTTATTTCAGTTGTTTTCGATGAAGTTTTCAAATATAATAAATTATCGTAGTATTATGATAGTTTTAAAAATATTACCGTGGAATGTATTGCATTTTAGAGATATTTAAACCAGGCAATTTATATTTCAATGCCGTCATTTGAATGAAGTTCATTTTTTTCAATGAAGGTTTAAGTTTTCAAATATAATAAATCAATGTAGTATTGTGATAAGTTGTGAACGTATTGCATTTTCGACTTTTTTAAATAAAATTGCATTGAAGTTGGAAAGTGTTTCATAATTAATGCTTTAAGCATGATTGATCTTCCTTGTTTTAAATTCTGAAACTTCTTATGGTGTTTGTATATACATTAGACTTCGAATTTTTGTTTTTTAGCATCAGTTACCATTTTGTTTTTAAATGGTTGCTTATATTTCTAAGTACCCAAATCATTGTTTTGATAATGGTATTTAAAAAATAGCACTTCATTTCATTAATAATAAGTTTGTGAAGCAGCTTGTTGTGTAAAACACAAAATAATTTTAAAATTCTTAGTGGGTGCAAACGGATTGCAAAAATGGAAAAATACTTTTACAATAAAATAAAATTCCAAGGGTCATGTACAAATGTAGTTTTCTACGATATTATAAAATGATCTTTCGCAAATTACTAAATGAAACATGACGTTAAAACCATATACTAAAATAAATTTTTGCTAAAAGATTTTTCTGGCCTAGTATAGAAAGGTTCAAGGTTAGAGAAAAAATGTTAACAAAAAATTCATTTTCTTAAAGTAATTAATGAAGATAACTGACATTTCTTCATTAAATGAGTTATTATTAAAATCATATAAATTCTTATAATGTATAACAACTTATAAATTAATTTTGTGCAGGAAATTTTATTATAGTCTTATATAATACAGATGCTATTGATTTTAAGCTTAAATTTATTTTACTTTTTTTTATTCAATAGCGTAGAAATATTTTTGCTTCCAGAGCTGCCATTTAAAGTTATTTATTTTTTAGTTTATGCGCTTCATCCAGAAAGTAGGTGAGGGGGAAGTCGATCTGGAGCAGATAGAGAAGGATAAGCACAAAGATACCACAAACATGGCTGGAATCTGGAGTGCTGACTTTGCTTCTGCCTGGACTCAAGTAAGTTGCTCAAGCCTTTAATACTACTTAATGTTTAATGTCTGTCTACTGTTAAGGGTTTTTTACAAGTTTGTAATATTAATAATCATGCAGTGTTTCTCTTCACTTTTGATTTTTGTTTTCCATTTTCTTAACTGCTGTGATTGCAATGTTATGACCTTTTCAAAAATTTTAAGACTTTCTTTGCTCCATCTCATTTAAAGTGTTAGTTGTACGTGGTTTTTTCATATGCAGAGAATATGGATATGTAATATTTTTTTTATAATTTGAAGTAAAATATCTAAAATTTGAAAATGGCTTGAAATCAAAACAAAGTTAAAAAGCAAGAGAAAAATTGATGAAAAATATTTTTGGAAAACCCATAGTGTAAACTTATAGAAGGCAAACATTAAAAATAATGCATCCGCAGTCTGTATAAAAAGTGAAATTAATGAAGGAAAAAAAATTGTATGTGGACAACATATGATTTTTCTATATAATGCAATGACTTATTTCTTAAAATTAATGAATTAATTTCTATTAATCTATCAAAACTGTATAATTTGTGAAAATTAAACAGTAAAATGTAATAAACCAAAAATTTATTGTAATTTTGCATGTTATCATATGAAATTTACCAGGTATGACATTCTTCCGCAGATTCATGAATTTCCACTTTTGTGTTGGTTTTTTATTTCTTCCTGAGTATTTCCACTTTTCTTGTTTTTTGCCTGAGGAATTTTCTTATTTCTGCGGGCGAAAATATTTTCTTCACGAATTTGAAAAGTTCTCTTCCTTAAGCAGGATGTCTTGTCTACAGGTTACGAATTTCTAGAAAATATTATGAAATCTGAAACAATCACGAATTTGGAGATTGGAGTTTTCTAGATCTTGCATCTGAAAATCTGTTTTTGCTTAATTGTAAAATGGACTCTCACAAGCATAGATTCCTTCTTCATTATGAAGTAGATTACCAATGATTATCTTTCTCCCACTTTTGCAATCTATTTGCATCAACTAAAATTTTTATAATTATTACGAGTTGTAAACAAAAAAGTTCTTTTTCAAACATATTATTAATGAACTGAAAGACTATTTGACGGTAGTATCACTGTGTATAAGTATTTGATCAGTTATATAGAAAACTTAATGTTTGTAACTTGTCTAAATTGTAGTATGAATGGCTGAAGATGAGATATTTTAATTTTGCATCATAGTGAAATTAAATGTTCATAGAATGTATTTAAATTTGGATACTTTCATTTTGATAATTTTATTATATGCACAATAGAGCTGATGCATTTTTAATTCCATTTTATAATTAACAAGATGAAGTAAATGGATGTTCTTCATGCACTTTTTGTGTGAATTCAAAATGTCCTCTTTTTTTATCTTTCTGCAATCTCATGTCTGATATGAAAGAATTGTTTCACATCAATCTATAATGAGTAACAGAGTTATTTACTATTTATGTATTCATGTGGTGTATACATTAAGGTTTATGTGGTGTATGCATTAAGGTTTAATTTGGGTAAAAACAAGAGGCAGAGACTACTGACCTGATTTCTTTAAACAAACAGGACAATTAATTTTATTTGTAAAATAAAAAACCATTACATTACCCAGTATCATTCAATATGGGCATTAAACCTCAAAATGTATACATTCCTTCTGAAACATACAAGTAAATGTTGCACATATTGAATGATATTGGGTAATGTAATGATTTTTGGTTTTACAAATAAAATTAGTTGTCCTGTCTGTTTAAAGAAATCGGGTTAGTCTATACCTCCTTGTTTTTTCCTAATTTAAACCTTAATGTATACATTTAGGAAATGAAAAGGTAACATTTATGAAACATTCAAGAAAAATTGTAGATTATAATATTGTGCCATGCCATGAGTTATCCATTAAAAATTCTTTTGGTTCTTGGGGTATTTTTTATCATGAGAAGTGAGTAGGAATCCTTATATGAAATATGTTTTGGTATTTAAAACTTGTGTTTTGAAAATATTTTAATGTCTGAGTGAAGAGTATGGTGCTAAAATATTGTTTTCTGTTTAGTCTATTGAAGGTCTGGACGAAGTCTGGGACGCAACTGCTCAGGAGAGCAAAGATTTTAAAACGTTCACCCGAACTGAGGATGAGAAGCAGGAAGAAGCGAAAAGTGATGCAGACTTTTGGGACAATCTACAAAAAGAGTGGGAAAAGATGGCTAAGTGAGTTAAAACATTTGAAAAATTGAGAAACTAATTTAAGTACTGGGGCTCCAAAAAATTGCTTGTACTTCCATCCTTTCCTTAAAAATTTTGAAGAATTTGGTTATTTTTCAGATGTTGCCATTCAGGCAAATGTAATTCAGGTTTAGTTAGCAATTACGTAGTTTAAAGTGCAAAAAAAAAAAAAAAAATTCCAGTTTCTCTGTATTAAAACTTGTTATTCAATTTCTAAAAGGAATTTAAAATATTAAAATTATCCAAAATGTGAACTATCCAATCTGCATAAATATATTGTTTATTTCAAGATGAATAATCTTAGATTTGAATTATTCAATAATTTGAATCAACCAGTTTTTATTTTATTTATTTTTTAATAAACAAATGTATTGTGAGGCCTCAAAAATTCTATGATTTTGTTGGGGGGGTTGGGGTCTAAATATGTTGTTCATTATGTATAAATAAGAAATATAAATGAAAGTTAGTTTATAAAATGCTAACTTCAGTATATGAGAAATTATAAGAAACTTGTTATATACCCGTTCTGTATGCTTCATATAATCAATCTTCATATAATATATTTATTGTATGCTATATATAATCCAAAGAAACTTAATTCATAATTTATGGTGAACTTTTAATTTTTTTTTTTTTTAATTTTATAGTAATTCTCACAAAAGGTAAGAATTGAGTACTTCTGTGCTGAGATAATAAATAAACAAAAGCATAACTTGTAAAATTGTTATCTATATAAATAAAATTCTCAACTAAACAATAACTTTGTAAACTGTGTTTCTGTTCTTATTAGGGAAAGAAGTAAAACGAGATCTTTCATTTTTGGCTTTTGAGCAGGCAAGATACAGTTGGCCATGTGAAAAGCAGTAGGTTCTTAGCTCTATGCACACAGTGTTGAATGCCAGCTCTTTCTTCTGCTGTCTGTACTTGTTTACCAAATTTTAGAGATAGAAGCATAAACAACTATCAATTTATGTTATGGAATTTTAAATCATTTATTGTAGAGAGGCTAAAAAAAACAATGAGGTCTTGTTAGTTTGGATACTCAAATAGTGATTGAGTACCGTTTGCTTGAAGGCTCATATAATGATTGGGTTACACTAAAAGTGAGGAAACAGTCAGAAGGGCATGAAGATAGACAGGTGGATTCCTAAATTTTAAGTGGGACCATACCAAAGCTGCCCATCAAAATTTTATTGAAATTTGGTGCAGCCATTCTCTCATGATGATGATGAAACAAACAGATGGGTTTTCAATTTTATTTATATAGATTTATAAAAAAAAAAATCCATTTTATAATACAGTAAAATATATTTTCCCTTAGAACGAAACAATTTTAAATCCTCTATAGTGGTGTTTCCTATTTTGATTATGAATTAGTATCTCAGGAAAATCTCATTTTCTAATCTCACTAATATGACATTATCAAATATTTATGGAATTTATTGTCTGTGAATTTTAAAAGTCTGATAATAGTTTTAGTTGATGTAGATTTTAAAAAAAAATTTCAATCTTTTCTCTGACAGATTTGCAATTGAAAATCCGTTTTATTTTTACTAGATGAAAAGGCCCCATCTTTAAATTTCCAAGTTTAATGTCCAAGTCATTACTTCATAAATGATTAAAACGTTGTGACTGATATAATGCATTTTTTTTTTTTTCAGGGATGAAGCTGCTGACCATCCTTGGCTGTCTGATTATGAAAGTTTTGATAAATACAAGGTAAAGTATTTTTAATTGATATTTTATTTAAAATATGTGATGTTATTTTTTATTTAATTTAAAAAGCATTTGTGACTTGCACATATGAACTTCGGTTTGGCTGTCTATGAATGGATATGGTTTGACTTTGTTTTTTATGTAATTAATGTAAGCGCAGAATAATTTCGCCTAACATTAAAATGTCCAAAGTTGTTTCCAATTTATTGGGTTTTGTTTAAATAATTAAATGTGTTTAAATAATTAAACATTTACACCTTATTAGTTGATATTTTGACGTTTAATGGTCTTATGAGTGTAAAGTAAATTACAGTTAAACCTGCTCCTAGTTGCAAAATCAAAATTTTCATAATGGGTTCACCTAGTACTTATTAAAAATGTTTCTTAAAATTGATATTTTTACTAATCCAAATGCCAGAATTTACTCTACCATGACAATTTGTGTAAAAGTGCTCCAACACAAACTTTACGTGCTTTCATCATTGCCCAATAACATGTTCTTTTAATTATAGCACTGATCACTGAAACATGGAGAGTCAAGTTGCAAATGCATAAATTTGATTTTTATCAATCAATATTCGCACTCTGCATTAGCTTTTTATAATATAAAATTAACTTTAAATGGTGGCCATTGGAGTTGTCATTGGTGGTAACTCTTCACATGGAGGTTTGAACAGCCCAAAGTTGTTTTGTTTTTAGTGAAATTCTGATGCATACATACCCTAATCTAAAAGTTGATGAACAAATCTGCATCAAGCATGTTTTCGGTTGGAAGAAAACAAAAGGTTCCCATACTCCCATATATGATTAATTCTGGTTTGATGCTGTGCATGTCACTCCATGCATGCTAGCAATTGGCTATACACATCATTCTGAGACCTTCTTTTCTGCGCCACTACAATGCTTGCTTTGTCTTTGAGAGTCTCAACTGAGAATGACCAAATTGCATGAAGAATGTACTCAAAATAACATGATGTACATGTGCTCACAAATGAGGAATCGAAGCTACATGGGCAGCTTTAACATTCCAATCTGAGATATTCCATAATTGGGATTCATCTTTCCTGGTATAAAGTGATGTTTTCAGTTGTCATGTTTGACATGAATGATCACATTTAATTTTGGAATGAACTTGACTGACTCTTTCAGTATCATACTGGGAATGATCATGTGTGGGCACCTTTAGTTCTCGTTCAGTGTTTCTATTATTTTGGCTATAATTTTTTCTAATTTTTTTACATGTGCATAACAATTTTTATTTGAAAAGTATTGATGTTTTTTGCAAGAAAATAAAGAAAAAGATATTTTTTGTAAAAAAACGTTTTTGTTTTGTGGATCTGCAAATGTTTAATGTCTGATAATATATATGGAAAATATTGTGATAAAAACAGTTTTTGTTGGATTTATCCTTGGAGTCAAATATATTTAAGGTGAGGCTTGTATGAATCTGGATGCAATATCTTTCAAACAACGTGAATGAAAATTGACTAACTTAAAACTGAAATACTTAATTTTGAGTACATTTCAAAGCATCAATTGTTTTATTGTTAAGTCAAGTAATAGAAAGAGCTCAAATGAAATATAAACTTTATTTTAATTCAATTTGTCTTTAGTACAATTAAAGTTCAGTTTAAATAAATTTGTTAATTGTTTAACTTTCTGCTTTTATTTTAAAATATATTTAATGGGGTAGATGTTTCCCATGGTTGCCTCATCCTCCCTTTCACAGATGGATGTAGACGTATGATTTTCATTTCCTGCTTTAATTTGTTTTATAAATATGCTTAACTTTTTTTCTTAAAATGTTACAATAACAAAATATTTTTGGTGTGAATAACGTCTATGGTCAGAGTATCCAGCTGAAATCGAAGTTATACAAAAAATGTAAACACTTTTAATACTTATACCTCCGATCCCAGTAGATAACAATCTAAACAATTTGTACTTCTTTTTTCAGCATTGGGGTATCATTTATGAATATATAAAAATTATTTCAACATTTTAATATTTTAATAATATTATTAATATTTTAATAGTAATAACATTAAAGTTTTTGTGTGAGTTTTTACTTCACTTTGTCTACTTTTACTCAAAATATCTTCTAAACTATAAAAGATAGATATAAACTGTAATGACAAAAATGTTCTGTAGGAAATCTAATTTCTAGATCAATTTGTTTTTACAAAGATCTTATATTTTTTGAGAAATTGTCTTGTCAAATTGAGTAAGATTGAAAAATTTCTGTTTGTAATGCTTATGTCCGGAAAACTAAAAATGAGCAAATAACTATAAGCAGTAAGCAAGTAATTTGCTGTCCTCTGAAAGACCTCCTTTTATAATCAATTCCTAATGAATTTTTCATTTATATAAACATGAAATATTTTGACTGTCATGGGAAGTCCATTGGCTACAAAGAAAAACTTCAGCTATAGTCTCTCTATCTCCTGGATGACTGCATATTAGCATTTGACAACTAGTATGCAATTTATGTTAAATAATTTTAGAAAAATGCATAACACGTGACAGAACTAGTTTTAAAATATTTTGGTAACCCAGTGACTGCTGCTTTAGAATTTATTCATCTTGTTAATACACTCACTTTCAAAAGTTAAGCACGCAATGCAAATTTTCATTTTTCGAAAGCACATTTAAATTTGAGTGGCTGAAAATCGATGTAGATGGCAGTATGCAAATATCATATGTTACAGCCAATAACAATTGACTATCTGGATATATGCTAATTAGGCAGTCATTAAAGACTCCAGCATTCAGAAGGGTTTAAGGAGGTGCATTTAAATACTGATATGAAATGTTTATAACTTTTGTAGGATTATTTTTTACGATATTCGTGTTTCTATAGCTGAAGGAAGACTAATGATAGATAGTGAGCGCTGGCATGCTGTCGGATGCATTGAAGCAGGGCAGTCAATCAAATATGTCTCTATTTTCTTTGGCTTTGATCATTTGGTAATTTATCAAATATGTCGCTATTTTCTTTGGCTTTGATCATTCGGTAATTTATCAAATATGACGCTATTTTCTTTGGCTTTCATTTGATCATTCGGTAATTTTTCGATTATGGAAACAATTCCAAACAAGGCAGTTGTCCGGAGACTTGTGCCCGATCGTCCAAGGGTTATCACCCCCTCTGATGATCGATATATTGCTATAGTAGCCAAGCGGAATTGACGAGCGACCTCCACAACTTTTACATCCATGGTTGCAGCGGCACTTGGCAAGACAATATCTGCCGGTACTGTGCGCCGAAGGCTCCACTTGAAGGGACTGTATGCCCGAGTACCACATTTTTATGTTCCACTAATCGTCCAAGCTAGAGGGGCAAGATTAAAGTAGTGTCGTCAACATATCAATTGGATTGTCTCAGATTGGTGCAAAGTTCTGTTCACGGACGAGTCCAGATATCCCTTGGAATCAGGTGATAAGCATGTAAGGGTCTGGCGAGAACGAGGCACACGCAATCAGGCCAAGAATATCATTGAACATCATGTATTCAGAAGTGGTAGCATCATGGTGTGGGCTGAAATTTCAATGGGATATCGCACAGAGTTGCACATCTTTAAAGGCAGTTCTGTGACGGCTGCACAGTATCAGGATGAAGTCTTGGATCCCATTGCGAGACTGCAGAAGTTGGTCCTGATTTCCTCCTTATCAGGGTTCCCACTAAGTCAGGAAAAGAGGGGGAGAATTTCTCTCCTTCCAGAAAATTTTGGGAGAGATTTTCTGCCATAAGGAGAGAAATTTAAAATTTAATTTTTTTTACCACACTAATTTAGAAAGTAATAAAAAAGAAAGCAACTATAACTCATATATTTGGACATTTAAATTTTATCCGGTGAAAATTACTTTATAATGAAAACAAATATTTAGGTTTGGTAAAACAGAAGTTTTCACTAAAGAGAGTAACAAATATTGATCTTTAATAAAAAACAAAATATAGCAATGTATTATATTCCTGCCAAAATGGTTTCCTTTTATTTGCCTAAATCATTGCTTTAATACCACTTTTTGTAAAATATCTCTTCATAGAGTTCATATCCGTTTTTCAAAATAAAAAGATTTGTATTATGCAAATATAATTAAAAAATTAACCTTAATAATTAGCCATAATATGAAAATAAGCTAGTTTAGTCGATCTAATATGCAACATTTAAATGATGGAGATGGATGGAAAAAGATAATAACGTACTATCGGCAATTCACGCAAAGTAACTGAATTGCGTAATCGCACTGTTTATGTGAAAATAATTAAGATATTAACCATAATAATTAATTAGAATATGAAATATACTAGTTTAGTCGATTTAATATGCAACATTTAAATGATGGATGGAAAATATACTAACGTACTCTCGATAATTCAGTCGAAGTAATTAAATTACGCAATCGCACTGTTTATACGAAAATAATTAAGAAATTAACCGTAATAATTAATCAGAATATGAAAATAAGCTAGTTTAGTCAATCAAAAATGCAATATTTAGAAGATTGAGATGTATGGAAAAAGATACTATTGTACTCTCGGCGATTCATGAGAACTGAATTGCGCAATCGGACTGTTTATGCGAAATCAATAAAATAACATTTTAGTGATTTATGCTGAATTAGACAACTTTTGAAAAAGTATATTTATTACTTTCATAAAATAAGCAATAACGATCTTAATTTACATTACACGTGGCCGTAAATCTCTGTTAATTTGATTGGTATTATCGTGCATTTTATTA
This sequence comes from Amaurobius ferox, assembly GCA_951213105.1. Lineage (NCBI taxonomy): Eukaryota > Metazoa > Arthropoda > Arachnida > Araneae > Amaurobiidae > Amaurobius > Amaurobius ferox. The sequence continues at coordinate 31,578,320 of OX578151.1, forward strand.
TGTATTTGCTACGATTCAGGGAACGATAGAAATCAGTGCTAAAAAAGCGGAAAATCAGTGTTTCCGAGGAATTATACCATGTCTGGGTAATTGATAAATTTCAAACAAGAAATGCCGGAGAATTTCGTTAATAATCCGGAGTCTCAGGGCAAAATCCGGAAAGTTGGCACGTCTGCATCGGGCATCGGATTTCGCGGTATCCAATTTGAAGGAAAAAATAATTTTAGGCCGGAACTGGAGAGAGAGAAATTCTCGCGCAGCCTAAATTTTTAAGCGAGATTTTTTATGGATTGCGCGAGAATCTCGCAGGTTCACGCTGAAATGGGATCCCTGCTCCTTATGAACTATAATGCCCGTCCCCATCGAGCTAACATCGTTGACAAATACCTGGAAAGTGAGAGCATTTCTCGTATGGAGTGGAAAGCGTATTCCCCCAACCTTAATCCCATTGAAAATCTTTGGGATGCCCTCGGGCATGCTGTCTCTGCACGTTTATCTCCTCCAACCAGTCTCAGATAGTTGTAAACTGCTCTATTGGGGGAATGACCATTGCTCGCATCTGCGATGGTTGATCACCTCATTGAAAGCATGGAAAATAGTAAAGTTTGTGTGACGGTCTGGAGTAGTCACATACCATATTAATGTAAGTCTTGTTTGGTTTGTTTGCCCTTAAACATAATTTTGTTAATGATCCAAATGTGACGTCATCATATAACTTATGAGAAGTAAATATTGTTTTCTTTAATGCATGAACACATTTGCTACCTTCATGTACAATTTTGAGTTAATCAAAGCTTTACTTTCCATTTTTGTTGATTTTACTGTCCATGCTTAACTTTTGGAAGCCAATGTATTTTTAAGATTGGGTACAGCTGTATCAGCACCAATGAACATTTTAAATATAAAATGAATGTAAATGCCATGGTTGTTTGTTATATAATCTTAACAATCTATATTTGTTAATATCCTGTATATTTTGTTTTATTGTGATTTTATTTTTCTCATTTATAAAATCTATTTGTGTTCATAAAGATTTTTGTAATTATTTTGCATTTCATGTTAAAAAAAAGTGTTAGTGTTATAATAAGAAAAACTTTTCTTTAAATGAAGCTATTAGATGAATGGTTGCTTAAAATACAGAGTTCTAAAACATAATTTGAGAATTCTGTGTATTTGTTAATAAATGACATGAATGTCCCTTATGCGCAATATGCCGTATCATGCATCTAGAGCAGAAGTCTGCATGGGCCGAAATTTCAGACTTTCACCTAGTCCGACCTGACTGAACCAATGTTTCGGAAAAAATTTACAGATGTAGTACATGAGTCTGGCCCAGTCCGAGTTTTGGCCCAGTCTGGCCTGAAATGATTTGTATTCAAATGTGTTAAAAAACTCAAATTTGTGAATTTCGGTACAAAAGTATTAAGATTAAAGTTGGTTATTTTTAAATATTATCTTTACATAGCTGAAATAACACAATTAATTCATGTACTGTTAAAATTTATTTAAAATAATTTCAAAATTAAATATGTTTGGCCTAAGCCCACTTTTAAAAAAAAAGTCTGGGCCCGACCTGAAACTGTGTTTTAAAATTCAAACCCAACCCAACTTATGGGTCAGACTGAGCCTAAGCCTGTGGGTCAGGTCTATTTAAAGTTTTAATCAAAAGATTTGATTCAGGAAAGGAGAATAAATGAAGTCATTATGTTTAGTGAATTATGGTGTTTAAAATTATCTAGTTTTGAAATATTTCCTTTTTGGAAATGTGTTGGATTTTGCTTTACAGAAATGAAGTGGGTTAGTTATCAGTTACTGTATAATGTTGTTAATTACTGTACTTACGAACAGTACATAGTACTGTAAGTTTCCCGTAGCTGCTTTTAAATGTATGGTTCTTTTATTTTGTAAATCCAATTTTTTGAAATTTTGTCCTAAGTAGTGTTAAACACAGTTTTAGTAACTAAATATTAGAAAACATATTGTGCCTTCTTAGACTACAAAACAATATATTATAAGCGCCCTTCTTCAGGCCGAAACAGATAAGTTAGAACAGTATGCATCCTTAACGAAATCTGAAGGGCGTATGCTGTTCTAACTGTTCCATTTTGGCCTGAAGAAGAGGACTTATTGAAACAATTGTAGTCACCTAACTGACATATATCTACTTTATACATGGAAGTTGTGCAAGTTCTTGGAATAATTCATTGCCCTGAAACTTTAGTTTTAGTATTATTATCCATTTAAGTTTATTTGAATCATGTCTGTTTGGTTGGGAATTTTCATTATTTATTTCTTAACTCAGTCATATTATGTTGTAGTCTTATACTTGATAAATAGTGTTTTAAAATTTCTTTTCTTACTGCTTCTACCAGCTAGGATATATGTGTGGGTTTAATGAATGGACTTGCCTCTAAATACAGTGAAATATTCCAGTTGTAGCCACTCCCGTGTCAGGAGTTGTGACCCAGGTCACGAAATGCATGCTGAACTGGAAAGGCAGTTTATTCTACTTTCATGTTGAAGATATTCTGTAATATATGATTACTTGGGGCTGAAAAGACCCCTGGTGTGCTACAGTTAAACAATAATTATTCTTTATCATTGGGGTATATTTTGAAATAAACTGTCTTTATTCAAACATTTCAGAATATTTTATGATGCAGTATAATAAATATTTTAATAAAAAACAAACACATATTTTAATTAAAAAAAAATAATAATGTCTTTCAGATATATTCTCTGAAATAAAATTTATGAACTGAAATTTATGACTAAAGACAATGGTCAAAGCAGTGACATATTCAGTAATCAATTCAAAATGTAAGCAAGAATTAAAAATTGAAGACTGAAGCTGAAAAATCAGTGTTTTATTTTAATTCTAAGGATAAAAAATCAATATGATAATTTAATGTTATTAACATAGTTTTGAAAATGCAATGATTTTAATATTAAATTTTAAGCTACATATTAAAAGTTCCCAACATTAAACCAAATGTTTTGAAAATAAATTAATACATATTAAAAATTCTATAAATAATGTGAGTGCATAATAATATGTAAAATTGTATAAATTTTTATTTCTTATAAATGCAGGTTGCATTATAGCAGGACTGGACTGGACAAATTCTATATGTACCCTGTTTAGGTACTATCTTTATTTGCTGTCATATTTTGACAACAAAATTTTCATATCCCTAATTTAATTATTTTGATAACAAAAAGTATTAATAAGAGACCAAAAGGTATATGCAGCTCTATCTACCATTTTGTAAGTTACAATACGGAAATATCACCCTAGGATCTTCTCGGAATAGTGTACCTAAAGGTACACTATTTGGCAACCTCTTGGCAAAACTTTAACTTGAGCCCAGCCATATGCACAATAGCACATTTAACCTTTACTGCATACCAACTTCGATATTTAAATTGCAACTCTGCTTGTCCTGAATTTCACAACACTTGAATACATAATATGCTTGTCCCATAGTTTTAACTGAGCTCACCATACCACTTGACAATCAAATGATAGCACCATATCCACTCTCGTACAGATAAACTGCAGTCAAACCATCGCTAGACTGCCCACTGATCTGGAACTGAACTTCATCAACCCCTGTGAGTCCCGACCACACATAAAATTGCCATAAGCCTTAGGGCTGGTCGTGTGGTCTGGGTCTTCAACCCCTGTGAGTTGACTGCTAAACTGAGCTAAACTCAACACCCACACTACCGCAGTCTATATTACACTGATCTATAATATGCCACCTGCACCTGTGATCTATGGGGAAACCTATAAGACCACGGACATGATTGAATGTGCATGGGGACTGGTAGACCAACTGAGAATGTTGTATAGTCTTAGATTTTGCATTCTTATAAACAACAATCAGATCTGACTTTCCAAGTCATTCTTCATTCTTTTTATTTCCATACTGGAAAGAAACTGGATTTTTTTTATTTGATTATGCAAGCAGAGAATGTATTGGATATACAGATGAAATATGCATATTTGAGTATGAATTACCAACTACATGCATTAAATCTGTAATACTCTACTAATGAGTTATACAATCGGATGCTTTCTGCCAGGGGTTGTATGTGCTATATAATCGTTGACTAATTTCTTTTCTATCTTTAAGGGGTATTATCGAAAGCTGGGTGACAGGCCTGTTCTTCTCAACCATAGACCTGTTAGTTAATTTGATACTATATTCTTACTCCCCTGTCTGTTCATTTAAATGTATTGCTATGTGGTTTTATTCAGTAGCTTAAATTTTGACAATTCTAGGAATACTCATTTACGAATGAAAATCCATATGCTGACCACGAAGAACCCTTTCAGGAAGGACTTAAGAAACTGAAGAGTGGAGATTTACCAAGTGCAGTGTTGCTGTTTGAAGCAGCTGTGCAGAAGAATCCTAACCATATTGAAGTAAACAATCTACAAATTTTTGCTCTTTGTGTTATGACTAATATTTTTTTTTTTTTTAATTTCCCACTTTTACCGATTTATTTGTTTTAAAATCTAGTACTTGTTTTTTAAATTTGGTAATTATCGGGGTGCACATGCAGTCTTGAAATCCTGGAAAGTCCTTGAATTTTCAATTTTTTCTCAAGGCCTTGAATATCCTGCAAAAAAGGGTATTTCTAAAAAATGGGCCTGGAAAATGCTTAAATTTAATTTTCTAAGAATTTTTTAAGTTTAGAGTGGATAAAAAAAAAATAGAGAGAGTTTTCCGCATTCCTTTCCCGGCCTTTCAGGGCTATGATACACGAGCGTTGTCCCCCCTTCTGTTTTAGAGACACTTCGTGCTGGGGGTAAAAGAATGCTTAAAGCTCGTCACACAAGAACATCCCCTTCTGCATTTCCTGTAGAGGTAATGTCCAATGCTCTTCACACTCGTGTTACTGGCATGAAACAGTTCCATATTATGAGAATTGGTTTCAGCATTCTTTTCTTAATTCCCTCCATGGTTATCCCCCTTTGACCCCAAGAATGCAATCCGTGTGATGTCAGGAGGTGTTTGTGTTGAAGACCCAGACCGACCGACTCGTCGACAAGGACATGAGTAGCCATTTGGTCGGCCGGCGGATGTGTTTGTGTGTCCAAACCGGTGACGATATTCACATTTCAGTTGAACTGTTGAAAAATTCTTTTTGTTGATCAGCTGGGAATTTTAAGAGTGCAATTTTAATAATACAGTAATAGACCAATTATTCACAATCCTCCGTACCGATGGCTTTCCAGATTTCTAATCTTTCGCAAAAATGGTCGCTAAATAGGATATTATGTTGATTTAATATCAGTGTCTAATCGTATTACACTAAATACACTATAAAACTATTATATTTCCACTTATAAATATTTTATTTATTTTCTGGTATCTATAATACATCATTATATTTTAAAATGTTGATGCCTCTGTAAAAAGGAAAAACTTCGTTAGGAATAGTCAAATATGTTAAAAATACCACAGTAGATAAAACAAATAAACAGTGCTGGGAGGGAGTGGGGCATTAAATACAAATAAAAGAAAGGCTCCTGAAAGCAGCTGACCCCTGTGAGAGATCAGTGTGTTAATGATCTTGTTGCTCCTAGACGATTTTATTTAGTTATTTGTATTTGTGGTAAGTATGACTTTCCAAACAAAAAGAGTAAAATATACGACTGGTTTCAAGTTGAAAATTGATACTTTCATTTATGAAAATAACAACTGTACTGTTTTTGAAGTTCATTTTGAACATAAAACTCGTCAAGGTATGGGGTGGGGGGGAATGCTACAGACCGAAACATAATCCATTGACAAATGGTATCCATGCTATAATGAAGTGAACAAAGAGAAATAAATTTCCATGAGAAAGGAGTTACGTCAGTGTGATTCGTGCTCCACTTACGGTTCGATCTATGGGTATCCATTTTTATATCCGCTGTATAAGTCAACCCCTAAATTTTAGTCTAATTTTCAAGGTTCAAAATGTTGACTCATACACCAGACAACATGGTATTTGTTTATATAAAATGTAATTTAATATAAATAATGTGACCTTTTTGTTTGAAATCCGCAACTTTAGCAGTCTGATAATTAAAAAATCGGAAAAATTTGAAAAGCGTCCGAATTTTCAAGGTTATTCTGTATTTGTTTAAAAATTAACATTTAATATTTTATCATGAAACCACTATATACATTTGTATTTTATTTTTAATCTTATTTAAAGGAAGTTGGCAACTTTTATTGAATATAGTACACACACAAAAAGAAAAATAATTTTAAGTTTTTTTTCTAGATTCCGGATAATTGTTCCGTTACTGTATCACAGCTGCCAACTTTCCCGGTTTTTCTCTGTATCTCCCGGTCTCCTGGGAAAGTCGCTCAATCTCCTGGTTTTTGCTCAGCTGCCCTTATTTTCCCCCTTTCTAGGCAGACATAATGCGAATGCAAATCATGTGACTTTCAATTGTTTCCTGCATGTCAATTTTCTGCTATCGTGGAGTAGGAATGGATCATGAGTGACATTTGTACTTTAGTACAAATGTCACTCACGATCACGTTAGTTTGTAGAGTCACTCATGTATCACATTACCTACAGGTCACAAAAGTCAAAAAATCTGAAATAGATTATGAATGTTCCAAAAATATCATGAAATGAGAAACGAAGTCACAGATTTTGAGATCAAATTTTTCCCATTCTTTCATCTAAACTTACGTTTCCCAGCTATCACGTAATTGACTCTCGCAAATGGCGATTATTCCCACAGCGTTACGAGAACGAGAGATGACTAATGATTATCCAATTAATGTAGGAGAAATGCATTTGCATTGACTAAAGTTTTATTAAATTATTTTGTTTTATATACAAAACTCTTTTTCAAACATATTATTAATGAAATGAAAGGCTTTTTTGCAGTAGTTTTGCTAAAAACAGCATTTGTGCACGATCCTCCTTATATTTCAATTTATTATGAAACTATTTTCCACTTTTGCAATCTATATGCCTCGTCAAAATTTTCTTATAATTATTTCGTATTTTATACAGAAAAGCTATTGTTCAAGCGTATTATTAATGAAATGAATAGCTTTTATGCAGCAGTTTCATAAAAAACTGCATGTGTGCGCGATCCTTCTTATATTTTGTTTAATTGTGAAAGTAATTCCTACTTTTACAATCTGTCTGCATAGTCTAAAATTTTTGTAATTATTTCATGTTTTATACTAAAAAACTATTTTTCAAACTTATTATTAATGAAATGAACTATTTTCGGAAAAACAATATTAAAATGATTTTGGGTACTTAAATACACCATTTCAAAAACATAAATTAGAATTTGATACATTTGTATTTAAATTTACATATTTTTAAAATTTTAATTAAAAATTAACATTTGTTTCATCCTTTAGTTCAAATGAAAATAGCATAATAATGTTAGTTTAAATGATTTTTGATAATAGTAAAAATTATGAAAATATAAGTTCAGAATTATTAGAGCATACTGATAAAAGCTAAATCAGCTGCACTGAATTTTAGACCTTAATAAAAACAATTTGATAAAATTATTCCATTTCATTGTTTAGTATGTGTGAAATAAGCTTAATATACATGAATACCAGTTGCTGTGCAATTTAAGGTTTATTGCATTAATGAGCCTCGTTAGTATGGCCAAAAATCATAATTTTTTTCTCTAGCAAAATGTATGCTTATTTATCTTTCTGGTAGGCTGGCAGCTATGTTATTTTGAAATTCTCTAAATTTAGTGAATTTGAATATGCTTTTTGCTCAATCTGTACAATGAACTTCAAAATTTCACAGTGGAAGAGTGGATATTATAGCCCAAGCCAAAACCAAAAGGCATGTGGACAAAAAAATTTCATTTGAAGGAAATGCAGACATCAAATATCGTTTCTTTGCTATTGGAAATGAAAGTGTGATACCTGCTGAATGTTATTGCTATTGGAAATGAAAGCGTGATACCTGCTGAATGTTATAATCATTATATATTTTAGTTTTATTTGTTGAAAATTGCCCTTTTTATGTTTAGATTAAGTATAACAGTAAGAAGTATAGATTGTGTTGTCATGCAAATTCTCCCAGTTTTTTCATATTTTCTCACAAGAATCTCCCGGTTTTTCATATTTGGAGGTTTGCAGCTATGTTGTATAATTTTTCATATTTAAGCTTCTCATTTTATTTTGAAAGGTGTATAAGATTAACATTTAAATATTTTGCTAATATTTCACAGTTGTTTATATCTATTTATAAATTAATTTTTTTCGCATTTTGTTTTTTAATATTTTTTTACAACATCCTGGAAAAATACTTGATTTTCTTTTCCTGTAAAAGTGTACGAACTCTGAAATATTTTCTATTGATCTGTAATTGTTTGTGATTAAGAATACAAAATACCCACTTGCTAAAAATTCAAATTATTTATTTGAATCTTCTAATATAATATGTACTATAACAACAGATGAGCATTTTTTAAAATCCTGCCATCAAATCATAACCGAGCCGTCCAACCAGAAAGCATATTAAAGGTCTACATGAACTTAAACTTGGCTTATTTATCAAAGCCCAAGCTGTCACATGGCCTGGCTATCACATTTCTCTTAGAGGGTTCGGCCTAAAGTCTGAAGTTTTTGACTGTTTTCAAATTTTGTTTGCTAAAACTTTATTTATAAAAAATAGATGTGTGATAGCACTGAAAGAATGATTTTTGTTTACTATAAAAATATATTAATGCTTCAATAAAATAGTTAAATTATAATGGAGACAAATTTTATTACTTCTCATTTCAGTTGTTCATTGTTTCTATCTTGCATAATAAAATATGTATGTGTGTCTTTTGTAGCAGAAAATCGAAGCTTTAGACAGCTGTGAAATTCGGTACAGTGGTAGTTTAACTTTCAGAATTACAGATCTTGTCGATTTCTTTTTTTTTTATTTGAATTGGTTTAAAAGTTATGAACTAAAACTCAAGCATTTTCCATTATTTCATTGAATCAGTTCCTTCATTGCTGTTGTAGACGAATTTTCCATGCATCATTAATTAATGTGTCGAACAGCTGTTGCGATTGTAACTGAAGTTTTAAATTAAAATTCTAACTTTGAGAATTAAATATTTTGCCTTAATGTTTTTAATTTGGTATATTATCATTCTAGGTATTATTTTAAAATGCCGTAAAATTTTGATGGAAACTTGCTGAGATAGTATTTAATATTTTTAATTGTTTTGTTTTTATCTGCAATTTGTTGTATCTCAGCCCTTGTGGATCTGATTAACATGCAAATTTTCACTTGCATGTGGCCACTCATTGAGATGCTAACAAAGGCTGCTTTGGGACCGAAATGTCCTGTGCCCGCTCATCTTGGTAAAAGGGGTGGGTTTTTTTTTTTTTTTTTTGTGATTTTAAAGTATTTTCAGGTCACTCATTTAGGGTGTATCAAAGGAGTTTATTTAGGGCATATTATGCTTCTTGTACAATTGGCATGGTTGCACATGGATAAAACAGAGGTCAGGAATGAATTTAGTTCAAAATAGGTGATTTGGAAATCAGATGGTGGTTATTTATATAGTGGGCACTTATATAGGACATGGACACGCCGAGTAATTTGTCCTTATTGAACATATAATTTGTTTAAAGTAGATGGATTGTGGAAACAATTTAAGCATATATGCTTTGGATTTCAGCTGCTATGGATCTGTTTTATTATTTAATTTGAATCCCAATCTATTCATACAAATTTTAATCAAAATCCAACTTACATAGGTTTTGATTTTGAATTTTATCAATTTAGCATAATTTTAGTTAATGTAGCATCATTTCATTAGTTTGGAAACATTTTCATCAATTTGGCAACATATTAAAGAAAGTGTCACCAAGTGGAGCAGGCAGACAGACACATCCTGTTGAAACATACTTAATATGTCATCTGTTTATTAATTAGATTGAATTCAAATCCATTTATAAAATTTAAAATCAAAATCCTACTTATACTTTGATTCTAAATTTCTTTAATTTGACATTTTCATTAATGTAGCATCATTTTCTTCAATTTGCTTACATTTTTATCAATTTTTCAACGCTTTAAAACGTAGCTAAGTAAGACAAACACGCCCAATTAAAACATACATAATATACCATCCATTTATTAATGATTTTGAATTCCAATTCATTCATAAAATTTAAAATCAAAACCTTACTTACGTTTTCATTCTAAATTTAAATAATTTGACATCAATTTAGCAACATTTTAAAAAGTTCCCAATTTTTTAACAAATTTTTTGCCACGGTTCGGTGATTAAATCAAATTATCTTTAATTGCCTAAGTTACAGAAACTTGATATTTTCTTAACTCTATGTTTTTATTGTTCTTTGTATTATTATATATAACGTAAAAATGCATGTCCAATATAGCAACGAGAGATCTCAGATTTGAAAAATATTTTCCGCTTTGCAATGCAATGGCTGCAATTTTATCAGGAATGGAATTGAGATTTTTAGCTTAAAATAAAGGAAGGGTTTGATCAAGAAATTTTTAAGAGACCTGTCTCGCATTATTTGAGAACAAACATACTGTAAATTTTGCCAAAATGGATGAATTTTTCATATAGAAACATTATCTGAATAAGGAGAAAAAGAAAACTAAAATTACTTCCTTTTTATGAAATTCAAAAGATCGTATTTTTCTTGCTTTAGAAGATACAACCATTTGACTTTGAAATAATATTCTAGACTACTATAGGACCCTTCCAACATTCCACCTCAAATTCTTTTAACCACTGTAGTTTTAGAAATATAGGTTTAGGATATGTAGCTTGATATCATTTCTGGAATATAGTGTCATTCAGTGCCCACACCTCGTGTCTCTGCAATGACACTTAATTTCTTTAATTGTATAATATTGGATCAATATAGTTATGAAGAAATTGGTAGGCTGTCACCTTTTGACATATTTTCTTAAACTTATTGCAAGTCCATTTATTATAAAATAACGTACAGTACTTCCTTGAAGAAAGCATGCATGTCAAACTGACAACAATTGTTTCGAGGGTGTTCAAGTTCCCTTCTTCAGGCCAAAAGAATAGTATGCGCCCTTAACAACTGTTAAGAATGAATTGCAAAAAGGCACGAACTGCGACAAGACATGAAACAGGGATTGATTTGCAACTTTGTCACGGTTCGTTCTTAGTGGTTGTTAAAGGCGCATGCTGTTCTTTTGGTTCTTCAAAGAAGTATTGTATGTTATTTTGATAGTTCAAAGTCAAAGACTGATATAGATAGGGTAACACAAACACATTATTATACGTAATATTTGTCATATAACATATGGGTAATTTTTAAAAGCATCCGTGTGTTCTCTATTGACTATTATTCCTTAAGTAATAAATACTTTTGTTTTTCAGGCATGGCAATATTTAGGTAGTAGCCAAGCCAAGAATGAGCAGGATCCAGCAGCAATAGCCGCTTTTAAAAGGTATTTAATAATTTTTTTTAATACAGTGAAACCCCGATTTACACCCCTTATATTTTCTTAAATTCCAGTAATTTGCTATACCAATAGTGTGTTCTATCTTATGTAATATGCTTTCTAATCTCATAATTGCCTGCATTGTATTCATTTTTAGTGCTGAATCAATTTTTTTTTATATTTCTTAGTTTCAAATCCCGTAAAGCTGCTTTAGTGTTATTTCCTCTTCTCTGTATGAGCAAGCAGAGGAAAACTGCAAAAACATTCAATTGACTCTAAAAAGTGTACTTCATGTGTTACAAATTTGCATGTATTGAAGGTCCATGAAAAGTAACATGCAAAATTCGTGATGGGTGGATACTGGTGTTATCAAGAATTTCTTAATATACCTCAAATATGCATGTCCATAAATGCAGAGGAGCCTAAAACTTGTCCTGAAGAATACTGAAAACTTCTTACCTAAAAGGTTTATAAATCTGAAAGATGGCAAGTTTTCCTAATCTATAATAATAAAAGATGTCTCTGTGTGCGTGCGGTCTGTAGCAGAAAATCTAAGCATCATACAGTCATAAAATTTAGTACACACGTACTTCAGGACCCGGGAAGGTGTACCTCGGTGATATTTTTTAAAAATTTGAATTAGTTTTTGTTATTTTATGTTTTAGCACAATTTTATGTGATATTTACATAAATTAGTTCCTTAGCGATCGGAAATATTTTTATAGGGTTTTCATCTTGACACCATTTAAAAGATCGAAGAACATTCTTTCCAATAATGTTTGAACCACATTCGTAGAACAATTCTTTCATATTTATTTATTAATTTGAAAATACATTGAAATTTGCATTTTTTAGGTTATGGGATACTTCTTTCACCTCATCTGAGAAACTAGGATTAGCACAATTCTATAGTTTGGCAAAAAGTATATCTTTGCATTCTAATAAAAAGAAAATTGTTTTGATTTCATAAGTAATTTATTTAATTTTGTCATTTTTTAAAGTGAGTGAACCTGTATTGAATTGAGTTGTCAGAATGAGAACTTTTAAAAGTTTTTACTTTGTTTGCGTAGCAATCCTGGATTTGAATGTTGGAACTTAAAAGCATATTTCTTATGAAAATTTAATTTTTTATTAAAAATAGCAAGAAATGACTTAATACAAAGCAAAAAAAGATGAAGTGCCTAAATTGACCTAAAAGGGAAAAAGGCCACAGAATGCAAAAAAAAAGTCATAAAATTCCGGGCTCTTGTTATAATATTATTGTGCTTATGATTTGATTTTTTATTTCAAATTAAAACTAATATAATTTTTTTTAGGTGCTTAGAGTTGGATCAAAATGACCTAAATTCTATGATGTTGCTGGCCATAAGCTATACCAATGAGTCTATGCAGGCTCAAGCTTGTGGCACCTTGATTCGATGGCTTTATGGAAATCCAAAATACACTCATTTAGTTGATCCCAGCTTGATGGAAGAAACATCTACAGTATCATCCATACTTTCCCAGTATGTTTCTTCCCAGTATGTCATGTAAAGGGTTTAACTTAACTCATCTTTGCTAGAAATTATTTTGTACTTAAACTAAACTTTGATTATGTGTTAACTCTTGTGTGTTTGCAAGAATGTTTTATACATGAAAGAATTATTCTTTCATGCATATGAAATTGCTTAATGTGTTGCAGGGAGAAACACAAAGCAGCTCAGAAAATGTTTATCGAAGCTGCAAGGATGAATCCCAAGGATCCTGATCCTGATGTTCAGAATGGACTAGGTGTTCTTTTTAACTTAACTGGAGATTATGACAAAGCAATTGATTGCTTTAAAGCTGCTCTGCAAGTTAAACCAGATGTAAGTGATTTTGTCTGTTTGCATTAAATTGATTTTCAATATTCAACCTATTATTTTTATCAATTCTATGAACTATGTGTTAAAAATAAATGTATTGCACTCGTTGTTAACTAAGGAAGCACTAAATGAAACTGAACCTCCTGACTAAAAAAAAATGCTTTTGCATCCTCTCATATATATCCCTTATTTCTGAAGGATCATTCCATGTGAAATCAACAACAACAAAAAAAGAATATTTGGTTGCATGACCATTTTTAAAAATAAATGTATTGCATTCGTTGTTAACTGGGGAAACACTAAATAAAACCAAACTTCCTGACTCAGAAAGAACGCTTTTGAACTCTCTGATATATCCCTTATTCTTGAAGGGTCAATGAATATTTGGTTGCATGACTATTTTTAAAATTTTGCACATATGTTCCTACATATTTCAGTAGATAAAAAAATTAATTTTTTTCTTATTGTTTGTTTTTTAGGTATGGTAGGAAGGTTTTTTGGGTAAAATTACACATGTAATTTTGTACATCAAGGAAAGAAGATTTTATTAAAGAGCTTTTAAATCTATTTTTGGTTGTCTTTGACTTTAAAGTTTAATGTTGACGTGTATCCATACTATTTATTTCTGTTTAGTATAGAAAAATATATTTAAAAGGGTGTTTATAGAAGAATATATTTAATATTCTTTAAAAATACTTTTTAATGATACTTGCATTTTTTTCTCTCTCTAATGTATATTTGTTTAATTTTTCTTTGATTGTATTGCCAAGTTCTAAGTAGCCTTATAAAAAAAAGAAATTACCTTGAAAAGGCCTTATTTTTTTTTCTGCTTGAGGTGTGGGAACCCTGTGTAAACAAGCCATTTTAAAATTTTAATGATTAATTCCATGAACTTCTGTAAAATTTATAAATTTAAATAAAATCATTTAAAATTTACTTGAAATATATAATTGCATTTAAAACTGTTTAAAAATTACAAATTCCACTTTAAACAAATTAGCAGCATCGAAGTATCAATTGTGCTTTGTCATTAACAATTTATGTAGCCTGTACTGGCTATGGAGTCAATCCCAAATAAGAATTACTGTTTATATGACATGCTTAACAATTACTGTTTGCAATGCAATTATTTCTTGCTGAATATGTATAGTTAAATTTGTTACATTTTATACTTTTGCTAGTTAAGTTTATTTATAACATTTCAGTATATTTCGTAATTTTTTAATTGTTCCATTCTGTGTTACAGGATAGTCTACTGTGGAACAGAATTGGTGCAACATTAGCAAACAATAATCAGTCTGGAGAGGCAATTGAAGCTTACCATCGTGCCCTAGAGCTGTATCCAGGATTTATTCGTTCTCGTTTCAATTTGGGTATTAGCTGCATCAATCTTGGTGCTGTGACGTAAGTATTCCGTTTAGTCTTAAATTTGTTTCTTTACTAACAGCCGTTCTCATGATTTAAAATACATATTGTAGAAGCATTCTAAATCATTGTTATTAAAAAATTTTCCTTACTCCTCTCCCCCTCTAGAGGTAAAAAGTCATAACTACCTCTGAAAAAGTTGTAAGGTGGATGTCTCCCGCCACTTCAGAAAAAATAATAAACACTAAATTTAAGCGCTAAAAACTTTTAGATTAATTGTTGCTTCATGAAATTGGATCGTTTTACAATATTATTTCCCTATTTCTGAAGTTTTTCACAGATATTTGGAATCTTTAAAAAACATCAATTTGTGGGTCATCCCTAGTCATTTTCACCAACACACAAGAAATTCTTCTGCAGATATTCCCATTTCTGTGTCATCAGTGTGATATCATTATGATTTAAAAAGGGAAGCATGCATCTATGGTTGGGATATCTGGTTAAAATCTGAGCATTACGAAAAATGTAAACACTCTTTCTTATATTTCAGAACTTAATAGATAAAAAAATAAAACATTTTATACTCATTTTGTCAGAAAAAGATAAAAATAATTGCAATATTTTAATATTTTGAATTCGTTTTACTTTTTTTGTAAAAAAAAAAAAAAAAGTTTTGTTAGAGTATATTTTTAGTAGAAAATCCAGTTTGTAAATCAATAATTTGTTTTTGCAAAGCTCTTAAGTTTTTGAATAATCATCTTGTCAAGTTAAAGAAGATTGAAAATTCTTAGTTTTTAGAATTTGTTATGCATGTATCTCGAAAATAAAAGTGCTAGCTATAAATAATATGAGAGTAATTTGTAGGGGGAGATTTGGACAGGATGTTTTATTTTATTTTGCTATAAACACTAGAAACATGTAAAAAGTTAAAGTTGTGAAAACTTTAATAAAATTGTTGAATGTTTTATAAAATTTTGCTGTTTTTGTTTAGAAATATTTCTCTAGAATCAGAAAACTAACTTCGTAACTAAAATTTAAGTTGCAATAGTCAAAATAACTTTGAAACACCAAAGTATCCTGCTAAAACATTTTCGCAAAAGGAAAAATAATTCAAAAATGATAATTGAAATCACGACAACTTGAAAGTGAATCATGAGAAAAATATACATCACTGTTCTTACAATAATATGAAGTATTTAAAATTGTAGCAACTTAATTATTTTATACAAATACATTGTTTAAAAATAATGCAGAAAATTTTGATGTTAGACCCTTAGAACTTTACTAAACAATTTAACAAAATATTAATAAAGGAACATAAAACATAAAAATTTTCAGAAAATAGAATTTTTAAAAAAAATTGCCATTTTAAAAATACTGAAAAAATATAAAGTAAAAATGTAACTGTTGATTGAAAATGCCCCAGCAATCAGAAATTTAAAAGGTATGTCTTCTTCCCTTGAATTATTGAATGTAAGCCTCATTATTTTCACTTGAGTAAATCATGCATATATCTCTATATTAATAATAAACATTTAAAACAAGGATTAACCACTTACTCATTTACATTTTGGGAAACAACCTTCAAAAAACACTATCTGTCCCCCTGCACATGAAATGGCAGCCAATGCACTTGATTTTAGCAAAGAAGTATGGGTTTGGCTGTTGTGAGTAATAATTCATTTTCACAAAAAACTTTTACCCTGAGCATACTTTGGGGTGAGTTCGAATCAGCACTTCCACAGAACATTTGCCTTGAGCGTAGTTTGGGGTGCCCAGATTGAGTAATAGTGATCGCTTTTTGGTCTACATGATCTACAAGAGCTTTCTCCTTGCATATTCAATAAGGAATGGCACTCGAAGGAAAAATTCCTTGCTGGGTGGAGCCCCTAGGCAAAACTAAATTTAAGAATCTCCCCTTATAAAACTTTTATAGTAAAAGGGTCATTCCATGTCAAATCAACAAATGGGGGTTGCATCATAGTAATGCATTTTGATACAAAAATTTAAATTAGCTTATATACCTGGGAACAAGGCGAAAACCAGAATTTCAATTTTTTTTTTTTTTTTTAAAGTAGAAGGGGAGATTTTGCCCCTTGTGAAAAGTGGTGTTCATTTTTTCCAAAGTAAAACCACTTGTATTTGTCATAAACCAATATTTCAGGTGCCATTTTAAAGCTAAGACTTCAATCTTTCATATGATATAAATTAATTGTAATATATATATATTTTTTAATAAAACCCTTTTTAGCACTTGAAATTTTTGAACTTTTTTTCTCGTGCTTAAGATTTTTTCAATTTAGCTGGTGAAATTAGAACATGAATAAAATATGGTTGATTTAAAGAGTTGGAAGTATTTTATAAGCACAAAAACTTTTGAGCTTCTAATCCACGTTTTTCTTGGATTTTAGGGTTGCCAAACTTCCAAAATTTCAAAAATGATCACTTTTAACACCCCTAAAACCACATATGGGGGCATAATTTAAAAATCTAAAAACTGGTTTAATAAAACAACAAATCTATGTAGATAATAAAGTGAAAGGGCTGTTTTGTATATTTTATCCTTTCTATTTTTAAAATTGAAAAAAAAGTGTCATTTTCAGCATATGAAATTTTTTTAAAACAAGAAGTTATTTATTCATATTTAAATGTTTAACCCTTTCGCGACAAGTGGCACACATACGCGCCAGCTGTGAAGTTGCAGTCAAGGACGAACGGCACTCCCGCGGGCCGGAGGAAATTTTACCCTAAAGGACGACTGGCACGTATGGGTGTTTCTATGTGGAACGTTTTAGTTTGAATGTATTTGCCTCCTAGATGGCGCTAAATGCCCGTGGAAGCAACTTAAATGTATTTTGTAGATGTTTGACCTTGGCACAAGGAGAATTCAATGAATTATTTCTCCATTTGGAGCGGTGAAACACATGGTTCTGTAAAGTAAACATAGCACTTCTCGTAGCATCAACAATTTTATAATTGAGTTCGGGTCTCGTACTGATTTTGTCTTTTATTGATTTGGTTGTTGAATTAGAGGAATATAAGAGAGGGGTTTTTTTTTGAGCGGGTGGGGGGGTAAAGGAATGTGCGGCAATGAAATGATTAGGTTATTTATGTTCTCATGGAAAGGAAGGCTGGGATTTCGTTAATATATCCCATCGAAAAGGTCCAGATATGGAATAAAAATATATAAATCGTCAGAATCGGAATGAGGCCATAAATGGAATTTCCTTGTGTATACTGGAAAGGACACGGGATTATCAAGCTCTGATGGTGGGTATGGAGAACGCGTTGTGAAAACACTTCTAAGTGAACTTTCAGGAAAAGGATATACTTTGTATTTGGATAAATTTTTTACCTCTCCTGTACTTGCAAAGTATTTGTTGTCTAAGAATACGCATATATGTGGTATAGTTTTAAAAAATCGGAAGGACATGCCAAAGAATTATCCATCTGTACCTAAAACATATATACACTAAAATTTTTAATATTTTGATAAAAGAAAATTTGAATAAAAAATATACATCAAATAGAAAATAAGTATTTCCTTTCTTCCTGAAAAAAGTAGAATGCTGTGTTGAACGGGTGATTTTTAGTGAATTTTTTTCGAGAGTAAGGCTTAGCGCAAAAAAGTAGCCGTCTTTTACGCACATTTCGGAAACGAAGCGCTTCGTCCTTTGGGCCACGGTAGTTTCGGAATGCCGCCGTCCCGAAAGGGTTAACCAAAAATATATTGTTTTACCTGTGTATTTGTTCCTTTCTTATTAACATTAATTTAGGTGTGGTTTCATCAATTTTTATTGTAAATATCATTGCTGGATGTTTTTCGTCTAATAGCATTTAATTAAAAATGAAAGTTCCTGGGCATTTAGAACATTTACCAAGTATGCAACTTTCAGCTCTTTTGAGTAAACTATCATTTTTAGCAATAAAGTAATGTCTCAGCCTTTATATTTATTGCTGAAACCATTAGTTTATTGGATGATAGCTGCATACATATACACTGTGAGTACCACTAGCATCAGTTAGGATACACCATTTGGGTCATAGCTCTGCAAATTGTGAAAAGCCTATTTTGTAATTTAGATGGTTTAAATTCAGTATACAATTCTTTTAAGATTTCCTAAAAGCAAACATTTTTGGTTTAATTCTAATATTCCTGTAGTAAATTGTACAGATAAACACTCTTTCTTCCCTGGAAAACAACAGCTGATTCCATAACATGTAAAGAATGTGCAAACTGTTTCTTTCACTTTCAAATCAAGAGTCCTACCTTTTTTTAATTGAGGAAAGAACCCTGTTTTTATGGTCTCTAGTTCTATGAACTAGATACTGGCTAGCTCCAAACTCTTTCATAGTTATTTTAGTAGCCCAACTTTGAGACATAGGACTTGAATTTTTAATTTCTTCTGGTGTTGAACTGCTTTTGTTATATTTTCCCTTTAGTTTTGTAATTAAATTAGTGCAGTCTTCACACTGTGAGCTAGATGTAAAGAGTTCTGACGACTGTTCGGAAGGTAGTTCAACATCTAGACTTTTTGCCAACTAAATTTAACAGCTTTTTGAGTCAAGTTAACACATCTTTTAGAGTTTTGTCTTTCCGTGCGATTTTTTCTTTTTTTGCTTTGACCTAGGATTTTTTAATTGGTGAGACACCTAATACATTACATACTATGTTGATTGACTGTTTCAATGGCTATTTCACTAGTCTGATATTCTTCATAACTACTCTTTTTGAAATTCTCAGTGGTTGACCTTTACTTGAGCATAAAGATTTGCCAGATATAAGATCATGCAAGTTTGTTGTGTTTTGTTTTTCTATAAAGTAATTGTTCTTGGGCCTTTATTTACTCGAGCTTTATAAGATGAAAATGGATCAGCAAGAACGATCTATTTAAGAATCAAAATTTAAAAATTTATCTGATAAAATACGAAGCAGCATTTCCAATGGTGGACATCATTTCCAATAGAAATGCAACTAGACTGCTGTGCAGCTCAATGTTTCACAGCAAACTGATCTAACTCTCATACCTACAAAACTAAGCCAATGTCCAGTGATTCCAAAACCAGATGTGACCTCTGAGCTGTTCCTCCCTCATTTGCAACCCAGTAGGGTACATTGTCCAGAACGAATGCTGCTGGGGAAGAATCTGAGCATATCTGAGAAAGATATTTTCCAAAGCAATTAAGAAAAAAAATAATTATTTTATTAAATTTCACATTTTTTCAATATAATAAATGTTTTAAATTTATTTTCACAATATATATTTAGGTAGGAAACATGAACATTTATTTTATTTTCTTGGATTTTTTTTCCAAAGACAAAAAATATGATGAAATCTAATGAATAATTAATTTAAATGATCGAACATATATTTGAATGTACAAGCAAAATGGCATTTTTTGTACAAACATTAAATATGAATAACGAATTCCCTATCATTTAAAATTTTTATTACAGAAAATGTCACTTTTCTTTTGAATTTTATAAATGGAAAGGAAGAAGTATACAAAATTTGATAATTCATATAATCATCTGTATGTATTTGACTTCTTTGAAACAATTTTTATATTTTTAACTTCTGAACTGTTCTTTCTTCTTGGGGGGAGGGGGGGGGGTTAAAATTGGTAATTTTCATATCAGTTGAAGATAATGCAAAGTTAACTTTGAAAGAGCTTTTTGTTTGAGGTAACATGGTACAAATATTTTGATATGCCTTTTTTTTTTAACACAGACAACTTCTCTTCTCCTCCTCCCCCCTCATGCCCAATCATAAGCAAGAATATGTGAAATCTCCTTTAAATGAATGTTAATGATAATAAAGAAATTCACAAGCAAAACAACATATTTTTAAATAGACATTTAAGTATTAATAAGTAATGTCCTGTTTTGAAAATTTTCCATGTGTTGAAAATATCACTTTTCTTTTCAATTTTAAAAATAGAAAGGATAAAATATATAACAAGAAAGATCAATCATGCTTAAAGCATTGATTATGAAACACTTTCCAACTTCAATGCAATTTTATTTAAACATCTCTAAAATGCAATGCATTCCTCGGTAATAGTTTAAAACTTATCACAATACTACATTAATTTATTATATTTGAAAACTTAAACCTTCATCCAAAAAAATGAACTTCATTCAAATGATGGCATTGAAATATAAATTGCCTGGTTTAAACATCTCTAAAATGCGATACATTCCTCAGTAATAATTTTAAAATTATCATAATACTACGATAATTTATTATATTTGAAAACTTCATCGAAAACAACTGAAATTCATTCAAATGACGTCATAGAAAAAATAACACGCCTGGCTCTCTCTATAAAAGCAGCATTTCATTCATAATCATTTTCCCATTCATTGCATTCATCACAATACTATAATAATTTATTTTATTTAAAAATTAAGATCATGGAGCTACAAGTAATTAAACTCTATGCTTAAAACTTCATCGAAAAAAATCGTTCTTCTATCTGTAAAATCAATGAATATTTCATTCATATCAGCTATGCAGACTCCATGAGCTAAATAATTTTGATTTAAAGAAATACAGCAATTCTTATACAACTCATTTTACATATTTTGTTGTTTACATTTTACGTAAGGGAAAAATAGGCTTCGTTGTAGAAATAATCAAATTTGGGTGATCATTTAAACTCCAATATATTGTAATTGCTTTGTTTCAGTATGTAGATGCACAGGATTTAAGCAAAAATAAAGTGGTTTTAGGACGGATACAACACTCAATATGAATTAAAAAGAACTTTAAAATCACGATTTTGAGACAAGATGAATACCATATTTCATTTTGAAGTGGGTCACGTGATCTTTCATATCATGGTCACGTGATCGCTTCATATAAGAAAGTGTAATTATTGTTTTAATTTTTATTTAAAAAACTACTGAATATATTTTGCTGAATTTTTTTTTTTTATATATTTTATGGAACAATTTGAATATTACCTAAAATTTTCGAAGCAATTTATGAATTTTAAATCCGTTTGAAAAATTAGGTCCCATAGGGTTCAATGTATTTCATTTTTTCAACCTGGGTTCAATCCAGAACTAATTGGGTGATATTATTCATTTATATTCCCATAGGTCCTACAGACCGTCTGAGCAGCATACTAAAATTTCATTTTGATTAAGTCATTTTTACGGCAGTTATCGTGCTAACGGACAGACAGACAGACAGAATGAACAAAGTCATAAACACTTTTCAACTTTGTTGTAAAGTGTTAAAAAAGGACCTTTTGTTTGACTATCATGGAGTTAATTTAAAAATTGGTTCAATAAAACATGTCGCACATGGGGTTTGGGGGGTGTTAAAAGTTATAATTTTTGAAATTTTAGAAGTTTGGCAATCCTAAAATCCAAGTAAAAAGTGGAGTAGAGACTAAATTTTTTTCAGGCTAAAACTGTGGGAGTAGGGTGGAGATGTGGTGAAAATTTGAAGATTCTGGTTAATTTCTTATATTTATTTTAAGAGGCCTAAAAACTGCCTTTTAGCAAAAATGATGCTAAATTTCAACGCTGAATTTTAGCCCCTCAGATTGCAGTTAGCCAAACATTACAATGACATGAAATGTATTCCACTTTAAGACCAGTAAAATAGTTTTTATCCCAAGTCTCTTTTTTTTTAGTTCCAAGATATTTAAGTTTACGTGAGCATCAAAATTGGCCAAATTTATTGTCGGCCATGTTGGAAAAATGGCCATATCTAAAAACAAGCAATAAGAAAATTTAGAAATTGTTTTTAATCTATTGGAATATGTAGGAACATATGTGCAAAATATAAAAAATTTTAAAAATGGTCATGTAACCAAATATTCTTTTTTTTTTTTGTTGGTTTCACATGGAATGACCCAAAAGTAAAGGCATATTGGGAATGGAAGATGGTTCCCAGAGCTTCACCGTCCCACTCAGCATTTGCCTATGGTCTAAAATAGCCGTGAAGATGTATTAATAATATATTAAAACTGCTTAAAGAAAAATGTTCTCTGAGCAACCTCAGTGGAAAATGATGCCATCTATGAGAGGAACAAAGAAGCAAAATTCATGGAACCCCAAACCAAGCTTGGGGGTTAGTAGTTCATAACAGTTTTTCTACTCCAAACTGAGCTCGAGATTAGGAGTTTTTCAACCCCTGAACTGCACTTGTAGTAAATGCTTAAGTGGTTAAAGAGCTATGAAATTATTAATGAAGAAACGAAACTTTTAAACTAACATGCTTTTGAATTACAACAAAAGGCTAATGTTGGAAATGCAAGTTAAAATAAATAAATGAAACAAATTTCTGGATCGACATTATGAATGAAAGTTTTATCTGTAAGGGACAGGTGTATCCTTGGAAATGAATAACCAATGTAGCTGCATAAAAATAGTGTCTATTCATAGTTATTCTATTTCGGAGTACCTTCTGCTTTTGGCTTTTTCTATCAAACTTTGGCCATTTTGTTAAGTATAACCTTTAATTTGTTAACATTCTTATATATATATATATATATATATATATTATAGAAAATTGGCTTCCACAGTCATGAGATTCTTCCTCAGATCCGCAAATTTCAGCTTTTATGGTGGTTTTATTTTCCTAAATTTTTCTGCTTTTCCCTTTTTTTTTGGCTGAGGAATTTTCTTCTTCTGTGGACGAAAATATTTTCCTTGTGAATTTCAAAATATTTCTTAAGCAAGGTGTCTGTCCACAGGTCATAAAAGTTAAAAAAAAGTTATTAAATCAGTCCAAAATGTTTTGAACTTTTAAGATTGGAGTTTTCTGTTAATCTGTTTCCCTGTGATTGCAATTCTTGCCTGAGAAATTGGCACTCACACGAGGCGATTTCTTCCGTGGTACTAGGGATATGACCAATAATTATCTTTTTCTCACTTCTGCAATGTATTTGTATCAACTAAAATTTTTATAATTATTTCATCTTAAATACAAAAAGAAAGCTATTTTTCAAACATATTATTAATGAAATGAAGTGCTGTTTTGCAGAAGTATTGCAAGAAATGGTATTTGTGCATGATCTTCAGTATATCTCATTTAATTGAATATATTTTCCATTTGTGCAATTTGTTTGCACCGACTAACATTTTTTATAATTATGAGTTGTATATAAAAAAAGTTGTTTTACGGGCATATTATAAATGAAATGAAGAGCTATTTTACAGTAGTTCTCTGTGTAGAATTATTAGATCGGTTGTATAAAAGATTTAAGGATTCTTTTAGATTTTAGTATTTATATAGGAGAATTGTTGAAGAGACAATACTTTAATTTTGTATCATGGAAAAATTAAAATTTCATAAAATATGTATTTAAATTTGGATGCTTTCATTTTGACAATTTTATTATATACATAATAGAGCTGATGCACTTTTAAATCTATTTTACAATTAACAAGATAATGTAAACAGGTATTCATCTTGCACAATTTCTTCGTTTTTCATCTTTCAGCAATCTTGTGCCTGTTTACAGCAAAATACAAATGTAAAAGCTTAAATGAAACATTTGGACCCTTTTGCTTGCTTCTGAATATAGTCTAGAAGTCCGTGAACAAATAGTGAAAATAATTATGTGGAGGATTTCAGTTGATGAGTGTTATTGTTTTCTCAATCTCCAACTTTCACAAGAGCACCCTTCATTTATTTATTGCTTGCATTTCAAGTTCAGGTATCAAATAGTATTATTATTATTTAGTAGATTCCTCCTTAAAAAGTATTCACAATCCTTTCAATTTGAAATTTCTTAATGGTGAGTTGCCCTGCTATATGAAAAAATAGGAACGGTGAATTTCAATTTTTAAAATTATATTTGTCATATTGAAAACTAGGATGAATTACATTGTTCAGGTCGTTAATAAGCTAATTCTTAAGTAATAAAAATACAGATAATACCGCTCAATTTAAAAATTTCCCATTTTTAATCAAAATCATTCCCACTTTTATACTTTTATTTTCAATTAAATAAGCACCTGCTATTTAAGTAACACATTTGAACACAATTTAAAATGGCTTTGGTCCAGAAATTGCCAGCTACAAATCACATTTTCCTCAAAAGCAAAAAGTTAAAGAGGGAAGGCATGGCTTAAATTTCTATTGCATGTGAAATAAAATCCGGTTAATGTTCAAATCTGTTTGATGTGTAAGAACTTCAGGGGAAATGCTGACCGAATGTGATCACTTTTAAAAATGCAAAATTAAAATTACATATGAAATTGGAATATATATATATTTTTTATTTTTGTTAGCATGTTAAGATATATGGAAACTTTTAACCAAATTATATAATTGTGCTAATCAGTTTTTCGGATCTGACGATATATATATAATATATATATATATATATATATATATATATATATATATAATATCAGTGTTCGAAATTAGGGGTCGTTAGTCATAATTTACGACTAGAAATTTCAATTTGACGACTAGATTCTTCAATCTGGTCATCAAATTTGACGCCTAACAATGCTATTATTAAATATCAGTCTTCCCACCGGACAGAGGTCGGGGGAAAAAGCGGCATTTTATACATGCCCTCAGTGATAAATCTGCAGGTGGTACACAGACAATAAAATCCCCCTCTGTCTATTCAAGGAAATACAACATTGGGAGCTTTATTGTACTTCATCTCACCCCTACCCTTCA
The DNA here is from genome assembly GCA_951213105.1 of Amaurobius ferox. Lineage (NCBI taxonomy): Eukaryota > Metazoa > Arthropoda > Arachnida > Araneae > Amaurobiidae > Amaurobius > Amaurobius ferox. The sequence continues at coordinate 31,603,656 of OX578151.1, forward strand.
AGACCTGAAATTGAACTTCTGAGGAATTTATTTGTTTTTCTTTAACCTTAGACATTCCGATGTCTGAGACTCTGGGTATTTAACGAATTTCTATTGCTCCCCTCCCCTTTATCCCCCCGTACATCTACGTGTCCCACTTGGAAGAAAAGGGACTAATCCTACAGAGTGTTTACATTCCAATTGCTTACTATTATAGAACACACTGCGTTGCAGATTAAATCGTTCCAGCATCTTGCAAATTTGGTTATCTAATATTTTATCAGACATTGAAAATGACGTTTTTATAGCTGCCAAGTGTTCCAATTTTTATATACTTGTTTCTTTTTTCAGTCTTGTTCCGTGAATCCGATTTGGATCCACAGTAGTCTGATTTTTCTTTTCCATAACGTTTATATTTTATTGCATGCAAATCTGCATATTTTTCATCTGCATATACATAAGAGTATCTACAAGTCATGAAATCGGAAGTAGGTCACCGAAATGAGAAACAAAGTAAGGAATTTTAAGATCAAGGTTTTTCCTTTTTTTCATCTAAAAATCTGTTTCCACGTGATTGCGTCTGTTTCTAATTAATGTGGGAGAAACACATTTGCATTGACTAAAATTTTTATAATTATTTCGTGTTATATACAAAAATGTTATTTTTCAGATGTATTATTAAAGAAATGAAGAGCTATATTGCACGAGTACCGGGTACTGCAATAAACGACATTTGTCCGCGATCTTCGTTATATTTCGTTTTATTGTGAACATATTTTTCCACTTTTGCAATATGTTTGCATCGTCTAAAATATTTGTAATTACTTCGTATATACTATATTTTATGCAGAAAAACTATTTTTCAAGTGTATTTTTAATTACATGAAAGGCTATTTTGCAGCAGTATCGCGATAAACGGCATTTGTGCACGATCCTCTATATTTCGTTTTATTTTTAAAGTATTTTTCCACTGTTACAATTTGTTTGCATCGTTTAAACGTTTGTAATTATTTTGTATATTATATAGAAAACTATTTTTCAAACATATTATTAATGAGATAGAAGGCTATTTTGCAGCAGTATGGTGGAAAACGGTATTTGTGCATGATTTTTCCTCATGCAATATGTTCCTATCTTTCTTTCTGGTAGGTTGGCATCTATGCATTTTTTATATCAATCCTTGAAATTAATGTGATTCATACTTTTTTAATTATTAGCCAGGCTGCCTAGCTCACCTAAAGGATTTAGATGAGTTTTAAGGGTATGATTTATATTTTGTCAAAGCAACAAGGAAAAGAGTAGCAACTATAAAACAAAAACTTATTATTGACTTGCAAATACTGAACCCTACCTGCCAACTTTGCATTTTTTCGTGAAGCTCCGATATTTGCATTGACTGCCGATCTCCGGACAAATATGCAAATTCTCCCCCCACCCCCACCCCCTCTTTTTTTTTTAATCTTTTAAGATGAATATAGTAAACAGATTTTAAAATGAAATTCCATACTTTGACGAAATTGGCCACAAAAAATGACTAAATTTCCCCAAGATTCCCTTATAATATTTTAATTTTAAATGTGTTTAATTCTTATATTTGTAAATAATATGAGAAAGATTATATGGAAATGTCACTAAAATGTGCATTTATACGTAATTCTCAGTTTATCCCGTTTTATTATCTCATATTTTCCATTTTTGCAATTTGTTTTTATCAATTAAAACTTTTATATTAATTGTTATTTTATCTCAGGAAAAATAATTTTCAAGCATGAAATGAAGGGGTATTGGGGCAATGATTGTTTAAGATGACTATAATTTAAAATTGTTAAATAGAAGGGGTTTTTTTTTTTTTTTTGCTTTTCATGTCCTTTTTGCCAAGTAAAAACAAATTATCAATTTTTTCTATTTTCTTTTGGGCTTCTTTATCAGTTTATTTTAAATTTTAAGAAAATTTAAAACAATTTTTAATACAAAAATCTGAATTATTCTTTATTTATATTTTTAACAAAAATGGACATTTAAAAAATAGTTATTGTTAGAAATGTCAAAATGGCAAGTAGCCGTGTCTATTTGGCACCTAGAGTCAAAACTATAGGCGTCAAATGACGCTTAGTTCTAATTTTTAATTTCTAACACTGATATATATATATATATATCCAATAATGTAAAAAGTGCAAATTTTGATGTATTTTTTAAAAATTAATTAATATGAAGGAATTGTCCTGATTCAGTTCAGATATTGTTGGAAAGAACATCCTGTGATAATATTTTCAGTCGCTAAAGAACCGAATTGTCCTACTGATTCAGTTCAGTCATGTTAGAAAGAACATCCTGTGATAATATTTTCAGTTACTAAGGAACCGATTTGTGTGAAAATGCTAAAACATAAAATAACCAAAACATCAATTTGACATTAAAATAATAATAATGCCGTAGTGCACCTTCCCGGATTCTGAAGTACCTGTATACCAAATTTCATGGCCGTATTATGTTTAGATTTTCTGCTACATACATCTTTTATTATGTGCAATTGAATAAAATTTGTCTTGAATCAGCATAATGATCTGAATGTACTAAGATGCTTTTGTTTTTTCACTATGTATATATTTTTTTTCCTATGTGTAAATTCTCTTTTTCAGAGAAGCTGCAGAGCATTTTCTGTCTGCCCTCAACATGCAAAATGCTGGACGTGGCCCCCAAGGCACAAGATCCAAGTCTGCAATGTCTAGCAACATTTGGGCCACCTTGCGTACAGTGATGACACTTCTTCATAGGCCAGATCTATACGAAGCGATCGATCGGAGAGACCTCGACTTGCTCAATAAAGAATTTAAGATGGAGGCCTAATGGAGATACATATATATATATATTTATGTAAATGTACTCTGCTCTTGATTTAAGCTCCGTGAAACATGAAAGTAACATACCCATAAATGGAATAAGTTCTGTATTATTGTTACTCGCATTGTTTTTCAGAGTTTTTATGTGAAGTACTAAAAGCTGAAAAATGTCTGGTATATGTGAAAGCTAAATGTCATAGCTTGAGCAAGTCCTAGTGGGATATTTTTTGGCTTTTAGTCAACGGCAGGAAAGTTATGTGTTTTAAGCAAGTTTCAAGTGCACAGGTATTCAAGTAATGTATAATTTTGGAATGTTCTTGAAATATTCTAGCTCTTCGAAATATAGTGCATACAGGAAAACCACTGCAACGTTCGTTCATCTATCTGGTTTTTAAAATGCAGTTTTATTGCATCAATTTAGAGGCAGCATTCATATTGCTCTTCACTGTTTTCTTCTGACCGCAAATAGCATTTGTACAAATTCAATATTTTTAAAGTCTATTCATGAATTAACTACAATAAATTTTGTTGTATCACTAATGGTTTATATGTAAAATTATATTGAGTTTACTGGATTTTAATCACACTGCACTGTTGTCTGTCAAACAAAAGGGAAATCTGCGTATATGTTGTTCCTTAAGATTTCTGCAGATTTCTTAAGGATTTCCATAAATTTAATCCCTATACTTTCAATGAATTCTAGGTTATTTGTTCTTTTTAAATTTTAATATCTTGTTTCATTAGCTTTGGGTAATATAGTATTGAGGTATTTTTGGTTCCAAAATCTAAGAATTAAGAGATGGGCAAACAACACTTTCTCGAATTCAAATATTGACTAGATATCAAATATTCAAACACCCTGCATACTTATTTCAAATTGTTAATAATAATAATATTAATTATTAGCAAATAAATTAATAAAGTAAAGTAAAAAGTGTAACAAGACCACATTAATTTAGAAATGCTTTTTTTTTTCTTTAAATTTTTATTATTTTACATTAGTTTTTATTTCAGGTACTCTTAACTATGATAAATTGTAAATATTTCTCACCTACTGCAGATCTTTATAATTAGAGTACATATAGGATCTTGTCTGCTTCTTGTTTTATCGCAAATTAAACAAGAGGTGATGAAGAATCGCTCTGAAAAAACTGTTAGCAGTAGTGTGATTAAATACTTTAAAAACAATTTCTTCAAATGAAGATACAAATTGTTATTTTTGCTAGTATTGGAAAATGTTTTCACTTGGTGGAAGCAAACTTTCTTATAGATAATTTTACTAACCTTTTATTCCAGAACCTGCTGTTTATCAGGATATTGTATTCAAGGCTAGTATTTGCCCATCTCTAATAAGAATTGTATCGGAAGTCAAAAGTATTTTTCTTTTTAACAATTCTATGGTAATTTCATTGTAACAGGAAACCAACTACATAAATCAGTTATAACATGCATTTCTTCAGCTAGTGTCTATTGAAATGTTTATATTTATAAATAAATGATGACAAGTTTAAAACTTAGCTGAAAAATGCTTAAATCAAGAGCTGAGCATGTTTGAAATTTGGCTATTTAACCGTAGCTTACTTATTATAGACTGTTTAATTATTTTGAATCTCTTCTCCACATAGGGGAAAATTATATTTATCAATATAACATTGAACTGTTATTTGCTTACCTCAATAGTAACTTTCCAAAGATGTTGTGAACTAGTAAATATTCTTTCTCTTAATCCTTTATAATTGTGCAACTCCTGTAAAGAAAAAAAAAATTTCTTGATTCCAATAATAAATTTTCATTGTTTTTTTTTAGTATTGGTTATGCTTTGTGGTGTTTCAATATGTTGATTTTTTCTATTTTCAGTGGTGCTATGGTCTACAGAAAGGAGTAATATGAAATAGAAATTCTATAATAAAGGAGGTTTTGTTATGTATTGTTTTGATATGTTTCTACATATTAAAGAATTCATATTTATTACTGAGCTGTTTTGGTTTATGTTTTGGATAAATAGTTTAGAAATTATCCTTATTTTTTGAAGAACTGCAGCTTAAACCAGTTTAAGGAGGACAAGGAGATAAAACATTCAAAATATCAATTTCTCATTTTGTATCTTTAATAATAATTATAATAAAAAAATATGCTGATTACAAAAATATGAAATTTATATATACCTTTCATCTGATGAAAGTAAAAGTTTTAAGCATAAAAATGTTAAACAATTTTTATTTATTTTTACTTATTAAATGTCAGCCTGTTGACTAATTTAAGTCATAAGGCTTCATGCTCTCCAATATTTTTCCACAATACAATTACAATGAGATAATGCAGGGCATTTGTCAATGTGCTCAGCGGTCATGTCTTGTTATACACAAAACACACACAGGTGAATTGACAATAGTTATTTATAGAATTTAATCGCATGTTAAAAAAATATAAAAGGCTTGGAGAGCTCAGCGGAAAGCTGTAGCAGATTTAGCGTTATCCAGGGTGCACCATGGGGAAGCCTGCTACGTTACACCCCTGCTACGTTAAACACTGTAAACATCCATTCCAACTGCTTTTTAAAGAGCATTTTCTCAAATAAATAAATAAAAAAAAAAATCTGCTCTGATACACTGTGTAAATTCTATTCATGAAACTTTGCAACATAAAATTTGATTATGCATTTGGTGAACTTAAACTTTCTTAACCCCTTAAAGCATGAGTTTTTTTTTTTTTTTCGGAAAAACTGGTAAAAAATGATCAAGTTTTTTTGGAAATCTCAAATGGAAATCTTGGTGGTGCAACATTTGGTTGATTTGTACTAATTTGATACTAATTTCTTGCTACAGCTAAAATCTCATCATCATTATCTTCAGATTCACTTCTATCACTCAAGAGATCATCACTTTCATCGCTGAAACTTTCTAATAAATTGGCATATTCAAAATCGTCAAAGTCGCTCATTATCAGATAACTTTTTCTAAGCAAGTTACAAAAACACTTAGTAAAAATTAATGTATGGTTAACTGTTTACTTTTATGATATTTAACACAATAAAAATGGATATATTACCTTTTCCACATCAAACAACTATTTTATAACAGAATTCCTAACAAACTTATAGCTAATCATCAAAATGCACCACGTGGTTTACACAAGAAAAATGCTGCATAGTGGTGCCATCTATGGTAAATAGGCTATATTATAATTAAACTTATCTATTTTTACTAGAACGGATCTCAGACGGGCATTAGAAATAAAATAACGCGAGATACAAGATCGCCCGTGTGAGACACGGGCATGTTCAAATTTGCCTGAAACTTTCACTCGTGTCAGACACAGGCAAATGCGTTAAGGGGTTAAATTGCTTGGTATTTTAAAAGAAGCATATACCAGTTTGACAATTATTACATAGGCATATTTTTCCAAACACACATACTTTTCTCAGAAATACTAAGCAATTTAAGTAATAAAGTTTAGGCTCACTAGATTCTCAATCATGAATTTTATGCTCTTGCAAAATTTAATGAATGTAGATACTATAGCATTTACTTAAAACTGTAAAGCAGGAAAAAACACTGTTTGAAAAATTATTAGAATGGAAGTTTACATTGTTTGCATCTTTAAGCTTAATTTTTTTTACTTTCCATGAGACGAAAGATATAAAAGTTCTGCTGGTTGCAGAAATATACATTGCCTTCCAAAAGTTATGCAAGTTATGAAAATTCTCAAATACCGAATACATCCATGGATTTTATTGGGTGAAACTTAAAACCTTTGTCATTGATAGAGTATATGCAAATATTAAATAAGTCATTTTCATATTTGCTTTTCAAATACACTCATGCCCAAAATCTAAACAACAAACGTGAAAAATGAGCATATTCGAGAAGCAAACTTGTAGCCGCAAAATGTGCATACATGACAGGTGCATGCGCACAGAAACTAGCCCGCAAAAAACATTTTGCATACCACCATTTTTAACAAGAAAACGTATTAGATATAAAAATGCCCTGTTTTGTGTAGAGTCTGTATCTCTGCTTTACGGATTCCAGAACGAAAATCAAAATAGCCATATTTCGAAAAATAAGTAGACTACATCATTTGAGTGACGCCAGGCAATGGGAGGTAATAGGGCATCTCAGAGGGGGATTAGCGACAGTCGAAAGTAGTCCTTAATGTCAATTTCCATTATTTGTCACCTGTGAAACCCGTATCAAAGTGAATGAACAGTGTCACGCAGACCAGTAAGTGGGTGTCCAAGAATCACAACTTCTCAGGATGACCATTTTCTGTGTTTGCAATCAAGATGCTACAGGTCAATCACTGCATATCAGCTTGCTTCCGATCTTGCAATCTTGGCAGGAAGAGCGACATCTCAGCTGTCAGCTACATGCAGCTCTTCTGCATGCAAGATGACCAGTGGTTTGCTTCCCACTGATACTCTTGCACAGAGGGGTCCATTTAAACTGGGCTCCACAACAATAGGGGTACTGTCCTCTCCCCGGATGAGTCACTGTTTGGTGTTCTCAACATTTATTGGTCTGTAGAACATCTGGAATTTGCTATCATGCCAGTAACATCTGCAAAATGCATGCATATAGAGGTGATGGTTTGGGCATGGATTACTATTTGTGCCCGCACTAATCTCCACATTTTCCCTCACGGTACTCTGACTGCAATGCAGTATAGAGATGACACTCTTGCTCAATATGTTCACTCATTTCTTGCGGCCATGGCTTCTGATGCCATTTTTATAGATGATAATGTGAGTTCACAGGACTCGAATTGTCGGCCAACACTTAAAATTGGAAATACTGCTTTGTATAGGATGGCTATCAAGATCACTTGACTTGAATCCCATTAAGCATGTATGGGATATACCTGGGAGATGTTTAAGTTCTGTACATGACCCTCTCCAAAACCTTTATGAGCTAAGAATATGTCATGAATGGGCACAGGTACCTCAAATGGCCATAAATGATCTTATTCTTGGCATGAATGGACACTGTCTGGCATGTGTTTCCAGCAGAGGTCATCGCATATTGAGACTTTCACAAATAAACTATTTTTACTCCCCAAATTCCTGTGTTTTTGTTTACCTCATTTATTTATTGATAATTTTCTTTGCATTTCCCCACACTGCTGTGTCTTTTGTTATACCCCATAATCTGTGAAGGTTTCAATGAATTCAAATAAATACTTTTCTTTTTATCCGCTCTTTTCACTTTGTTACTTAACTTTTGGAGATGAGTGTAATATGAAAAGTATATGTGTATGAAAACAACTCATTTGGCCCAATAGTTTCAATGCTCAAGTTTTTTCTTTTATAGAGTGTTAGGGTTGATTTTAGATTAGATTAGCTTTGTTATAGCAGAAAGAATATGTTTGGGAGATTCTCAACTCTGGTGTGCTGTTGGGAGGCCTGAGGCAAGACAGTCCTTACAGGATGTTGCTAATTTCTTTTCTGCGGACTATTCTGCTATTTCTCATTTATGGAAACAATTACAAACAAGTGTGATATTTATCTGGAGACCCGTTCCAGGTCATTCTAGAGCTACAAGATTCTATAACCACCAGTACATTGCATTATTAACCAAACACAATCGCTAATGATCATCCTAGCTCTCCAATCAATATCTACCACAATAGGAAAATTGATATCTACCAGTTCAGTAAAGCGAAGGCTACACATCATATATCTCTGTCAGGTACCATGACTTTGTATCCTTTTGTGAGTGCTAAGGTAGAGAAGCATGATTAAAGTAATGTTGCCAACATGCGATTTGGAAAGAAGCACAGTGGTTCAATGTACTCTTCACAGATGGGTCACGACTTGCCCTAATATGCAATAAATGTGGAAGACCCAGGCTACCCGACTCACCGTAGGGTATGAGCAGCAGGATGAGTGGCCAGCATGCAATAAATGTTTAAAAGTATGGAAGAGAAACACACAACTGGCCCAATAACATCATTGAACACCACGTCTATATTAGTTTTGATTGTATGGGCTGGATTTGTTCACAGGGGTACTGTAATGGTAGAAAGGAATCAATCAAATCCTTGAACCCTTTGTAAGACTACTCTACCGTAATGGGTCCCAATTTTCATTTGATGAATGATTATGCTTGTTCATACAGAGCAGGGCTTGTGGACGAGAGTACCTTGAAGGTGGCGGTATGGCTTGCATGCAGTGGCTGGACCTCAATCCCATTTATCATCTTTGGGATGCCCTTGGGAGAGCTGTTTCTGGCCATCTAACCCTTCCAACAACCCTCCAAGAGCTGAAAACTGCCATTCTACAGGAATGGCAGTTCTGCGCTGGATCGAAGGGATGGAGCGTCAATGCGAAACTTGTGTCAAGACTCTGATAAACTGTTTCTTTAGCCTACAGATGCATACATGCAATTCAAATTTACCAAACAAAGTATTGCAATTTTTTTGTTGAATGCAGAAGATTTTATTTTAATTGCATCTCCAATTCTAATGGTCTGGAAGCATTATACTAGCCACACTGCAGCATTTGCCACTGTTTGGGGGTATATATCTCTATTTCTTCCATTTGTACCCATTTTGTCTTTTTGACTTAAAGTTTGTTAATCCATTCTGTAGTGACAAAGAGGATCCAGTGTATCCTTAGAGCAGTGGTCAGGGGAAGTACTGGCAGCAGAACAAAATTCAGGACATAAAATTTCAGAATATATAGTATAATATAATCATATGCTACATACAATAAAATACTTGATGAAATATTTTTGCTAGTATACCATTCAAGTTCAAAGAACATAAATAAAAAAATCACTAAAAAGTAGGATATTTTCTTAATCAAATACAAAAGTTACTGTAAAAATGTTTAAACAAGTGTTTAAAATTCTAAAATAATGAGTTAGTGTAACTCATTTAATATTGGGAATTTTACTTTAACTTCAGATATGCATTTCTTGTCTTAAGACAATTTTTCAGCAACTTATTTTATGTTTGTTATTAGTTCTCATCAACATCAACTGTGTACTTTTACAGAAAGCACTAAAATTTGAGATTTTATTTAAAAATGCTAAAATATGCAATTTTATTCAGCGAAGTGCTAATGTTTAATAGTGTTCAAATTCACGATTTTTATGAGAAAGCATTAAAGTATACAATTTGATTTAAAAGCACCTAAATTTGCAGTTTTTATTTAAAAATGCAAAAATTCGCTATTTTATTTAAATGCACTAAAATTTGAGATTTCATTAAAATGTGCTAAAATTCATGATTTTATTTTAAAATGCTAAATTAAACGACATTAAATGTGAAGCATGAAAAGAGCACGATGTTCAATAGAACTGTAGGCGAGGCATGTGGACTGCTTAATGCATGTAAAAAATTCAGAAATTTAAGGACAAGTACTACCCCCTGACTGTAAGCTGTTTTATATATTAATTTACGCATGATTACATTGCTTATCTTTATTGAGATTTAATGGATCTGTGAATAATTTTTTACTAGCCAAAATAGACTCTCTTTAATTTGATGCCAGAGCCATCTTGCAATGAAACAGAACAAGTGCTGGTGTAAGAAAAATTTTAGAAACTTGAGAGAATATTGACAAAAGTAATGACATTAACCCATAAACAGAAATTAGAACAATTAAAACAAACCACTTATATCAAATTATGTTAAGTGATGGTTGATGCATGTAAATAAAACTGGATTTTTATAAAACACAAAGTTATGTTCAATTAAACAAAAATTGTCTGTTTTCTTTGACTTAATAGATAGCATAAAGTTCCACTGTATATGATATTATATGCTAAAATCTAAAACTCTGAAGATATTTTTAAATGTTTGGGTATACAACTTAAGCTGGTCAGTGTGTGGTTAAGTTCAGAAAAATTGTGCTTTTATGAAAGTTTGAACTCTAAGTTCTTATACTGAAAAATAACCAGGATGAACTGAAATGCTAGAATATATTCATGGTTTCCACAGGCCTTATAAAGGCCCAAAATTTCGTTTTTATATTTGTGACTGTGGTGCCTGTCCCCCTTTTTTTTTTTCAGATTGGCTTTAAAATGGCCTGAATTTCCATTCTAGCCATTTACATTGCAGCGCAGCTGTTCTCTATCGCCTTTTAAGTTTTTCCTTTATTTTTTCGTCCAAAAATAAATGTGATAGAAAATTTTTTTTGGAAAGATTTCAATAGAACAAATGTTATGGTCAAAAGTCTGTGCACATAGCTCATAGAATGTAAATAATCACATGAGATTTAAAGAGATGGCCTTACAAATTTATTTAGTATTGCTCAATTGCACTCCTGGTCGCCAGCATTGACTGCTGCGACATTTGAGATATGCATGTTGACAACTGGGGAGCAAGGTCACAACCCCTTACCGCCATTTTGTAAGCACTTTACGTTGCCTTCCTTTTTTATCCTTTTATATTGTATTTGGTCCTTTATGCTGCTTTGCGCAAAAACACTAAAATTACTTTATCGATCTTTATTTTCATATTCGTAAAAATCTCAAATTCTCATTATATATATATATATGAAAGAAAATCCAATGATAGAATAGAGAGAAGTTGTAACTCATAAAACCATATGCCAAAAACTTAAAAAGAAGTATAAAATAAAGAATACAAGAATAGCGCTTCGGCAGACGATAATTAGCTGAATATTTCAGAAATGAAGCTGGAATTTTCATAAACGTCTGTAATTGTGGCTTTTCTTATTACTTGCCGAAATGATCAACAAAGTAGCTGGGGAAAAAAATGAGAAACAGTTGCAGAATGTTTTGCAGCAGGGTTAGACTGGGTCGGATTTTCAGCCCGGTCGATTTTAAGATAGCAGCCCTACTTGAGTGACGATGAAGGGAAGGGGGGTGAATTAACACTATTTAGAAAATGACCGCAAAAGCAATTTATTTTCCACTGAAAGCTTCAAATGTGCTGTCTAAATAAATGGAGATATCGACAAATTTTTGCTCCGGTTGAAGCTCCAATTTTCTCTGCTTGTATTGGGAGAGAGAGCACGCATCGATTGTTCAGGATAAACATATTTCAAAGCAATTCTACCCCAACTACAACAATTATTAGATAGCGCATGCCGATTTGTTATTTGCATTACGCACATTTGTCGCGTTTCAAATTTTTGAGTAACTAACCAAGTTCTATTATGGTACCGGTGTGATTTTGGCATGTCGTTGCTTTTTGTGATACATTTTTTTGATTCTTTGGATTTTGAAATTTACTTGTGCAGCCCGTCTTGGGCCCGCAGCATAAATATACATGTTTTGTGGGCAATAGTTCGAAAATCGGAGAAGTTAGAAAGCTTAAATTAGACATATTGTTGTCTTCCGTGGTATATTTTAATTCTCTTGATTTCGAATCTCAACGGTGAAACTCTTTCTGGGTCCGCACTCCGTAATAAAAATATACCTGTTTTGAGGGGCGTAACGAGAACCGGAGCAGCTAGAAAGCTCAAATTCGGTACTCATTAACTCTCGTGGTGTGTTTTAATTCTTTAGATTTTGAACATTACATGTCTATACGGTCCTTGTGTCCGCCATAGGAAGGTACTCAATTTTCGGGAATAATTCGATAACCGAAGTAGTCAGAAAGCTTACATTAGGCAGATCGTTGCCTTTCGTGGTACATTTTAATTTTATATATCAGTCCAGTCCGTTCTGGGCCCGAAATAAGAAGGTTAATTGCATGTTTTGGGGAAATGGCTGAAGAACCGGAGCAACTTGAAAGCTCAAATTTGATACTCCTTATGTTTCGTGGTACATATTTTAATTCTTTGGATTTTGAACTTTACCAGCCCGTCCTGGACAAGCCATAGGAAAATATTCATTATTTTGGAAATAGCTTGAGAACTGGAGCAATTAGAAAGATCAAATTTGGTGCTCGGTTATCTTCCGTGGTATCTTTTATTTTTACTTTCCTTATATACATAATGTATAAGGAAAGTATTGTGACGGGGTCGAAAATTCGAATTCAAGTTTTCGACGGGAGAGCACGTTTCAAGCATCCCTGATCACGAATCAAACATTTTTGAAGTGATCTGTGTGTCAGTGAGTCTGTGGAGACGATAACTGACGAACGAATGGACCGATTCGAACCAAATTTGGTACAAAAATCATAATCCGTAAACACTGGAAGCCTATTGTTTTTATACGTAATCGAATGTTCAGAACCCCCCTAAATTTTCGAATGAAATTTTTAAAAAATCAAAACCACTAATAAAGTTACGCAAATAGACATTTCTTATGTAATTTTTCATTAGAAAACGATTGACATAAATTTTAGAACGCTAACATGAACCGTTCTCGAGATATTGCACATTTTTCAAAAAAATTATCAAAAAGTCATAAAATAATAAAAAAAGTATTTCCTATTGAGAACCATGTTCACTTTTCATATGTAATACCATGCGATAAATTGGGTGACATCATTCTCGTGGATCTAGCTCGTTCCATTCATGAAAAAGATACTTTGAGTAATACTTTTGTATTTGAACGCCAATAGTCCTTTATCTACTGTAAGAATAACTTATTTCTTCGTCCATAACGCTTGGCGAGATTTGGACGACGAATTTGGCGGAATGTCGCCAACTTGGCGACTTTTTGAAATGTTGGCAAATTAACGAAAAGCTCGCCAAATGGATAAAGATGACGCTAAATCAATGAAAATGAGGACTAATTGTCGAAAATTCAATATCTTGGAAAGAATATTAGTATTTACTATAAGAAAAACCTATTTTTTTTACCGTAAAAATAGTAAATTCATTACCTTATATAAGGAAAGTCATGTGTTGCACACATCAGGTTTTTTTTTTTTTAGATTTTGGATTTATCGGCCCAGCCCGTTCTGGGTCTGCAATAGAAAGGTACATGCTTTTTGGAAACAAATTGAGAACCAGAGCAGCTGGAAAGCTCGATTTTGCTATTCGTTATCTTAAGTGGTATATTTAAATCCTTAGATTTTGAACCTTACCGCTACTGGTCTATCCCTTCCGAGGCTAATTACGGGAAAGCACGTGTTTTTGAGGAATAATTGGAAAACTGAAGCGGCTAGATAGCTTAAATTAAGCATATCGTTGCCTTGTGTGGTATATTGTGATTTTTTTTAATTTTGAACCTCATCGACCAGGCTCGTTTTTGGCTCGCAACAGGAAATTACATGTTTGGGGATGAATAATTCGAGAAATGGAGCAGATAGAAAACTCAAATTAGGCAGGTATTTGTTGTCTTTCGTTGTACTTTAGATATTACTTTTTTTCGAATATTACTTTAGATTTTCAACCTTGCCTATCGGGCCCGGCCATAGGAGTGTTTCGAGAAGTTCAAGTTAGAAAAAATAAATTTTATATATTCACACTAACATTTATTTTAAAATGTAGTAAATAAAAGAAAACAAATTGAAAACATCTTATTTGCTAATTTTGGTCCCCGGTTTCTGTGTACCCTCTCTTATCACGCTTCGCCACTGATGGTTAAAAGTTAACATTCGATTTAGCGCTGTAGAAATAAAACCATTATTAAAATTTGCTGTTTCTAAAAAATTTGAAATGAATGCTTTCGACGAAAGCGGCGGTAACAGTGCAGCAACGTGATGTGCTAGCCTGCATTCGACTTGAGGGTCAGACTAGACCGAAAGTTAGTGTGTTTTTTAAGGAGGGGAAGAGCTGAAAGATTCGCAAGAAGAGGGAAAATTGTGGTTGTCGGCATCGGTGTATGCAAGATTTTTTTCCCCAGGGGGGTTGAAGACCCAGACCGTCCGACTCATCCTGAGGACTTGAGCAACTAATTGGACAGCCGGTTGGTTCCCCAGGGGGGTTGTTGTTGTTGAGACCCAGACCGTCCGACCTACCAGAAAGGTGTAAGGTAACTGTTTGGACAGCCGGGAAGTGCCACCCAATTTAGACCGGAACCCAGTGGGGGAGGCATCCACAGGGACCGTACCCTCCTTCACCAACCACTCGGAAGGACTGGTTCCCCAGGGGGGTGCTAAAATTGATTGCATTCAAAATTTAAGATTTTTTTACTATCAACCTTGAAATATCTATATTATTAAAGTAAATTTATTGTATGAGTATCACATTTTAAGAATTAGTGTGCACTTTTAAAATTTAATATGCACCAATTTTTTAAACTTAGTGTGTACCAATTAAAAATTTGTATGCACAAAAAATAAATAAAAATATTCCTCTTTTCATAACAGAATTCTAACCTTCCTGGAGACAGAGCAACTAAACTAACAATTCATAAACATACCAAATGCAATAATCATAAGTTTTTCATTTAGGTATAAGTTTAAATTGTTTATATTTATATACATGTGGAAGGAAACTCACAGTTGTGGTCAGGCAGTCTTTTAGGGGGGGGGGGGGCGAATGAAACTTTAGGGGGGTCAAGTTTCCTATTTGCACAAAATATATCTAAATGCTGTCATGTAAATAGAAACGAAATCAATATAAAATGTCTTCGGGGGGATTGTCCCCCCCCCCCCCCCCCGGATATATGCTTGAAAGAAACATTGGTTATGGTTGAATATTCTAACTCCAAAAAGCATGTTTCTTATTTTGTCCCTCTCATAGTGACTTTTTATTAAATTAACAATTTTCCAGGGGGATTATTTGGCACCCCCTGACTACCCCTCCCCACTAAATACACCCAGAAATACACCCATGGTTGTCAGAATATTGGGTAGGCTCAGCATGTTTAAAGTACATTGGACTCAGCTCACCTTGGAATATTTTTGGGGGAGAGGGGGGGCTCGAGGCCCACAGGCTACCACCTGTGAGTACGGTCACATCTTACTAACAGGATCTTCCTGTGAATAGAATTTTTAAAGCAAGGACAGATATTTTATTCTTCTTTTAGAGGAATTAAATTTAATAAGGAAACGGTGTTATACTTTTTATAATGTTATATAAGTTACGGCCATGGAATATAAGATTGCAGTGATATTTTGGGGAACGATTTTTTAAATTCATATATTACAGAATATGTTAAAATGATTGTTACAGCGAGGTAAAATATTCTTAGGAAATAACTTTCTCTACCATTTTTATACCATTTCAGAATCGTCATTTTGCCGTATATTTGCCAAACTTCATGTAGTATGTGTGCATTGGTTTGCAAACGGAATCAGAATGTATAATTCTTCAGATTAGCATCCGCTTATACTTTTTACTTTCCTTATATACATAATGTATAAGGAAAGTATTGTGACGGGGTCGAAAATTCGAATTCGAGTTTTCGACGGGAGAGCACGTTTCAAGCATCCCTGATCACGAATCAAACATTTTTGAAGGGATGTCTGTGTGTGTGTGTGTGTGTGTGAAAGTATGTGTGTGTGTCAGTGAGTCTGTGGAGACGATAACTGACGAACGAATGGACCGATTCGAACCAAATTTGGTACAAAAATCACAATCCGTAAACACTGGAAGCCTATTGCTTTTATACGCAATCGAATATTAAGAACCCCCCTAAATTTTCGAATGAAATTTTGAAAAAATCGTCAAAAAATCAAAACCAATAATAAAGTTACGTAAATAGACATTTCTTATGTAATTTTTCATTAGAAAACGATTGACATAAATTTTAGAACGCTAACATGAACCGTTCTCGAGATATTGCACATTTTTCAAAAAAATTATCAAAAAGTCATAAAATAGAAAAAAAAAATATTTCCTATTGAGAAACATGTTCACTTTTCATATATAATATCATGCGATAAATTGGGTGACATCATTCTCATGGATCTAGCTCGTTCCATTCATGAAAAAAGATACTTTGAGTAAAACTTTTGCATTTAAACGCAAATTTATCTGCTGTAAGAATAACTTATTTCTTCGTCCATAACGCTTGGCGAGATTTTGGCGACAAAATTGGCGGAATGTCGCCAACTTGGCGACTTTTTGAAATGTTGCCAAATTAACGAAAATCTCGCCAAATGGATAAAAATGACGCTAAATCAATGAAAATGACGACTAATTGTCGAAAATTCAATATCTAATAAGTTATATAATATATAAATATATAATAATAGTTATATAATATATGTCGAAAATTCAGTATCTAATAAGTTATATATATATATAAACTTATTTCTTCGTCCGTAACGCTTGGCGATATTTTGGCGACGAAATTGGCGGAATGTCGCCAATTTGACGACTTTTTGAAATGTTGCCAAATTAACGAAAATCTCGCCAAATGGATTAAAATGGCGATAAATCAATGAAAATGACGACTAATTGTCGAAAATTCAATATCTTGGAAAGGATATTAGTATCTACTAGAATAAAAACCTATTTATTTTACTGTGAAAGTAGTAAATTCATTTCATTATATAAGGAAAGTCATGTGTTGCCCACATCAGATTTTTTTTTATATTGGGGAATTAAATTGTTTTAATGGAATTTTTTTTTAAACAATATCAATGCATTTAGGTATTTATTAAACTTCAGATTTTTGTACATTGGTTTACAAACGGGACCAGGAAGATTTATTTTTCAGATTTTCTTCCGCTTATACTTTTTTTTTTATAGAGGAATTAAGTTTAATGTTTTAATGGAACTTTCTATAAAATCAATATGAATGCATTTAGAATTTACATATATTTTAAAATGACTATTACAACGAGATAAAGAACGATTCTGAAATAACTTTTATTACCATTTTAGAGTTCCCCCCCCCCTCCCTTTTTTTTTTGCCGTATATTCACCAAACTTCATATTTTCGCACATTGGTTTACAAACGGGATCAGGATGTTTTACTTTTCAGTATTGCCTCAGCTAATATTTTTTTTTTTTTATAAGGAAATTAAATTTAGTATTTTAATAGATATTTTTAAAAACAATAGAAATGCGTTTAGAATTTTTATATATTTTAAAATGAATGCTGCAACGGGGTAGAAGATGATTCGGGAATCATTTTTATTACCAATTTAGAGCCTTCATTTTGCCAAATATGTAACTTCATATCTTTGTACATAGGTTTATAAACAAGATCAAGATGCTTTATTCTTCAGATTTGCCTCGACGTATCATTACTTTCCTTATATACATAATGTATAAGGAAAGTATTGTGACGGGGTCGAAAATTCGAAATCGAGTTTTCGACGGGAGAGCATGTTTCAAGCATCCCTGATCACGAATCAAACATTTTTGAAGTGATGTCTGTGTGTGTGTGTGTGTGTGTGTGTGTGTGTGTGTCAGTGAGTCTGTGGAGACGATAACTGACGAACGAATAGACCGATTCGAATCAAATTTGGTACAAAAATCACAATCCGTAAACACTGGAAGCCTATTGTTTTTATACGTAATCGAATGTTCAGAACCCCCTTAAATTTTCGAATAAAATTTTGAAAAAATCGTCAAAAAATCAAACCCACTAATAAAGTTACGTAAATAGACATTTCTTATGTAATTTTTCATTAGAAAACGATTGACATAAATTTTAGAACGCTAACATGAACCGTTCTCGAGATATTGCACATTTTTCAAAAAAATTATTAAAAAGTCTTATAAAATGAAAAAAAAAATATTTCCTATTGAGAAACATGTTCACTTTTCATATGTGATACCATGCGATAAATTGGGTGGCATCATTCTCGTGGATCTATCTCGTTCCATTCATGACAAAAGATACTTTGAGTAATACTTTTGTATTTGAACGCTAATAGTCATTTATCTGCT
The DNA here is from genome assembly GCA_951213105.1 of Amaurobius ferox. Lineage (NCBI taxonomy): Eukaryota > Metazoa > Arthropoda > Arachnida > Araneae > Amaurobiidae > Amaurobius > Amaurobius ferox. Next base: position 31,622,133 of record OX578151.1, read on the forward strand.
GTAAGAACAACTTATTTCTTCGTCCATAACGCTTGGCGAGATTTTGGCGGAATGTCGCCAACTTGGCGACTTTTGAGAAAATCTCGCCAAATGGATAAAAATGACCCTAAATCAATGAAAATGACGACTCATTGAAGTAAATTCAATATCTTGGAAAGAATATAAGTATCTACTATAAGAATAACATTTTTTTAGCTGTAGAAGTAGTAAATTCATTGCATTATATAAGGAAAGTCATGTGTTGCCCACATCAGATTTTTTTTTTTTAGAAATCAATATGAATTCAGTTAAAATTTTCACATATTTCAAATCATGAACAGCGACGAGTATATCTGCTAGCATATAAATGAAATTGAAACTCTGTTGTATATGTGTGTCTATCTCATCATCACGGAAGCACAGCAGCTGCACCGAAATTCATGTAATTTTATGGCTAGCCATGGAGTAGCCCCACTTAAAATTGAGTCCATGTCTCAATTTTTTAGGACCAAGGGTTGCCGAGATATAGATAAAAAAAAATGTATTCATAAATGGCTTTCATAGCTAGTGAAATCCGTTGCAAAACTTTTCCATTGAACATGGGAGTGTTGAAGATCCAGACCGTCCGACTCGTCCGAGGACATGAGCTGTTTGGACGGCCGGGAACACGGAAGTGTAAAATAATTTCGGCCAGCAGATTTAATGACATTTAAATAAGAAGGTTATATCATCCTGTGGGATTTACGATATTTTCTATTCAGTCTTAGAAAACCAACACAGAACACACAAAGCTGATCACAAGCTATTCAGATTAAAATCTGTAATCTGTTTTGCTGCGATTTCTAGATGTTCGTTCTTCTAAATGACTCATTATAAGAAGTATTTAGATCAGGCATGCCAAAGATGAAGCCCGCGGACCATAAGCGGCCTCCGGAATATTTAGATACGGCCTGCGACCTAAATTAGTAATACTCGAATTTCATGAATAGTTTTTTTATACTTTAGGTACAGATTAGAGATACGTATTGAACACGCACTTATCTCTGTCACCAGAGATCTCTTTTAGCAGAGATCTCTGTCACTTATCTCTTTTAGCAGAGATCTCTGTCACTTATCTCCGTAGCCAGAGACGAAATTGAAGAGGAACTGGAGGGGAAATTCAAGGGGGGGGGGGGGGGCTCAACAGTCTTAAAGGAGGGGGCTCACCGAAAATACAATTAATCATTAGCATTTATAAACCATAATAATTACTATTATGCTATATTGCAATTCATACATCATAAATTATTAACAAATAATATATTTATAGTTGCAAGCTAAGAGCTGATTTATTAATATCCATATAACTACTATGCATCAATATTAATATATAATAATTACAATTGATTTTAATGTAAGCATTGACTAGAAATAAAACTGTTAATAATTTATAGAAACATTTTGAAAGTTAATAGAAGTTAATGCTTAATATTAACTCTTACCTGCTGATTTTGACTCTATAATGTATAATAGCGAACCCCACAATAATACAAAAGTATCCTAAATACTAGTGTCATAATTTTTTAATATTTTTAAATTAAATATGTCAATAAATAGATCATTAGTATACTTACAAATTCAGCTAGATTAAAAAAAAATCTTTAAAACGAAGTAATTTATAAAAAATCTCAACGAAATTTTTTATGCAAAATTTGAATGGCATTTTATATGAAATTTCATATCACTACTAAAAATTTAATATTTTTATCAGGGGGACTTAGTATATCTCTTGGGAGGGGGGAGCTTAATCCTCTCTGTCCCCTGCCTGGCTACGGCCCTGCTCTGTCACAAGTACACCTTCTTTTTAAATTAAGTAAAATGAGGGGCTTTGGTCCCTCAACAGGACTAGCGGCATTTTTTTTTTACCAAACAGTAATTTTTCCAACAAATGATACTTAGCTATGTTCAGCTATATCTGGAAAAATCCCATTTATGGTAAAAGTGTAACATTGTCATGTTGCACCAACCCCTTCAAATCAAAGATTTAATATAGTAGTTATATTCTTCAATTCGAAAACATGCATCAGTATAATTTTGCAGATTGCGATTTGAAGAGCCGCTGTAACATATATATTATACTTACCAGATGGTGTTGCTCTTAAAGTATCGACATCAACATTGTTTATAATATATGCGTAAGCCTTTCAGCAGTTTTGGAATTTCTCACTAAGATGAAATTTTCGCTGTCCTAATTTAAATTTATCTCCGAGAAATAAGTACGATTTTTTTAATTACAAACCAAAAAGCAACCTTTATGAATAGCCTCAAAATATATTTTTTTTAACTTTCCTAATATACATAATGTATAAGGAAAGTATTGTGACGGGGTCGAAAATTCGAATTCGAGTTTTCGACGGGAGAGCACGTTTCAAGCATGCCTGATCACGAATCAAACATTTTTGAAGTGATGTCTGTGGAGACGATAACTAACGAACGAATAGTCCGATTCGAACGAAATTTGGTACAGAAATCACAGTCCGTAAACACTGGAATCCTATTGTTTTTATACGCAATCGAATGTTCAGACCCCCCCCCCCCCCTAAATTTTCGAGTGAAATTTTTAAAAAATCAAAACCGCTAATAAAGTTACGCAAACAGACATTTCTCATGTCATTTTCATTAGAAAACGATTGACATAAATTTTAGAACTCTAACAAGAACCGTTCTCGAGATATTGCACATTTTTCAAAAAAATTATCAAAAAGTCATATAAAATGAAAAAAAAAATATTTCCTATTGAGGAACATGTTCACTTTTCATATGTAATACCATGCGATAAATTGGATGACATCATTCTCGTGGATATAGCTCGTTCCATTCATGAAAAAGATACTTTGAGTAATACTTTTGTATTTAAACGCCAATAGTCATTTATCTGCTGTAAGAATAACTTATTTCTTCGTCCATAACGCTTGGCGAGATTTTGGCGACAAATTTGATGAAATGTCGCCAACTTGGCGACTTTTTTAAATATTGCTAAATTAGCGAAAAACTCGCCAAATGGATAAAAATGGCGCTAAATCAATGACGACTCATTGATGATGACGACATGGAAAATGACGACTCATTGACGAAAATTCAATATCTTGGAAAGAATATAAATAACTACTATAAAAATAATCTTTTTTTTTTTACTGTAAAAGTAGTAAATTCATTGCATTATATAAGGAAAGTCATGTGCTGCCCACATCAGATTTTTTCTTCATTTCAAACCAAAATAAAAACTTTATTAACAACACCAAAACATTTGCACTGCCATCACACTGCCTCCAACACTGCAAAATATAAAGTTAAAAAAAATAAAAAACATTGCAAAATAAAAAACATTGAAAACTTCCCAAAGGATGCATTGCCCCTTCTGGTAAATTTCAGAGGGTGCTGATGCCCCTTTAGTCGGCGCCTATGGTTTGAATCGACAGCTTTAATTAAAAGTTCCAAATTCCATTAATTGTAATAGTGAACAATATGTTACTAACCTTTTTAACTCATCCAGAAATTATCAGCTGTTACACAAAATAAAAATTTTAAATCGATTATAGTTAGATTCTCAGAAACTGGGTGATAAAAAAATGCTTTTGTTTCAAAAATATATAGAAACTGAGCCAAATCTAAAATCTTTATCAATTTTACTTGAAGAAAAAAATTGAAAAATGCGATCTCCGAACCGGAGAGAATCTGTTACAAAGTTTGTACCTCCGAAAATTTAGTTATTAAGCTGATGCTTTTCAGACTGTGCCACTGCCAATCATCCACTACATAACAATAAAATAATTTTTTGAATGCGCTTATCACCCCACCCCCCATTTAAAAAAAATCTGATGTGGGCAACACATGACTTTCCTTATATAATGCAATGAATTTACTACTTTAACAGTAAAAACAATAGGTTATTCTTATAGTAGATATATTATTTCCAAGATATTGAATTTTCGTCAATTAGTCATCATTTTCATTGATTTAGCCTCATTTTTATCCATTTGTCGAGTTTTTCATTAATGTAGCAACATTTAAACAAACATTCCACCAAACTCGTCGCCCAAATCCCGCCAAGCGTTATGGATGGAGAAATAAGTTATTCTTACAGCAGATAAATGACTATTGGCGTTCAAATACAAAAGTATTACCCAAAGAATCTATTTTCATGAATGGAATGAACTAGATTCACGAGAATGATGTCACTAAATTTATCACATGATATTACATATGAAAAGTGAACATGTTTCTCAATAGGTAATACTTTTCTTTTTTTTTTTTACATGATTTTTTTATAATTTTTTGAAAAATGTGCAATATCTCGAAAACGGTTCATGGTAGCGTTCTGAAATTTGTGTTAATCGTTTTCTAATGAAAAATTACATAAGAAATGTCTATTTGCGTAACTTTTGATTTTTTAATGATTTTTTCAAAATTTCACTCGAAAATTCAGGGGGAGGGGTTCTGAGCATTCGATTGCGTATAAAAACAATAGGCTTCCAGTATTCAGGGATTGGGATTTTTGTACCAAATTTCGTTCGAATCGGTCCATTCATTCGTTAGTTATCGTCTCCACAGACTCACTGACACACACACACACACACATACTTACACACACACATACTTACACACACACACACAGACATCATCTCAAAAATGTTCGATTAATGATCAGGGATGCTTGAAACGTGCTCTCCGGTCGAAAACTCGAATTCGAATTTTCGACCCCGTCCCAATATTTTCCTTATACATTATTGTATATAAGGAAAGTAATATGAGATTTTAAAGGTAATTCTATATCTTCTACTCATCCGGAAAGTATCAGCTATCAAACAAAAATTAATTTCGAAAATCGGTTCGATAGATTCTCAGGAATTGAATAATAATAAAAAAAAAAAAGCTTGTACTGTAAATAAATAGATTTTAGTTTTTGTTTCAAATCAGATAATAATTGAGTTTTTACCGCACGGATATTTTTCCTAATTGAAATAAGGGAAACAGAAGGAGCCAAGAAGTCCTTTAATGCTACATTTCAATTCATAATTTGATATGTAAGAGATAAAAATCTGATGTAATCTTTGTAATGTTCTATTATAAAGCATAATGAAAAATGGATACAACATCTTAGTTTATTCTCTTTATAGTTCTAAACGAACATATAGCAATCAGGAACTTTCTGGCTTTTTTTTTTTTTTTTTTTTTATAATAAAATTTAAATATTTCCTAATTTCAATTTTTCCCGTGATTCAGACGGTCTAGTGGTTAAAGAGTTTGGCAGAAAATAAACGGATTTGTTGGCCGCGAGTTCTGTCCCCGCGTCAACCGCAGTGCCTTTCAGTTTATAATTTTAAATAGTGAATTAATAATGTTGTCAGGATAATAGATTCTGTGGATTCTGCCCCAGATTTATTTTAATCGCCAATTCAGTGAAAGCTTTATATAGTTAAAATAAAGTAAAATTGCAAAGCCATTCGTAGCGCAGCGGCATGGTGCCGCGGTAACAGCGCGAAGCAAACGCTTTTGTCGAGGGTTCTGTCCCCCGTAAATTTTAGCTTATTTTTTCAGATTGTTTAAACGACGGTGTTAAAATGTTAAACTTAAATACATCGAAATCGAAGCTTTGGTCGTCGCCCTCTTGGCCGAGAGGCTTGGGGCGTCAAGTTGCGGGGCTGTAGGCGCGGGGTTCTAATCCCACCTGGGTAGCAAGGTTAAGATTGCAGTATTAGGAAAAACTCGTGCCGGTGGGGGAGGTTTAAAAAAAAATTGGGGATTCTGAGATCAGTCTTCTTAGGTATTTTCTTTAAAATTTCTTCCTCTCTAACTTTCTTATATTTCTTACTAAATTATCTGCACGAGATGGAAGACGAGCGGTGGTTGAGCTGCACCGTTGCCGGTGGGGTTTCTCTCGGGCCTGCTGGCTTCGGTGCCGCACTCCCACCCTTCCTCGTCCAAAGTTCGTGTAGGGCTTGTTTTGCACCACGTGACTCAGGTTAACGAAGTCCCAAAATTTTATGCAATTTCGAATGTGGCACATCTCTTTTTTTTACCTCTCAGCGAACGTAAAGGAAGTGACGTACCGGAAGTGACGTCATTTCCGGTACGTAACTTCCTGTGTCGTCACTTCCGCGACGTCATTTCCGGTCAAATAATATTAAAACATATTTTTTAATGTTAAGTGAACAAAATTCAGAAGAAATGTGTTGCTGAGATAAGAACAAAAGTCTCAATGCAGGTGGATGGGCTCGAACCCACAGCCTCCAGAGCAGGAAACAGAAATTATAACCACTAAGCCACCCAGCTCAGGTATCACATGCCCTAATTAATCTATTTAAACTTAACAGAGAGACTAATCAGGAAAAAGCACTCAACTTGCTGTAAACAATGCAAGGGGATGGACACGATCCCACAGTCTCTAGAGTCGGATACAGACAACACGACCACTGAGCCAGCCAGCTCACATGCTGTCGATCATAATTATTCTATTTAGGTTTAACGAAGCGACTGATCAGAAAAAGTGCAAATAACAAAATTACTCTATGGACTACCTATATAGTCTCTGGAATCGGAGACAGGATACATGACCACTGAGCTAGCCAGCTCACATGATGTAAATTCTAATTATTATATTTACGTTTAACGAAGAGACTGATAAAAAAAAGTGCAAATAACAAAAATACTCTATGGGCTCAAACTCACAGCCTCTGGAATCTGAGACAGACAACATGACCACTGAGCCAGCCAGCTCACATGCTTTAAAGCCTAATTATTATATTTACGTTTAACGAAACGACTGATGAAAAAAAAATCACAAATAACAAAATTACTCTATGGACTCAAACCCACAGCCTCTGGAATCGGAGACAGACAACATGACCACTGAGCCAGCCAGCTCACATGCTATAAAGCCTAATTATTATATTTACGTTTAACGAAGCGACTGATGAAAAAAAATCGCAAATAACAAAATTACTCTATGGACTTAAACCCACAGCCTCTGGAATCGGAGACAGACAACATGACCACTGAGCCAGCCAGTTTATAAGCTGTGAATTCAAATTATTCTATTTACGTTTAACGAAGCGACTGATGAAAAAAAAATCACAAATAACAAAATTACTCTATGGACTACCCATAGCCTCTGGAATCGGAGACAGACAACATGACCACTAAGCCAGCCAGCTTATAAGCTGTAAATTCAAATTATTCTATTTACGTTTAACGAAGCGACTGATGAAAAAAAAATCACAAATAACAAAATTACTCTATGGACTACCCATAGCCTCTGGAATCGGAGACAGGATACATGATCACTGAGCTAGCCAGCTCACATGATGTAAATTCTAATTATTATATTTATGTTTAACGAAGAGACGGATCAAAAAAAGTGCAAATAACAAAATTACTCTATGGACTCAAACCCACAGCCTCTAGAATCGGAGACAGACAACATGACCACTGAGCCAGCCAGCTCACATGCTTTAAAGCCTAATTATTATATTTACGTTTAACGAAACGACTGATGAAAAAAAAAATCACAAATAACAAAATTACTCTATGGACTCAAACCCACAACCTCTGGAATCGGAGACAGACAACATGACCACTGAGCCAGCCAGCTCACATGCTATAAAGCCTAATTATTATATTTACGTTTAACGAAGCGACTGATGAAAAAAAATCGCAAATAACAAAATTACTCTATGGACTTAAACCCACAGCCTCTGGAATCGGAGACAGACAACATGACCACTGAGCCAGCCAGTTTATAAGCTGTGAATTCAAATTATTCTATTTACGTTTAACGAAGCGACTGATGAAAAAAAAATCACAAATAACAAAATTACTCTATGGACTACCCATAGCCTCTGGAATCGGAGACAGACAACATGACCACTAAGCCAGCCAGCTTATAAGCTGTAAATTCAAATTATTCTATTTACGTTTAACGAAGCGACTGATGAAAAAAAAATCACAAATAACAAAATTACTCTATGGACTACCCATAGCCTCTGGAATCGGAGACAGGATACATGATCACTGAGCTAGCCAGCTCACATGATGTAAATTCTAATTATTATATTTATGTTTAACGAAGAGACGGATCAAAAAAAGTGCAAATAACAAAATTACTCTATGGACTCAAACCCACAGCCTCTAGAATCGGAGACAGACAACATGACCACTGAGCCAGCCAGATCACATGCTGTAAAGCCTAATTATTATATTTACGTTTAACGAAGCGACTGATGAAAAAAAAAATCACGAATAACAAAATTACTATATGGGCTTAAACCCACAGCCTCTGGAAACGGAGACAGACAACTTGATCACTGAGCCAGCCAGCTTATAAGCTGGTAACCCTAATTATTCTATTTGCGTTTAACGGAGAAGTTGATCAGAAAAAGCACAGATACCAAAATTAATTTATGGATTCGAATCCACAGTTTCTGGAATTGGAAGAAAATAACGTGACCACTGAGCCAGTCAGCTCACAACTGAAGATCCTAATTAATATATTTAAAATTAAGGGAGAGACTGGTCAGAAAAGCACAGAAATCAAGAAAACCGAACAGATTATAATTAAAGCGGATGGAAACGGACAACATGACCATCAAGCCAGGCAGCTCACATGTTGAAGTTCCTATTTAAACTACTTACGTTTGACGGAGAGGTTGATAAGAAAAAGTACAGATACCAAAATTAATCGAGCCCATAGCCACTGGAATTGGAAGAAAATAACATGACCACTGAACTAGTCAGCTCACACGCCTAATGTCCTAATTAATATATTTAAAATTAAAGAAGAGACTGATCAGTAAAGCACAGAAACTAAAAAAAAACTGAACTGGCTATAACTAATGCGAATGGACAGATTCGAACTCATAGCCTCTGAAAGTGGAAACAGACAACATAACTACTAAGCTAGACACTTCGCAAGTCGAAGGTCCTAATTAAACTATTTATATTCATTGGAGTTACTGATCCGATAAAAGGGTAGTTACTAAAATGACTCAGCCCACAGCCTCTAGACTTGGAAGAAAACGGCATGACCACTGAGCCAATCAGATTACATGTCGATGATCCTAATTAATCTATATCTAGAGACTGAACAGAAAAAAACACGACTCAACTCGCTATACTCAATGCAAGTGGATGGACTCGAACCCACAGACTATACCGGGTGTCCCAAAAAGATTGAAACCCGTTTTAATTCTTTACCTGTTGGAGATAAGTGGGTAATGTAAATCGCAAAAATGTTGAAAATAAGGTAGGAAATAAGACTACGTAAATGAAATAGTCCTCCCATTCATTTTCAAAAAGTTACACTTTTTAAATTTTTAAACAACCCCTTAGCTTAGACAAATTGGGTCAATCAGAAAATCTTTATTTTTAATGTAACAAGATCATTAAAAAAAATCGAATATCTGTATCTTTAAAATCAACTGAATTATGGTAAAGAAAAAAATCTGGCTTATGCCATTTTTCAGTACCATGTGAAAGGCTGTTTCATCAATTAAAATATTGATCATAAGCAAATTGACGATGGAAATTGTTTAGATCAAAAATACGTTAATATGTGTCAAATTTTTTTATCACAAATGCATCTAAATAAAGCATTACACAGACAGAGAACATATAAAGGAGTGGTACTCACTACGCGGTTGGGTATCCTTTGTATTATCATCCAGTTTTAGCTTTTTTGTGATGTCACAAATTTATATTTCTAATTTGATATAGGGTCCCCATTCACAATGATCAACTTTCAATTAAACTCGCTCAATTTTAAAGATACAGATATGCGGTTTTTTTTTAATGATCTTGCTGCATTAAAAATAAAAATTTTCTGATTGACCCAATTTGTCTAAGAGGGTCGTATAAACATTTAAAAAGTGCAACTTTTTGAAAATGAATGGGAGGTCTATTTCATTAACGTAGTCTCACTTTCTACCTTACTTTCAACATTTTTGCAAGTTACATTGCCCACTTATCTCCAACAGGTAAAGAATGAAAGCGCGTTTCAATCTTTTTGGGACACCCTGTAGAACCGGCAACAGACAACATGACCACGGAGTCAGAAAGCTCACGTTTCGAAGATACTAATTAATCTATTTAAACTTAACGAAGACAGATTAGAAAAAGTACAGAAACCAAAATGAATGAATTCGATATAATCAATGCGAGTGGATAGACTCGAACTCACAGAATATCGAATTGGAAACAGACAATATGACTAATTAACCCAGCTAGTTCACATATCACAGTTACTAATTAATCTTTATGAAAAGACTGATCCGAAAAAAAAAAAAAATGAAAAAGAAAAGATACGACTCGATTGGCTATACTCAATGCTGGTAGATGGACTCGAACCCACAACCTCGGGGACTGGAAACAGAAGTTATGACCACTGAGCAAGCCAGCTTAAGTGCATAATTAACCTACTTAAACTGGACAGAGAGACTGATCAGAAAAACCGTAAGGACTCAACTCGCTACTATCAATGCGAGGGGATGGACTCGAACGTACAACCTTTGGAACTGGAAACAGACAATAAGACCACTGAGCCAGCCAGTTCACGCACTAAAGATCCTAATTACTCTGCTTGCAACCGGCCGTCCAAATAGTTGCTCAAGTCCCCGGATGGGTCGACGGTCTGGGTCTTCAACAGTCTTTTGAAAAAAAAAAAAAAAAGATAAAATAAAACGAAGCACCCCTAAAAATAATCCGATCATCTCAAAATTTCGCATGCAAATTCCTTTGTACCAAGTATGCAAATGATTAAATTTGCAAAGCCAATGAGTGTTGACTTCGGTCATAGCGCGTTTCTACTGCGCAATTACTATCCTATAAAACAGGTTAAGAATGTGGACGGTTTATCTTTGCTCGTTATCGGCGTTGTAGTTTCGTGGAGATACAGCCAATAATGCCGTCACGCCGTTGCCAAAGACCTTATTAGCAATTAGAAGAGCTTGAACGTGGTCATATAGTCGGGATGCGTGAGGCTGGTTGGTCATACCGAGCAATAGACCGCCACCTGCACCTAACGGACACTGCTGTGCAATGGTGCTGGCAGCAATAGTTGCTGCAAGGAACTCATCGGCGGAATGAAGGCTCTGGAAAGTCAAGGTGCACGAATGCGAGGCAAGATCGGATGATTGTGCGACAGGCCCGAACTGGCTCAATGGCATCACTGTCCGTCATCCAACGTGCTACAGCCTCTTCCATACCACCCGTGGTACCTTCCATTATCTCACGGCGCTTGGCTGAGATGGGGTTACGCTCATGGCGGCCTTTAAGACGTCTGCCCATAACATCGAGAGTCGTTTGGAGTCGTGTCGTAGTCGAGCATCATGGCTTGCAACAGACTGGCATCGCACAGTGTTCAGCGATGAATCACACTTCAGTCTTTCAGCAGATAAAACAGGCACACAGCCATTACCCCTGGTGTGATGATATCTCTTACGACAACAGGTCGTCCCCGTCATCCTGCGTACAACTTTAACAGCTCAACGATATGTTGATGAAATCCTGCGGCCGTTTGCGTTATCCTTCATGGCACGTCATTCTGGGGCCATTTCCCAACAAGACAATGCCACGCCACATACGGATCGCATATCTGTGGACTGTCACCGTACTGTTGATACTGTTTCTTGGCCAGAAAGGTCACCAGACCTTTCGCCAATCAAGCATATATGGGACATGTTAGGCTGCCATATTTGGGCACTCCGGAATGTAGTATATTTGGAGTAACAATTGAGGAATGTATCGCAGGATGACATTAGTAAACTTTATCACTCCTTACCTAGACGTATACAAGCATGCATTGCCGCCAAGGGGGATTTCACCAATTACTGATTTGAAAATTCAATGTACAATTGCTAACCATTGATTGGACCTGCGGCCTTGATTTTGTAATAATTTCATTACTTGTGTATGAGCTGTACGCATATTTAATTTCAATAAAAACAGTCACTTTCTTCATGGTGCTTCGTTTTTTATTTTGCAATATGCATTTAAAGCACAGATACCATAATGACTATATGGGTTCGAACCCACAGCCCCTGGGATTGGAGGAAAATAACGTGACACTGAGCCAGTCAGCTCACATACGGAAGATCATAATTAATATACTTAAAATTAATGGAGACTGATCAGAAACCAAAGAGTCTAAACTGGCTATAATTAATGCGAATGCATGGACTCGAGCCCTCACCCTCTGGAATTTGAAACAGACAGCATGACTACTGAGACAGCTAGCTTACACGCTGAAGACCCTAATTAATCTACTTAGATTCATCGGAGAAACTGATAAGAAAGAGCACATTACTTACGGAATATTACTTACGGATAAAATTACTTACGGAATATCCAAGTTAACCTGTTTAATCTTAATGGGGAAAAAAAAAGAGAAAAAAATACAGAAATGAATAGGACGTAAGTCGCTATGCTCAATGCAGCAAGTGGATGTATTGGAACCCACAGCTAATCGAACCGGAAACAGACAACATGCCCACAGAGCCAGCCAGCTCACATACAAAACATACTAATAAATTCATTTAAACTTAAAGGAGACTGATTAGAAAAGGCACAGATACCAAAATGACTGAATTCGGAGTAATCAATGCGAGTGGACGGATACGAACTTACAGAATACCGAATCGGAAGCAGACAACATGATCATTGTCCCATCCTTCGAGGAGTAATCTAAGTCCATATACGTCCATAATTTTAAATAATTATGGGTGATATTTTGTGCCATTAAACTCAATGAATTATTGAAGAAATAAAGAGAACGTGAATAAGAGTCTGCAGGGAAAGTCATGTGCTGCCCACATCAGATTTTTACTTTCTCTGCAATACATGGTAATGTATAGGGAAATTATTGGAATCGTGCCGAAAATCGTAACTCGAGTATTCGACGGATCACACGTTTTGAAACCTCTAGAACAGGGGGAAAAAACTATTTTTAGTGTGACGTTTGTGTGTGTGCCTGTGCAGATATTGTATCCACCTTTTAACTGAACATCGCGAAATATGGTCGGTAAGTCGCTTATGCTGAATAGATTTTGGTGCAATTCGGGATTAAAGAACCTGCCTTTTCTTTTGCGAAATGGCCTGCAAAAATTGCTGTATCCACACTAGCTGAAAAACTAATAGACCAAATTTCACAAAATTTGGTAGATAAATTACTTGTAGGTTAACCTGGTGCTGATTAGATTTTGGTACGATTCAAAGAAAAGGAACCTGCCATTTTTGAGAAACAGCCCTCAAAAGTCTGTGAGAGATTACGTATGCTCAAATATATCAGTTAATTGCATTTTTTATACGTAATATTTGATGACGAAAACAGTAAGATCAACCCAATTTCTCTAGAAATTGCCGTTCTTGAGATATTTTAGCTTTTCTATACGCCACCTTTGAAAATAAATCCAGTTACCAATTGAAAATTGAATTAAAAGTGCAAATTTAGTGTCATTTAAAATAATTATGGCTGTTATTTTGTGCCATTAAACTCCATTTAATGAATTATTGAAGAAATAAAGAGAGCATGAATAAGAGTCTGCAGGGAAAGTCATGTGCTGCCCACATCAGATTTTTACATTCCAGGGTGTCCTTTTACTTTCCGAGATACAGAGTAATGTATATGGAAAGTATTGGAATCATACAGAAAATCGCAACTCGAGTTTTCGACGGATCTACACGTTCTGGGATCTACCTCTAGAATACGAAAAAAATCTGATGTGGACAGCACATGACTTCCACTACAGATTCATATTCTCTTTATTTCTTCAATAATTTATTATATTGAGTTTAATCGCATAAAATAACGTCCATAATTAATTAAAATAACTCTGAATTTGCACTTTTGATTCAATTGTCATTCTAAGTTGGTAACTGGACATTTTTTCGACAGTGGAATAGCGAAAATGCGAAAAAACTAAAATATCTCGAGAACGGCTAGCTAAAAACTACATATAAAATAAGCATTTAATTGGTATATTTGAGCATAGGTAGTCCTTTTTTAGATATTGGCGATTTTTGGGACTATTTCGTAAAAAAAAAAAAAGGAAGGTTATTTTTTTCCGAATCGTACCAAAATCTAATCAACACCAGGGTAAGCCACAAGTAAAGCATCTACCAAATTTTGTAAAATTTGATCCGTTAGTTTTTTAGCTAGAGTGGATACAGACAATTTTTGAGGGCCATTTCGCATAAAAAAACGGGTTCTTTTAACCCGAATCTTTCCCAAAACTAATCAGCACTAGTGTCACCCACTAGTGACTTATTTACCAAATTTTATGAAATTTGGTATATTATTTTTGCGTTAAGAGTGGATACATACATCGCACAGACACACTGACAGACGTCACGCTAAACAGTCTTTTCGTATTCTAGAGGTCCCAAAACGTGTAGATCCATCTAAAATGCGAGTTGTGATGCATTCCTCATGCATTTCAGATGCTTTATTTAACTTATACATACACAGCTTTTTTTTTTTTTTTAAATTTAGGCCGTTAGTATGTAATATTAAAAAGTAAATTTGAATAAACCATTTAGTGGGAAATAATTTCACACAATTTTACATTGTGATACTGTGGGAAAATATTTTCCATGGCACTTCTTTACAAAGCCTTGCTTCAAAAAAATTTTTTTAATAAGAAGCAAAACGTTACATTTATAGCTTTTATGATGTTTAATTTCTTATGTTTAATAACACTTTTTACTTTCCCTGCAATACATGGTAATGTATAGGGAAGGTATTGGAATCGTGTCGAAAATCGCAACTCAAGTTTTCGACAAATCTACACGTTTTGGGAACACGAAAAACCTATTTTTAAAGCGACGTTTGTGTGCGTGTCTGTCTGTGCAATGTATGTATCCACTTTAACTCAAAAACTAATGGTCCAAATTTCATAAAATTTATGTATGTCAATATATTTATGTATAGGTATGTCACTTGTGTACCTGGTACTGATTAGATTTTGGTACGATTTTAGATAAAAGGACGCGTTTTTTTTTGCGAAATGGCTCGCAAAAATCTTATGTAACCACTTTAGCCAAAAAACAAATTGGCCAAATTTCACAAAATTTGGTAGATAAGGCACTTGTGGGATACCCTGGTGCTGAATGGATTTTGGAACGATTCAGGAAAGATGAATCTGCCTTTTATTACGAAATGACCCGCAAAAGTCACCAAATCTAAAATAAAAGACTACGTTTATATTTTGACTCCATTTGGAAAAAAAGATGCTTTTTGTTTTTTCAAAATGGCACGACAAAAATCTTCAAAATCTAAAATAAAAGATTATATATATGCTGAATGTATCTATTAAATGCCTGTTTTAAGCGTAATTTCAGATGAAGAAAATAATAAGTCTAACCCCATTACTCTATGACTAACCATTTCCGAGATATTTTAGTTTTTTCGCATTATTGTTACGCAGCTGGAAAAAGTATCCAGTTACCAAATAAAAACAAAAATCAAACAAAAAAAGAAAAAAGCAAATTCAGTGTTATTTTATGCCTTTAAGCCCAATTTAATGAATTATTAAAGAAATAAAGAGATAATGGAATTGAGTCTGTAGGGAAAGTCATGTACTGTCCACATCAGATGTTTACTTTTACAGCTATGGAGAAAATATTTAAAACTACAGATGCTGCTCTCACTTCTTGAATATAAAACGAATTCTGAAGATTCTAATGATGACAACAGTTCCGAATATACAAATTTAAAGAACAATTTTGAAGTAAGAGACCTAACATAGCCTCCGCGAATAATAATAACGGCAATGTTAGTGGCACGAAAGAACAGATGCCAGCAACAAGCCATCAGGTATTGAAAGAGCGAAAATTACAAAAGGCGTAAGAGAAAGAAGAGAAGGAAAGAAAAATTGTGTTCCACCACTAACATAATTACTAGAAATAAAGCAAGCATAAGTACAGCTTCTGTCTTACCTGATATAAAACTGGTAATGATAAAGATCACCATTTTATGGTAAAAAATCTGATGTGGGCAGCACATGACTTTTCCTACAGACTCGAATTAACTTTCTCTTTATTTCTTAAATAATATATTAAATTGAGTTTTATTGCACAAAACAACATGCATACTTGTTTGAAATAACACTGAATTTGCACTTTTTACTTTGCCTGCAATACATGGTAATGCATAAGGAAAGTATTGGGATCATGTCGAAAATCGCAACTCGAGTTTTCGATGGATCTACACGTTTCGAGACCTCTAGAATACGAAAAAACTATTTTTAACGTGACGTCTGTGTGTGCAGATTTTGTATTCACTCTAACTAAAAAACTAATGGACCGAATTTCATAAAATTCGGTAGATAAGTCACTTGTGGGTCATCCTGGTGCTGATTAGATTTTGGTACGATTCGGAATAAAATAACCTGCCTTTTTTATTAAATGGCCCGCAAAAGCTTGCATCCACTCTAGCTGAAAAACTAATGGACCTAATTTCACAAAATTCGGTAGACAAGTCACTTGTGGGTCACCCTGGTGCTGATTAGATTTTGGTACGATTCGGAAAAAAGTAACCTGCTTTTTTTTGCAAAATAGCCAGCA
The DNA here is from genome assembly GCA_951213105.1 of Amaurobius ferox. Classification (NCBI taxonomy): domain Eukaryota; kingdom Metazoa; phylum Arthropoda; class Arachnida; order Araneae; family Amaurobiidae; genus Amaurobius; species Amaurobius ferox. The sequence goes on from OX578151.1 coordinate 31,638,705, forward strand.
AAAATCGCCAAAATCTAAAATAAAAAACCACGTATGCGCAAATATATCCATTAAATGCTTGTTTTATACATAATTTTTAACGAAGAAAAGAATAAGACCAACTCCCTTACACTAGGACTAGCCGTTCTCGAGATATTTTGTTTTTTTCGTATTTTCTCTATGCCACCTTTGAAAATAAGTCCAGTTATCAAATGAGAACGAAAATTGAATTAAAAGTGAATTAAATTAAATTAATATAAAGAGATCATGAATATAAGTCTGCAGGGAAAGTCATGTGTTGCCCACATTAGATTTTTTATTCAAGTTTCATTTTCATTTAATAACTGCAAGTATTTTCAAAGGCAGAGTAGTAAAAATGTGAAAAAAATAAACTATCTCGAGAATGGCTAGTCCTAGAGTAATGGGGTTGGTCTTATTCTTTTCATAGTAATAATTACGTCTAAAAGCATACAGTCTTATTTTAGATTTTAATAATTTTTGGCCATTTTGCAAAAACAAGCAGGTTCTGTTCACCAGAAACGTATCAAAATCTAATCAGCATCAAGGTAACCTACAAGTGATTTATGTACTAAATTTTGCGAAATGTGGTAAATTAGTTATTTAGCTAGATTGGATACATGTGATTTTTTAGGGTCATTTCGTAAAAAAACGGCAGGTTTTTTTATTCTAAATTGTACCAAAATCTAATCAGCACAAGAGTCACCCATAAGGGACTTATCAAATTTGATAAATTTCGGCCAATAAGTTTTTGAGTCAGAGTGGATACATACATCGCCCAGATACATACACACATGTTATGCCAAAAATAGTCTTTTCATATTCCAGACGTCCTAAAACGTGTAGATCTGTCAAAAACTCGAGTTGTGATTTTTGATATGATTCCAATACTTTCCCTATATATTACCATGTATTGCAGGGAAAGTTAAAAGACTGATAAAAAGTTAGTGCCATCTCTTAAAGCAGTATATGAATGCACATAACTTTATGCAAAGAATTGATCGTTTTGATCAAATTAGAGAATCATACTTAGTATTTGATCAAGAAGAAATGGGATAAGATTGCTGTATGTTTTAATAGATGCTTCACTAAAATACACACTCATTTTGTACAAACTGTTAGATGGTCATGACGATAAAAACAACTGGACTTTTTTGCTGTTGGTTATGAGGGATGCAGTACATCCTTTGATTACTAGTCCTTCAGATGTCGACTGTCAATCAATTATTTTAGGAAGGAGAAATTTTACGTTCGCAAAGATATGGGTGCATACCTGAAAAATAAGATTCCGTAATGTAGGTACATATTTACCAACACAGATGCAAACAGAAGATGCTGAATGTGTTAAACTCGAGAGCATGACAAGTGCATAAGACTTCAATGTCAGGCATGCACTGTGCCATTATGGGCAATACTGTGATCACTGGCATTCAACGGCGTCAACTTTGTGGGTTCGAGACACTTTTTGAACACTTAATAATTATGTTGCGGGTTCCTTGAACCCTTAATCTTTTTGTGCATATTTAGTAGGGGGGGGGGGGGGGGGCAAAATATGTGCATAAATTTTGTTTCGTTATCCATTCTTCAAGTGTATCATTATTCATTTCCTGTTTATAAAGTGTGTATAGAAATTTACCCCCAGACTGTTTATTATATTCTAAATATAAAATTTCAGATCAGAAATAATTGAAAGAGAAATTTTTTGACATATTTTAACATTTGTAAAAATACCCAAGAATATATTTTTCACCCCACCCCCCCATCCTACTTTTATGAAGATAATTGAGTTGGAAATTCACACGGTGTCTGTATATTGTATAGAATAATATTGTGCCTACAAAGGAAAAAGAAATGAAATAAATAATTATCTGGAGAAAAAAAAAAGGCATTTTTTTGGCACTTAACTAGGAATCTATTCCTATTTTGGATTTTGGGTTTACTAGTTCTCTTTCACTGATGAAGGGGATCCAACATATCCTTGAAAAGCTATATGCTGCAGTATTTTTGTTATTTGTGCTTATATACATTGCTCAAATACTCCTTATCCTGTGCACAAAGTGTATTGCACATATTAATATTATTAGTCATTAAATAAAAGAGAGCAATTATTTTATAACACAATAAATTATGATCTTTGCTTCCAAAAAATTGAAGAAAACATGATGAGTCCCGAGAATTTAGCAATTGAAGACTTGAATACCTCTTGTTTGGAAACATAACTCATGTGTTCATTAATACGAAATTTAAGAGTCCTTTTTCTTTGACTAACATAACCAAGACTGCATTCATATGGAAAATAATAAATACCACAACAATTCAAGACAGGAATGGGGTCTTTAATTAAAGAAAATTAAAATTGTGGATTTTTTTTTATATATATAAGTTGTATTTACGAAGTCTTTTAATTTGTCGTGTTACTACTATTGCAGCAGTTTTTGAATAAGTACTTGATTAATATTTTATAATTACATAAAAAAAAAAAACATATTTTTTCATAAAAATATTTCAATAAGATGAAAGTGGTTTAACAAGTCTCCACATAAGTAAACAACACAATAAATTAACGAATGTAAGAATTCTTTATTATTCTAACATATGACCTCCTTCTTCTCCAGTAGCATCTTCCTCCAAATTTAGGTCATCCATCATATCTTGGAGATTTATGTGGGGCATTTCGTCATTTTCATCATCAGAATCAATAGCAAGCTTCGTATGATCTACAAAATATACAGTTCAGTTCATTAATGATCAAGTGCCTTTTAATTTTATTTAATATAGTTTAGACAAAATTGCTTTTCTGAAATATATTTTAATTCATAATTTTGATAGAAATACACATTTTAAGACTATTTGAGTATTTTTAGAAATATGTTGTTTTTGTGGGTATGTGAGAAGCCCAGATGCAGGAATCTCATAGTCCTTATTTTTAATCTTTAAATTTTAAAGCATTAATTTCCTCTGTACAATCCTCTTTTCCATATTAACTTATAGGGAATATTCTACTGGTGCTTTTTATCAAAGTATAGATTGCCAAGGTTCATACTCCAACTAGGAAATTAAATTCCCTGAATTTTCTGGGAGAATTTTTACAAACTTCCAGAGTTTGAAACACAACATAATACTAGAATGAATTATTTGGTGTTGCCCAGGTCCAAAATAAGTGCTTGCTATGTAAATAATACAGAGACAAATAACACCACACAATTTCCAAATCAACTGTTTTGAACAAAAATCATTTCCACCTTTCGTTTTAACCCAAATCCTTTAGTTTCAATGCACATTTAGTCATGTCCATTGCATTGCTATAAGAAGAATGTACAAACACTGGGTCAGTCACCAGCCAGGATGAAGCAAAACAAGAATCCGATTACTTTAAGCATATTTTAACGTACGCCTGTCCCCCGATTTACACGAAAGATAGGTTCTGCACAAAACCGTGTAAATTGAAATCTTGGATTTTGCTAAGTAAAAACGTGTAAAACGAAAATAACCCCAAAATGTGCATGATTCAGTCATTTATTTAAGTAAAACAAAAGTAAGACATCTTAGAAAACTTAAAATTATACTTAGTTTATAAAACAACAAACATATGAATGTAGTAATATAACATATTTAATTTATTTTACATTAGGAACAAAGAACAAAAAAACAAAAAGACCCTTAAAAATTAATTATAAGTTTAGTCACTGTCATCACTTTCATGTACTATCAGTCTTTTCTTTCTGATAGATATGATGTCACTTTCATCACTTGAGCTTTCTTGATGCGATTCTGGTTCAATGGTTGACGAATTAGGCAAGGAGAGAGATATCTCGGATTGACAAGACCTTGTCATGAAATCGGTAATTAACAATTGCGTAGGTTTTCTTGCTAAATCTTTATAGACCTCTTCATATTGATTTAAGCATTTACGAAGGTCTCGCTGGAATCAGAGAGCTCGATCAACATTTGTGTCATATTGTAAGAAATGGTTGCCCAATTTTCTTCTCAAATCAAGTCCTACGCTTATGATTCTTGCTGTGAACGCAACTGGTTCAGATTGCTCTTCATCAAAATCATTGTCTTCATCATGTTTGTTTGTTTCATGAATCATGTTAATTAAATCATCTTCATTCAATTCTTCATTAGCCATTATTTCTTCAATATCTACCCGAGCCAAATCTTCAAAACCTTTTCCTCCTATAGTATGGGCTAACTCAGTGATCTGAGAATATTCATGCTCTATTGGTGATTTATCATTTCCACTTTCAACAATATCCGGCCATATTGCTTTCCAGCAGGTGTTGATCGTTGATTGCTTGATTTGAGTGTATGACAGTCCAACATGCTTAACACAATCTAAAATTGTAAATTTCTTCCAAGCATCCATCAGAGTAAGAGATTCATCATTTTCCATTTGTTCTAAGATATACCTGAAAGTTTGCTTGATGTACAGTGCTTTAAAAGTCGAAATTATCCCTTGATCTAACGGCTGTAATAAGGAAGTTGTATTCTTTGGTAAAAAAACAACTTTTACATTTTCGTGTTGTAAATCTGGAGGATGACCTGGTGCATTATCAATTAATAGAAGAGCCTTAAAAGGCAATCCCTTTTTAGTTAAATAATTTTTGACATCTGGAACAAAGAAGTTATGGAACCATTCATTGAAAGCTATGGCAGTGACCTATGCTTTTCTATTAGCCATCCAATACACGGGAAGGTTTTTGATATTTATTCCTTTGAATGATCGTGGTGATTTTGATTTATTAATCACCAATGGTTTCATCATATAATCGCCAGAAGCATTGCAACAGAAAAGAACTGTTATACGACTTTTCGCTACTTTATGACCACTAGCTGATTTGTGAGCTTTGGCTATAAAGGTTCTTTCCGGCATTTTTTCCAGAATAATCCGGACTCGTCAGCATTGAAAACCTGACTAGAAGTGTAGGAGTTAGAAGCAATGATTTTAGCAAGTTTTGCCGGATATTGTTGTGCCGCATCTGAATCAGCAGATGCACTTTCACCTTTCATTCTCAGATTATGTAAAGAATGTCTTTGTTTGAATCTCTCGAACCACCCATGGCTTGCGGAAAAAGATACCTTCTTTTTATCGGACGAAGTCGACGGCGACTGATTCTTAAGTGATTGACAAATCTTCAAAGCTTTATTTGTAACAGCATTGGTATCGATCGAGATTCGCTTTTGAGTTTGGTCTTCTATCCATATCAGTAAGGCTTTTTCCATATTTTCCATTGTAACATCTCTAATATATGAAGTCGTACTCATACTGCTGCAGGTTCCAGCTACTACACTTTTTCTAATGGAGTCTTCATTTTTCCTTATTGTCCTTATTGTGGCTTCATTCATGGAGTAAAATTTATCAACATCCGTTACTCTTTCTCTATTACGTAGATGGTCTATATTTGAATTTTAGTTTCTAAAGAAATAACTTTTCTTTTCATTTGATTTTTCTTCAAATCCTTTGACATTATAGAACCGTAGCAAATTTACGCAAACTATAAAGATGCAAGAAAAACTATAAATGTTGAAAACTTACCAGTTTAAAAGATAAACGCACAATAATATAAGCTTTGCTGCTAAAATGTTTCTGCACTATGTACTTGCATGAACCAGATAGCTTTACTGTTGTGAAATACATACGGGGATTCCCCTATTATGGAGATTTCCCTATACGGGGATTCCCCTATTATGGGGATTCCCCTATACGGGGATTCCCCTATTACAGGGATTTCCCTATACGGGGATTCCCCTAAATGTATATATTTTACAACACCGGGAATCCCCTGTTGTTTTCATCAGTGTTACCAAAGGAATAAAATTAAAAAATGTCATCAAATCTTTGTATAGGCGTATATGAAGCGGAATATACATTTTTATCAATTTTTTAAAATCTGTTAATTTATAAACCGTGTAAAAGCGAAATTGTGTAAAACAAGTGCCGTGTAAATCGAGGGATAAGTGCATTTAAAAATATATAAATAAATATGAAGGATTTATCTTATGTATTTTGTTCAAAGATTGTTAGAAGGAACATTTTTCAATCTTTCCGATGATGTCAAGATGGTAATGCTGTGATAATATTTTAGGTCACTAAGGAACCAATTTACATAAAAATCACTCAAAATTATGCTCCAACATAAAATAACTAAAAAACCAATTAGAATTAAAAAGAAAAAGAAATGTCGTACTGCGAGTTCAGTTAGCCCCATACTGAATTTTGTGGCTGTTCATTTAATTTAGAGTTCCTTGCAATTGAACGAGAAATACCGAACAATAATAATTGGAATAGCTCAGAGAATTTCTCAATGTAAATTTAGTAATAGACAAAAAATCAAAAAATTATTGAATTTGATGATAAAACCATGAAATCACATTTTAAAAATAAAAACTATGGTTTCAATTACAATAGAGAAAAAGAATTTTTCTAAAAATAGATTGAAACTTTTAAGGTGACAAAACAATGGTTTATCATGAATAATTGAAATTTCGAGCAATGTTTACACAAATAGGTTCCTTAGCATTCAAAAGAACTACTCCAGAGCTTCAATTTCAACACCATCAGAAAGATGGAAGAACGCTCTTTCGAACGAACTTTGAATGAAAGCCTTAACATAATGTCCTGATTGTTCACAATGCTCCAAAGAATTGCAAAAATCGCACTTGGAACACATACTCTATTTTAAAATTCCTGCAATAATGAAACTTACCACAATCCGACCATACAAATGGATCAACACCAAAATGCATTATTTAAATAAAAATTATGTTTTTACCTTCATTTGGTGGTTTTGGCAATTAAGTTGAAAGGTGATGAACTGGCAATTTGTGTTATTTTTAAACAAGAGAAGCACTTTAATTAAATCATTTCTTCTTACATATGGGTTTTATAGCAGTTGGGATATGTTTAGATAATCTCAATCAATGCTGAAAATGTTGTTGTACACATCTGCCACAGGAGAGGGAATTGCAGCCCGTGTTTGCATTTAAGAAGTGAAATATTTAAAGAAACGGGCATATTGCACTTATTATGCTAGAACTTAGCTTTAAAGACAGTAGTTTCAGCTGTCCGATGCTGCAACACACAGAAATAGCTTGTGCCTCTTACTATTAAAATCTCTTTATGCCCTGCAATCACCTCTTGTAATATGTGATCTACAGAAGTGATCGAGACATTAAAGCAACTGTAAAGATTTGGCAAGTTTATTATTAAACTTACAAGCATTTTATTGTGAAACATAAGCCTCTTTATTTTGCTTCATTAATCATGAGGTAAAATATTAGCTCTCAAATCAATCAACTTTTCTGTTTTTAGTAATAAGTGAATACATACTGTGATCATTTGTTGCTACTGAAAACTGCAGGAGCAGAGTGTTAGGCAGATATCAGTTCTGTACAAAGATGAGGGGGGAAAAGTTTCCATGTTTTCTGTACAATATGAATACTTTGTAATTGGACAAATACTCTTTAATTTATGATTGCATGTCCCCCCCCCCCCCCCTCCAATAAATGGATTGATTACATTGAACATTTTTAACACTATTTACTGATCAGTTAAGTAGTGATTGGGCATGGTTGATCAGTGTTTCAGTAAATGAAATACTCCTAGCTGGCATTTAGGGAATTGTGTTTTAAAGAATCATAATTTTTAGGTTAGGCTCTGTGATATTTCATTTAGTTTATTAATTATTAGTTTAGTAATGTCATATATTATACAATGTTTAGTAATGTCAATGTTCAAATGGTACTACAATAGGAAAGTCACTATTTACCAGTACTGTCAGGTGAAGGTTACATGCCACATTTAGTTCATTATTTCATGTGTGCAAGCAAATTTACCAATATTTAACTGTTTTAAAAAGTTGATTAAAAGTATTATTAATTTGTTTAAATAGTGTTTCTGAAAATTAAATATGCTTTCAACAAAAAAATTATGGATTTAAATAGAGCTTTAAAAATGTATTTTGAATATGTATGCCTGAAAGAAACACTGGGAATTGGTGTGAACCAGCAACCTTTGTGTCAATGTATGGATAACCTGAGTGTAAGATTGCTGGGGTCAAATCATGTCAAGATGGTTGTTTACTTTTCAAATGATTGCTACCTGACGTTTCTTGTTTAAGTTAATATATAACCAATGAAAAATTTATCTTTATATTTTCTTTTATGTGATAGTACTAACACTACTATGAAATTTTATATTTATATAGATTATGTAAAACACTAGAACTAGTAAAAAAAATTTTTTTTTTTGTAATTTGTATGACTAAACTATATTATTTTCAATTTAAGATTTTCATAGCATTATGGTTTAGACCAGGGATTCTTGACAATATGGGACTTTATTTTTGAGCAATTAAAAATAAGTTGTTAAATTAGAATTAACTATCAGCAGTTTTTAAAGTGGAATCTCAGAACCCCAGGGTTCTGAGGTGTTTCGCATAATTTTTTTTTTTAAATAAAAGACAAAAGCATAAAATTTTGAATGCATACTTTGGACTACAATGAACTTTTTCTTGCTTTGGGGTTCTGCCATCAAATTAAACTTCAAAAGGGTTCCATGACCCAAAAGTTTGAAAAACACCGATTTATATGAAAAAATAAAGGTTTGGACTTGAGAATAATGCATAAATAGTATTTATTATACCAGATAGTCTTAAACACAAGTAATTCAATGGATGGTATAATTGACTAATTGCTACCTTATAAATAAAAATGTATAAACAAAATTTAGAAATGAACAACAAAAATCTTTTATAAATATGTTATTTTCTCCATTTTGGTACTTGCAGCATTTTTTGTGAATGGTACTGTTTCTATTTTTGCAAAATTGGTTGATATTTAAAAACAGGAAAGATCAATCATGCATAAAGCATTGATTATGAAACACTTTCCAACTGAAATGAAAAATGCGATACATTCAGGGGTGATATTTTTTAATTATCACAGAACTACAATAATTTATTTTACTTGAAAACTTAAAACTTCATCGAAAAAAAAAAATGAACTTTATTCAAATGATATCATTGTATCATCATAAATCTTCTGATTCCCTATGTAAAAGTAATGAATATTCCATACACTTTTATTCCAGACTCCAAAATTAAATAATTTTGAGTGAAAAAAAATTCAACAATTCTTAAACAACTCATCTTTACAATCACTTGTTTACATTCTGCATCCAATAAAATTAGGCTTCATTGTAGAAATAATCAAAGTTTGATGATCATATAAACTAAAAAATATTGTAATTGCGTTGGTGCACAGAAAATACGTAAAAATAAAGTTTTAGGATGGATGCAACACTAAATATAAATTTAAAAGAACTTTCTCTGGGGAAAAAGATGGACGCCATATTTTATTTTGAAGTGGGTCACGTGATCTGTTCATATATTATATGGGTGTCATTATTATTTTAATTTTTATTTAAAAAACTACCAAACATATTTTGCTAAATTTTTTTTTATATATTTCAGGGGATAATTTGAATATTTCCTAAAATTTTTGAAGCAATTTGTGAATTTTAACTTCGCTTAAAAAATGTTTGAAAAATTACGTCCCATAGGGTTCAATGTATTTTATTTTTTCAAGCTGGGTTCAATCCAAAACTAATTGAGTGATATTATTCATTTACATTCCCATATGTCCCACAGACCGTCTCAACAACATACTAAAATTTCATTTCGATTAAAGTCATTTTTACGGTAGTTATTGTCCGAACGAACAGACAGACAGACAGAATGAACAAAGTCAAACACTTTTAAACTATGTTATAAAGTGTTAATAACAGAAAATTGTAAAAAAATTGGTTAATTCCATGTGATTATTGCTTTCTAAAAGTTTTGCTCACTAAATCAATTAAATTTAATTACAATTAATGTTCTCTACAATACAATCATATATATTCTACACTGCACTCCAAAAGTTAAGCATGCAATGCAAATTTTCAAGTGGCAAACCCATCGGTGGATTTTATTTAGTGAAATTTACTGTTGTCGTCGATGGGAATATGCAAATATCAAATGATATGTCCAATAGCGATTTGCTCCACAAACAACATGAAAATTAGGTACAGAGTGAAAACGACTTGCTTACCCCAAGCGTTTCAATGCTCAAAACAAATTTTTGAAAGAGTGTTAAGGTTGATTCTGGATTAGATTAGCTTTATTAAGACACAAAAGGTATGTTTGAAAGATTTTCAATGCTGGCATGCTGCTGGGAAGCTTTTGAAGCAGAATATTCTATTAAACAAGTTGCCAATTTTCTTTTTGTGGACCATTATGTCATTTCATGTTTATAGGAACAATTCTAAACAAGTGGGACTGTAATCCGAAGACCCGTTCTAGGTTGTCCTTGGACTAAAACATCCTCTGATTACCAGTACATTGCATTACTTTTCAAATGCAATTGTTGAGCGACTGCACCAGCTCTTTGATTAATGGATATCACAGCAATAAAATGTCAATATATGCCAGCACTGTGAGGTGAAGACTACATGTCGAAAGACTCTATGTCCGGGTACTACAAGTTTACGTTTCCTTCCCACGAGTAAAGTGGCGTGTGACTTGGACAAAAGCACAATGGTCCAATGTAATCTTAATGGATGAGTCACAATTTGTCTAGTTTAACAATAAATATGCAAGAAACTAATGAGAATGAGACACGCAACCAACTTAATAACATCGTTGAATGCCATGCCATTAGTAGTGGTAGTGTGATGGTATGGGTTGGATTTTTTTTTTGTGATATTGAACCAACCTACAAATGTTCACAGGGTGTATTGTGATGGCGGAAAGATTTCGGGATAAGTCCTTGAACTCTTTGTGAGACTCTATTCTGTAGCAGTGGGTCCAGATTTTCTCTTGATGGACTTTAATGCTCATCCATACAGAGCAGGGTTATTCGATGAGTGCCTTAAGAGTAAAGGCATTGTTCGTATGCAGTGGCCAGTGTATTTTCGAGATATCAATCCTATCAAAAATTATTGGGATCCTCTTTGAAGGGCGGTCTGTGCCCATCTATCCCTCCACATAGGTGCCCAAAGGGGAGGGAACATGCCCACTCCTGGACTTTAAAAGTCACAGAAAGTGGGCATGGAGCTAGTCAATGTTGTACGTCTTATCCTTCAGTTCCCCCCCCCCCCCCAACCCTTAGAAAAAGTTCTGTTGGTGCACATGTCCTCCAACTACTCTCCCAACAGCTGAAAACTGTTCTTCTGTGGGAATGGCAGTTATTATTCTTTGCTGTGCTAGATCACCTGATTGAAGGGATGAAAGGTCGATGCAATACTTGTGTCAAAGTCAGGGGAAGTCACATCCCATATTAAGGCTTGTTTATATAGGATACAAAACTTTTTCTGAATGTACTAATTGTGACATAAGTGCATATAAAAGGTAAAATACATGCTTAAATATATTTCCTTTAATTTTGTTATTATACTCATGAATATATTACTCAATTGACTACCTTTTCAGGAAATTCAGAGTCAATCGAAACAGAACTTTTTGAGTTATGTCGGATTTATTGCCACATGCCTTGTTAATCAAACAAAAGCAGACTCATCACTAGCATGTTCTATTCTATTTCTAGAGTGCACTAAAGTAAAATATTCAAGAACACAATATCACTTACCTATATATATATTTACATTTTGACAGTACTCAGGATCTTCTTCTAGATCTTCCTGAAACTCATCATAATCCCTAATAATAAAATATGGAGAAAATCACTTAAAATTAAGCAGTTATTGCAAATATAAACAAAGACAAATATATGCTTTTCTATTGTTATAGTAAAGCATAAATTTATAAAATATGGCAGAAATGAGTGGAGCAAAGAATATATAAATTGTATGTTCATTTTCGTGTATATTTGGAATTGTAATTCAATTTTAATAAAAATTTGCATAACTTATGTTAAGCAATGAGATGCTTAGTTAAATTTAAAGTTTATTGGACTTCTTGCAATTTATTTTCTTAGAAGCTACCTTAAATTTATGTTAAGCATGAATATATATAAACTACATTTTGTTATACTCATTACTAGAATGCATTAGCCCAACTACGTCCAGGTCCTAAACCAGGCAATCACTACATAAATAATACAGATAACATCACTACTAATTTTCAAATTGCCAATTTTGAACCAAAATTATTATTCCACTTTTTTCATTGGCAATTGTACAACACACGTGCAATATGTCTCAAATAAGGTTCTTTGATACACTCTAAATAAGCACACAAAAAATACTTGAAATCACAAGGGGAAAAAAAAAAAAAACCCCTCAAGATTTTGGTCCGTTGTGCTGCCGCTTTGCCTTCAATATGGTGGTCTTTGTTAATAAGTGTTCATATTATATACCAGTAAAAATTGCATGTTAATAGGATCAATGGGTGCAGAGGTCATACCATACGCGGTCTGCCTGGTAGGTGTTATGCTGTGTTATCAAAAGTTTTCGTTTGCCTTGTTTTGAGTGATTAGTCATAACTCTTGGCTTTGGGTGAAATTAAAGGTGCGGCTAATGGGTTGGTTTTCATGGTCACCCGGGGGAATTTTGAGGTCTGGGAAGCCTTGTTTTTGTGAGAAATTCTCCTCCACAGGAATGTGTTTGAAAAGGAATTTTCATGGGCCATGTTAACTGTCACTTTGGTGCTTTGATGCCCACCTTTAAGGTGCTCTAGTAGGGAATGCACCGTTCCTCTTGAGGATGAATTACTTGTCTGCTTCAAAATTGTTTTTTTTTGTGTGAATGATCCTTCAGCCAAGCGATCGACTTTGAGTAGTGTAAATTTTTTGGGTTAATTGTGCAAGTTCACACTCAGAAGGTTTGTTCTGGGGGTTGGGGGGGGGGGGGATTAGAGATTGTTCTTGGAGAAATATTCTTTGAGGAATTTTGTTTTTAAATTTGAGTTGGCTTTGTGAATTTCTTTCTGTTTTGGTTTAAAAGTGTTTTTGGCTCTTAAAAGTTTTGTTGCTGGGTGAATGTGTGTTTCTTCACATGTGGGAGAGGAGATTGCGAAATTGGGTTTACATTTATTTGGTTCTTAATCTTAAGTACTTCTCAAAATTTTATGTTTAGACCCTTTGAATTCTTCGGCTGGTTCAAAGTCTTCATCAAAATTTAAGTTTTTTTTCAATGACAAGTAATTGGGAACTCTGTTTTGTCTTTTTTCTTTTCGACTGCTTGTGCAATGCACTTTACAAAGCAGATATATATTTTTTGAAATTTTTTTTCTAGGAAATTTAATTTTCTTTTTTTTGTAACTTGTGATAGTTAAAAGTGTTAAGACTTAATTGACAGACTGGAAGATTGAAGTAAATTTTGTTTTTTTGTTTAAAATTATATTTTGGATTTTTTTTATGGCAGAATTTGAATTTTCTGGGAGGCTGAGTTAAAACTTTGCTTTGAATTAAAAATTTATATTTTGGGTTTTTAGTTGAAATTTGTACTTTGGATTTTTGTGCTAGAATTTGAAATTTTTTAAAAAATTTTTTATCACTTTGGGAGTTTTTTTTTTAATTTGTCAAATTTTTGTGGACCTTTGAGTAAGTGAAATTTTTAGTAGAAGTACACTTGTTTGTGAAAGTCACAGCTGCAGAGTAGATGTTTTTGGGAGAATGTCTCATGCGCCAGGAATTGGTTTAGGAAATTGAATGGAAAATTCAGGGTTGTATTCTACAATGGGCCTACAATAGTTTTTGCAAGGGATCTCGTTTGTTCGACTCCTTTGTGTTCAAGTTAATTTTCTTCTTTAACCCGCCTTTGGAGTGCATAACTCTGACAGATCTGATTGTAAAGTGTTTCAATTTATTCATCAGAAAATTTTTCTTTCAATTTGCTGCTTTAGAGAGTTGACGTCGACTCTCTCCTGTCGGAAACACTTGTGTTTTATTGCCATTGGCTCTCTGGGACTTTTTGAGAAACTGGAGTATTTTGTTTTATTCAGGAAGTCTGGCATAGTTTGGTTCTATACCACTTAGTTACACTTGTTTGAAGTTGTCCTTCAGGCAGGCAAATCCCCTGCAGATAAATTGTGCTGGGCTGTGTAGTGTAATGGAGGGGTGTAGAACTGTGGTATGACAGATTTAAGTGTTTTGAGATTTCTGTCACTTTGGAGCAGTGCAAACTTTAAATTCAAAATTTGGTGACTGTTTCATTTTGAGTGAGTAGTGCACGGTAGAGCTGAGGGTGGTGTAAGCATGAAGCCAAGGGGGCTCATGTTGCAAATAAAGAAAGAGGCAGACCCAAAAAGCAAGGAATACTTGGGGGGCGCCATGAGAAAAGAGGATCTCTTTAGAAACAAGAAAAAAAAATCCCTCTGGCCAGGAGAACTTGTTTTCATATGTCACACTGCCCAGGCTCTGCTCCACACTACTCGAGTTGTTTGGCTTTTGTTTTGTTTGAGGGGAGGGGGGGGGGGATTTTTTTTTTTTCAGTTTTTGTGAACAGTGTATTTTTCCTTGTTTGAGAGTGAACTTTTTGTTGACATTAGCGACAATTCAGATTTCATTTTCTTTTACAAGGTTCATTTTGAGGTTTTAAATTTTTGAATTTTTAAAAGTAAATAAATTTTTTTTTTTGGTGCTTTCTCCTCACTTAAAGGCCAGATAAAATATTTAAATTTTATAATTGTGTTTTACAATAAATTTGTGTCAACTTGTAATTTCAGGGGATTGTCGAGTGTGAGTATTTTTTCGACCAGTTTGTGTGCATTCCACCCAATCTTTGTTTTGATTTTGGATTTTTTTTTGGGTTTTGGTTTTTAAAAATTTTTATTCTAAAAATTTTGACCCCCGATGTTGGTGGAATATGTTATGCCATGTTTTGTTTTGCAGCTAATCCGTGTATTCTTGTTGTTTTGTTTAAAGTTGTTGTTTTTATTAATTGTCCCTTTTATTTTCAAAATTCTTAATTGTTTTCGATTTTTTTGTTATTTAAGCTTCATTTTCCCATCATTTGGCATTTAAATCATGTGTTTTCAGGCTAGTGGCCATCAAATTTATCCCTTTTTGGTAAACTTAAATTTTTAAATATCGCTTGAAGGACCACCATTGCTGCTGGAGTTTTTCCTTTGCTCTGTGGCTGTCATCTTCATTTTTTTCAAGTAATTTTCGGTGCCTCATGGAATCATTATTTTACGTACGTGGATAGCTGTGCGCAGGGAAACAGTTTCATAGCGTTCCAGTTTAGTGCTGCAATTGGCATTTTAGTAGTGTTTTTATCCTCGTTACGGCAGTGCGCTTGGCGTGCTTTTATGCACCTTGGCGAGAAATGTTCATGTTCGGTGACTCCCGGAAAAGGGTAGCTCACAAATTTTTGGAGCAGTGGCAGTATGGAGAAGGTTGAAGAAAGAGGAGGTTGATGTAGGCGAGTGGTCTTCCATTTTCCCCTCCCTCCAGGAGCCGTGTCACCAATTTTTACCGGAGAACCCGATGAAGGAGTGAGGTCGAGAGGCAGGATGGTGCTCCTTCACCCTTGTGGATATCTCAGGTACTTCAATTGATGTTCAAATTGTTTTTTCTCAATGCTTTGGATCACCATCTCTGAGTCCGTTCACCAAAGGTGTAAAGGAAAAAGCGGTGAGCTCCCTCTTGAGCAGGGACTTTTAGTTCTCCGGTGGAAGTGGAGCTCATTTGCGAAGTACTGAGCAATGAAAAAAGGCATGGAATGAACTGCAGACAAAGAAACCTGTCAAGCCTTTTTCCAAAGGCGTCCATTATGGCCAGAATTTAAAACCAGCCCCTGGTACCAGGTCAAAAATCCAGACCGTCCAACTTGTCCGAAGACATGGGGCAGCAAAGTGGGTAGCCGGCCTGGTACCAGGTCATAAATTTTTATTCCTCTGAGCTCATTTTTTTAAACTTGTTGGGTCGACGGGCCCTGAAGACTTTCTTTCAATTAACTTTCACCTTTTTCCATTTTTTGTTAAATTTGCAAAGCCAGATGATGTTTCATATCAGGGAATCCAATTTGGATCTCCCTGCAACTCTGGGGCAAATTGTTAAGGGGTGGGTAATTTTTACTTAAATAAATTGTTTCTTTTAAATTTAAGCTTGCCTCTGTGATCATTTCTAAGTCCAGTTCTCCAACGCGCACATTTTTCTTACCTGTGGGTTTGTATAAATTTTTTGTGTTAAATTTATATTTTTTTGTATTACACAAAGTGAGTTTCCTAAGTAAATAAAGTTTAAATAGCACTAGCCACTATACCTTAAATAAATGTTTTAATGTTTTAAAATAATTAGTTTAAAAATGTAAAGATTTAAAAGTAAGGTATAATGCAATTCAATGTAATTTCTTTGTAAGCCAAAAATGGTGTCACATAAGGGTTCAATGTATAAAGTACTTTTGTTGGGAAAGGGCACATAGGAAAGGGGTTAAGGATATTCTGTTATTACTCTTATATTATCTACAACCAGTTCCTCAGTCACACATTATTTATCCTGTTTTATTATTAGTCCTCAAATATAATTTATTATTATATATATATAAATAATTGATCAAAAAATGTACATTGTATTTGGGCAAATAGGTTATATATACATTTAATAAAGAATGCAAATTGAAATATTGGTTAGGTGATGAGAATTTTAGACAGTGAAAGTTAAATATTCTTTTGAAAGTCATGGTACAAAACATACCCCTCCATGCTACTAGTCATTGTATCTCTTTCAATATCGAGGTGCTTCAGCTTCCACTTGCGTTTCCTGTGTCGAGATGCCTTATCTCCATAAATTTTCCTCACCAAAATCTAAAACAAAATTATAATGAAATATAAAATTTTCAAATTTACTTTTTGAAATATTTTAGAAGACTTTTAACTTGCCAAAATCAAAAGCACAGAAAAAGGTGCAGAAAACCCAATGAGCAATTCTCAAAGTGATGCACTGGTCATTTTGCATATAAATATAGAGTTCCTAGGAACGTTCTTAAACAACTTTATAAGGAAAGGTTCATAAATGTACATGCTAGGTCTATCAATAAAAGGTATTGTAGCATCCTTGGAGGAAGAATTAGGATAAGGGACTGAAAAAAAAAAGTGAGGCAGATGAAAAAGCCAATTACAAAGTTGTAGAGTATTATTTAATGATTAGGAATCAACACTAAAACTGTAACAGAAGGCATTTATTTGCCCCAGATAGGGTTATTGGCTAATGGCTGTTTTATTAGAAAATTATCAAACAATACAATTTTGAATATGAGTAATTTATGCATGTTAATATCGTTTGATGAATAGCAACCAATATATTATGCACATGTTCAACAATTTGGATTTGTTTACATTATTCGCTTTTAATAAAGTAAGAAATTACATTATTTTAAATTTTTTTTATAATAATAACACTTTATACACAATACTTTTGTTTTATTTTATAACTTTCAGCTGATTCATTAAATCTTAAACCAGAGTAAAAATTTCATAGATTCACCGAGCTTTCTCCGTAAGTGTACAGTTAAGCCTAACTGACACTTAGTGCTTCCGCTATTATTCTCTGGTCAATTGAGGAAGAAAATATCAAAAACGATTTAATGAGATAATTTTGAGTTGTTTAAGGTAAATATTACTGTATAAAATTTATACTAAACAAAATTCTTCTTCATGATATCCTTGACATAAAATCAAACTTTAAGATCTTTCACATTTATTTAAGTTTCAGTGAATAAACATTTTCACATGATTATTCACACGCACTCACTAGTGATACAATAAAAATCACTTACATGAACAGAAATCTAATGTAGGAGCCTGTTTAAATTTCATGAGATGGTATACATTTGAATTCCAGAAAGTATATGACCGCATACTTTGACAAGCATTGCAGGCATCACTGTGTTAGAGGCCATGATGATACCATATTTTGACAGGTATTTATTGCCTTACGTATACATGTTTTGTTTGCTTCTAGTCACGATTTCTAATCATCAGACAATGCTCTACAGTTTTGTAATCGACATTTTCCTCTATCTCACATTGTTGCAGAGTTCATAATCCAAGCTTTTTAAATTCTCTGCTAGGGGCACTGCAATCCTTTTTATTTGATTGGGCATAGTCACTTTACAACATAAAGTGCACACCTGTGGACTTTTTTCCTTACAAAGTGTACGCTTCCTTACAAAGTTACATAAAGTGTACACTTCATTACAAAGTGTCATGAAGTGTACACTTCTTTACAAAGTTATATAAAGAGTACACTTCCTTACAAAGTAACATAAAGAGTACACTTCCTTACAAAATTATATAAAGTGTACACATTTTTACAAAGTTACATAAAGTGTACACTCGTGGATTTTTTTTTACAAAGGAGTGCTTAAGGAATTTCTGAGAAAGCATGAATAATTTCCATATTAGAACATAACATTCAAAATCTATTATTTATATATAAAGGTACAAAGTGCTAATATACACATTTTAAAAAGGTAAAATAATTATATCATGGGATTTACAAATCCCATGCATAATAGAAATATGCAAAATGTCCCATGCACCATTTTGAGAACTGCTTTAAAGACAAATTAATGAAGTTATTTAATAATTTCTTACACTTCTATAATAGGATTGACACTGCAGTAAATGCAAAGTGTCTATTTTAATTAGTAAGTTGGAAATACTACAACCATGTTAATTCGCAGAGGACATGAGTATTTTTCAAAATGCTATATAATTTAGTGAAAAATTGTTTGCATAAGTAATTATTTGTGAATTATAAGGTTTCAGATATGATAAAATAAGCCCGTTATTGCATATGTAGCAGAGGATAAGATGTTTATTTTGTCTAGAAATTATTTACATATAGGCAACATGCATGTATATCTACATTCTATAGCTCTTTTTATCGAGTTATTTTCACTTGACAGATATTGTATTCTGATAAGTTGCATTTCACTAATATTAGTCAATACTTTTTCAATTTATCATTTAAACAGATCTAATTAAAGTGAAAAAAGAAAAATGCATACTTTGATAAATAGCCAGTTCTGGTAAATACTGGACAAAAAAAAAAAAAAAAATAATTTCATTAACTTTTCTGGCTTAAGTTTCTAATCAGTACAGAAAAATATTTCTCAGATATTGAATGCAGTCAAAATGTCTGTTGACATTTAGAAAAAAATAACAAGAAACAGCATTCTTTATATATTTTAAACAAAACAATTACAAAATGAATAGTACATGGTGAATGGCATATCAGGAAACGAGAAAAGTGGGAAAAAAAAAAGTTTCAGCTTGACGTAAAACTGCCTTAAATTTACAAGGCATAGTTAAAAAGATAAATAAGAAAAATAATTACTTACTACATCAGGCAAATTTTCTTTACTAATTTTGTTAAAATCAGCATTGTTTACATTTATTGTAGACAGTTCTAATCTGAAACAAAAAGTTAAAATTTTTATAAGTTGTGTGAAAATAGTTTTATACAGAGTGATTGAAAAGTCATATGCACAAAATTTTAAAATCATATAATGTATCGTAAAATTGAAATAGTAGATTTTTTTTCAATTAAGTGGCACTAATATACCCCCCAAAAATATATCAGATATATCGTCTACCACTTTAATTAATATGTCAGACTATTATTACAGACCTATTTTTTATCAATCAGAATTTTTTGCAGAGTGAAATAATTTTTATGTTAGAGCAATTCTCTACCCATTCTTATGAGAGTGTCATTGAAGAGTTTCATACGATATACCCATGCATCTAAAACCCCTAAATATGCAATAACTAGAACAAATTACCTGGCATTGCACGGGTTGTAAATAAACACAAGATACTTAAATAATACATTTACAGATAACATTACTTGATTTTCTTCAAATCCCAAACCATCACCAATTTTCCATGTATACTATCTGCAAACCCCCCCCCCCCCCCTCCCCCAATGAGAAAAAAAAATATTTTTTGGTAGCTGTTATATTGTATTAGTAGCTGGAGATTAGCTAATTTTAGACTTCAAAAATTCATTAAAAAAATCTAATTAAAAATTTCGTAAAAGGTCTTTGAAGCACATTAATTCAGGTATGGGTGCTACTGTGAGAAGAAAAAAACTCTGATCAGTAAATGCGGTAGATATCACATGGCATTGCAGGCAAAGACACATTCTTCTTTTTATTATTATAGATAATGAAGTTAGTAAAGCATTTTCAAGAAACAATTTGTTGCAGACAAAGTGATGACAGACAGGTTTTCTTTTTACTTTCCTTATATACATAATGTATAAGGAAAGTATTGTGACGGGGTCGAAAATTCGAATTCGAGTTTTCGACGGGAGAGCACGTTTCAAGCATCCCTGATCACGAATCAAACATTTTTGAAGTGATGTGTGTGTGTGTGAAAGTATGTATGTGAAAGTATGTGTGTGTGTGTGTGTGTCAGTGAGTCTGTGGAGACGATAACTGACGAACGAAGGGACCGATTCGAACCAAATTTGGTACAGAAAATCACAATCTGTAAACACTGGAAGCTTATTGTTTTTATACGCAATCGAATGTTCAGAACCCCACTAAATTTTCGAATGAAATTTTGAAAAAATCGTCAAAAAATCAAAACCACTAATAAAGTTACGCAAATAGACATTTCTTATGTAATTTTCATTAGAAAACGATTGACATAAATTTTAGAACGCTAACATGAACCGTTCTCGAGATATTGCACATTTTTCAAAAAAATTATCAAAAAGTCATATAAAAAAAAATATTTCCTATTGAGAAACATGTTCACTTTTCATATGTAATACCACACGATAAATTGGGTGACATCCTTCTAGTGGATCTAGCTCGTTTCATTCATGAAAAAAGATACTTTGAGTAATACTTTTGTATTTGAATGCCAATAGCCATTTATCTGCTGTAAGAATAACTTATTTCTCCGTCCGTACTGCTTGGTGAGATTTTGGCGACGAATTTGGCGGAATGTCGGCAACTTGGCGACTTTTTGAAATGTTGCCAAATTAACAAAAACCTCGCCAAATGGATAAAAATGATGCTAAATCAATGAAAATGACGACTCATTGTCGAAAATTCAATATTTTAGAAAGAATATTAGTATCCACTATAAGAAAAACCTATTTTTGTTACTTTAAAAGTAGTAAATTCATTACATTATATAAGGAAAGTCATGTGTTGCCCACATCAGATTTTTTAACTCAGGATAAACTGTCCAATATAGAAACTGCATTGCTAATATTTAATGAACTCTTAAATGGCACTCTCGTATGGCTAGAGAAATATTGTTCTTAACTAAAAATTCTTTCACTATGTAAAAATGCAATATTCTTTGATTGATAACAGAAAGAAGTCTGTAATGACTGTATAGAGGGTGTCCAGTACTATCAGTGCACAATGGCTATTTCCTCAACCATTAATCACAGAGATATACTTCCAATTGCAAAAATGTTTTAAAGTTTAGAATCTATTACCTTAGAAACAGTTTAAATCAATAAATACATTTCTGAAAGAAATACGAAATATAAATTTTATACAGTCCCCGG
The DNA here is from genome assembly GCA_951213105.1 of Amaurobius ferox. NCBI lineage: Eukaryota > Metazoa > Arthropoda > Arachnida > Araneae > Amaurobiidae > Amaurobius > Amaurobius ferox. The sequence goes on from OX578151.1 coordinate 31,660,188, forward strand.
TGCTACCAATTATATTTAGGAAGATCATCCTAATACAATTTTATGCAAAATAAAAAAAAATCACCCTTTTACGACCAAAATTGACAGACTTATAGTTGTTTAAAGTTGGGCACTTTTTGTGCTAAGAAATGGTCAATACGCTCCCTGATTGGTTGGTTGCCTGAAACGGAACATTTTTATGCGCAAAAAAGTGACTTAAGTCATAACATTTAATGCTTCATAACTCTGTGACTTTTAGTCGTAAATGGAAGATTTTTTTTTTATTTTGCATGAAATTGTATGAGGATGATTTTCCTAAATATAATTGGTAGGACAGGGGACCGTATAAAAATTTATATTTCATATTTCTTTCAGAAATGCATTTATTGATTTAAACTGCTCCTAAGATAATAGATTTTAAAATTTAAAACATTTTTGCAATTGGAAGTATATCTCTGTGACTAACAGTTGAGGAAATAGCCATTGGGTACCGATAGCACTGGACACCCTGTATATATAACATATTAAAAACAGCAGACAGTATTTCTGATATATTTTTGAGTGTATATTACTGTTATTTACTGAAACGTTTTTTTTTTATTATTTCAATTTTCGGTACATGATGTGATTTTACAATTGGATGTGCACAATTTTTCAATCACCCTATATTAGAGATTTGACAAGGAGGAAAAAAAAAACCCTTATATAATTAAACTAAAAACTAGGACCCTCCTAAATTTCAGTTGAGAATGAAAATATATAAAAATAAAAGAAGAATGAAGTTTGATACTAACCCTAATGCTAAATCACCAGGTTTTAACAAATGTCCAAGGTGAGTACGGCTGTGCATTAGACTCTCTGTCATTCCCAACTCACTTGAACGTACAACCCATGAGTCTGAGAGAACATGCTGTGTGGATAGACAAAAAAATAAATCGAGTTTAAATGAGAATAACTACAAGAGTAACTAAATGAGAATAACTTTGATTACACAATAAAACCAATAAGTTAATTACTATTTACACATACATTCAATACAAAAAAGTGAGCAACTTTGTTACTTATTATAGATTGATATGAAACATCATTCCTTTTGCATACTTTAAATGTGTGATGTGTGTGACGATCGTACAAGGTACTTAAAAAAAAAAAAAAAAAGATATATATATATATTTTAAAGTTATTTTGGGGGGAAGGGGGGGGGGAGAAAGAGGGAATATATTCAGTTTCGATAGATCTATAAAATGTAGTTTGCTTCATTCAAATCAGACCACAAATAATGAAGTTATTGACAATGAAACATTTGGATGCAACATTTGTAATCATTTCACAAAGTGAACGGGCATTCAGCTCAAATAATGAGTGCATAATGGTATACAGCAAAGATATAGATGCACCAATGCCACAGATCTAAAATTTAAACTTTTTACACTTTTTTACCAGAATTGTTTTATAATCAGGGATGAGATTACCAAAAATGTAAAAAAGCTGTAAACAAAAATTTGAGAAATTGTACACAGCAGACATTATAAGTGTTAAAATATTTGAGAATTTTGTATAACTAAAAAAAAAAATACTACACTGAAAAAATGATTTAATTCATATTATATTTAATATAATGCAAACTTGGAAATTACATTTAAAAACAGGGTTGTTTAAATACATGGGCAAATTTAATTTTAACGCATTCTTTCATATTAATTATTAATTTTAAACTATGCTTTTGTTATCTACAATAACTTATGATTTCATTTTGTCAGTTTTGTAGAAATTATTACTACAATAGTCAGGGAAAAAAAAAAAAAAAAATCCATAATTCATAAAACACAAATTTTTCGCAACTGACAAGACACAATTTTTTTGTTCTTAAAGTGCAGCATATTTTTAAACACATTTATAAAATTATCATGTATTGTTAAAATGTGCATTGTCTAGTATCTACACATAAATGGAATTTGGTGGCAGTATCTTATGTTTTAAAGGAAATGTTTCTTTTGTTCAAAAATCTCTTTTCATAAAAATGTGGCAGAAGAGGCTTTAAATACGAGGCATGTTTTTTATGTAAGTACCGTTTTGCGATTCCGCCGCCGCAGCGCTACGGTCGGCGTTCCGCGCATGCGCGCTGGTTACCTACATCTCTTGTCTACGCACTGACGCCATTACAGTCTGATTCTTCATTGTATACGTTGTTTACTGAGTGTTTAAGATGCCTCCGACAATCGTGAGTCCCGCCGATTGTGAAGTACGGGCTGTTATACGATTTCTTAGTGCTAAAGGCGTAAAACCGATCGATATTCATCGTGAGATCTGTGAAGTTTACGGACAAAACATTATGAGTGATGGAATGGTAAGGAAATGGGTGAGAGCATTTAAAGATGGCCGCACAAATGTGCATGATGAAGAACGGAGTGGGCGTCCTTCGGTCTTTAATGAAGATTTGGTGCAGAAAGTGGAAGAAAAGGTGAGAGAAAACAGACGCTTTACAATTTCATCAATGTGCGACTGGTTTCCTCAATATTCTCGTAGTGTTTTGTATCGCATTGTGACCGAGAACTTGAATTACCGGAAATTGTGTTCACGTTGGGTTCCAAAAATGTTGGATTTGCACAAAACCCAACGTTTAGGCAGTGCATTGACTTTCCTTGAGCGGTACCACAATGAAGGTGAAGATTTTTTAGACCAAATTGTTACTGGTGACGAAACATGGGTGGCCTACGTCACACCAGAATCAAAACAACAATCCATGGAATGGCGACATTCATCATCACCCAAAAGAGTGAATGTTAAGCAAACAATTTCTGCCCGGAAAATCATGTGCACAGTTTTTTGGGACAAAAAAGGAGTATTGCTAGTGGAGTTTCTGCCTCATAATGAGACAATCAATGCAGCGTCTTATTGTGAGACATTGAACAATCTGCGTCGTGCAATCCAGAACAAAAGACGTGGCAAGTTGAGTAAGGGTATCGTTTTGCTGCATGACAATGCCCGTCCACATGTGGCTAATCGGACCAAAGATCTCCTCAAATCTTTTAAATGGGAAACTCTAGATCATCCTCCATACAGCCCTGATCTGGCGCCCAGCGACTACCATTTGTTCCTGCACTTGAAGAAACACCTGGGTGGTCAGCGTCTTCAAGACGATAACGAAGTCAAAACAGTTGGGATACAGTGGTTAGTAAGTCAGGCGGCAGAATTTTATGAGGAGGGTATTCAAAAACTGGTGCCACGTTATGACAAGTGCCTCAATATTCACGGAAATTATGTAGAAAAGTAGATTAAGGTACAGGCTTTCATGTAGAAATAAAATTATTGCGATATCTTTGCACGTCTTTTTTTAATTCCAAAACGGTACTTACTTAAAAAACATGCCTCGTATTTTAATGAGTTTATGTCAACGAATGTTAAAAAATACTGCCACTGGTCGTATCTTTAAATAATATACTGCTATGAAAGGGGTAAAAGTAAAACACAGGTTTTAATTCAATGAAAACAAAAGAATTTTTTTTTTGGTCATTTTAACTTCACTTGGAATTCCTGTTAAAGCAGAGACTGTGAAAATACTGCACAATTACAATTGCTGCGCAAAGTTTTCCCTCTGGCATGAAGTAAGATATTAATTTCTCCACTAACTGATGTCTGAGCCTTGACACAGTGGTGGAGCTTGTGTGTTCCGATGATCCTAAGAGCTATGCCGGCGGTAGCTTTTGCTACTGGTAGGGTCTCCCTTGCCGGATAGGTCGAAAGTGAGATTTCTGACAAAATGGGGCATCCTGGTCCTCCAGGTTGGGGGTTGGAAGTGAGGCACTCAACTCCACTCTGTAAAATCCTCAGGGATCCATTTCTTTTGTGGATACAGGTGTTACAATCCAGAGGTACCCGAGCGATCTTTTTCTTCTAGCTGCAGATTGCACCAATGCTGAGCTTCTAGTAAACATCACTTCTGCTCTATGTGCCTTAGTACCACCCTTCGGCCTCTGCCGTAAGGTATACAGTTCTGGGCTCGGGAACGGGACCATCTGGTTGTGTTGCGAAAAGGGCGAAGAGCGTGCATCTGCAGTATTGCTTTTAAGAAACGCTTGTAGTAAACCAGGGGTGGCCAACCCGCGGCCCGCCTTGAATAATTTTGCGGCCCGCGAGATTCATTACAACTTTACAAAATACGATTATTTTGTGCAATATTTTTGTTTTTAGTGTAGTGTTTTGTAACAAATAAATCCCATAACTGTTTCTATTTTACACGTTGCTTCTGTTTTTATACATACTTAGAAGTGGGCAGTATTGCATGGGCAGTATTGCATTTTAGAAAAATACAAAAAATTATTTGAAATATATTCATCTCCCTTTCATGTCGATAGTCGATGTCGAGTCGGCCCCAGAATATCTCCAAATGGAACTGATTGACTTACAATGCAATAATGAATTAAAACACATTTTTGAAACATCAGAATCAAAAATAGATTTTTATAACACTTATGTCACAAAAGAAAAATTTTCCAATTTGAGAGATCTGGCACAAAAAGTTGTGAGCGCTTTTGGATCAACTTACACTTGTGAATCGTTTTTTTTCGAAAATGAAATTTATCGAGATCGACTTGCAAAAACTAAGTGAAAGAGTTAAGAAACAAATATCTCACTAATTAAATAAATTAAACATTATTCGATCATTGCATTATTATTATTATATTATCTATGTTTGTATACATGAAAAATAATGAAAACAATAATAATAATTCATTCTGTTTTAAATTTTCACTCCAATAAATGTTTGTAATGGGTCCAAATCTAATGTAAAGATATATATTTTTATATACGGCCCTCGGGCCGACGTGGTGGTCGAGTGGTCAAGGCATGCGTTTCCAAAGCAATCGCTCGACCGCCATGTTGTGGGTTCGAGCCCCACGTAAAGCATGGATGTTGTTGTGTTGTGGGCGCAGTGTGTTCCGCCCCCTCCCCCTCTGGTGCACCTGGGGCAACGTCCCTAGGACGGCTAAATGGATCACATATAAGGCCGAATTATGGGCGAATGACGATGAGTCAAGTGCCTGGCCATTGGCAATAATATATATATATATATATATATATACGGCCCGCGGGATTATAATGTTTTTCTGAAGTGGCCCGCAAGGTCATTTGGGTTGGCCACCCCTGTAGTAAACAGTTCCAGAGGTCGAGTCCCTTGGTTGTGTTGGTTGGATGGGGGGGGGGGGGGGGGGAGCGTTTCATATCGAGAAATCCCTCTTGGATCTTTGTTGATCCTTGGGCCCTGTGCTCCTGGTGCATGTTATGGCCCGCTCCTCATCATCTAGCTTTGTGAATGACTCCGGCGGTTACACTTTTCATGTTAGAAAAGTGTGGGGAGACGGAGCCTAGCGGGGGCTCCGATCGAACTGGAAGTAATCCGTGGTTTTTTTCTCTATTAGTGGTTACAGCATTAAGAAATCAGATGCTCCATTCCCAGGTTCTTCGTGCTGCCGCAGAGAAAATGTTGAAGGACTGGGTACAGCCTCGGGTGAATCCCAGTCAGCCATTGAGACAACCCCTCTGGGGTTGAATCTTGGCAAAAAGGAGGAAACCTGTAGTCTAGCTGTGGAAGAAAGTGGAGTCGAGAGCCTTGGTGACCGACACACTGAAACCACGGCTGTGATGCAGGATATACTCACAAAAGCACAGAGGCGCAGGAGGGCCATTCCTAGGCAGCCAGACCTGAAGCTTGCAAAGGCTGGTGCTGTCAAAGAGAAGGTCGGAGGCACCAAACGACTTAGGTAGGAAGGAGCCACACCTTCTCTGAGAGATCTGGTTAACAAGAAAAGATCAAGGACCGACATCCAACCTGGATCATATGCTCAGGCAGTCCAGGTTATTAAGATGGCAATCATCAAGGATTCCTTCCCTTCAAGTAAGCTGAGCAAGGATGAGGTTGACATCATCCAGGTGGAGATTCTCAATAAAATAGCTGAGATCTCCACTAGTGAGCAACTTCCGAAGATTCATGGCTCTGGCCTATACGCTGGAGTCTTGGTTCTTCAATGCAATGATGCAGATACTGTGGAATGGGTTAAGAAAACCTTCCACAATAACAGACAGGTTCTGGGTGAGGTACTCATAGTCTTGAGTGCCAATGATCTACCCAAACCTGTCAAGGTGGCCTTTAAGACCAGAGATGTTTACACCAAGGAGCCGAGCGTTTTGCTGAAATAGCTGAACCGTTTCAACCCAGAGTTGAAGTCTGAGGAGTGGCGTGTTCTGCAAAATTTTGTGGAACCCCTCTCCGTAAGATGGATCTTCGAGGTGGACTCGGAGGCTGCGGATGCGATTTGCAAAGCTGACTTTGATGCTTACATCAGTTTGGACCACGGAGCCTTCCAAGATTTTTCGGGACCCAAACGAAAGGCCCAAAGGGAAGTTGGAGATGGAGGTACAGCCAGAAGATCAGGCAACCTCCTCTCAGGTAAGTATCACTAGTCTTGATACTATGATACCTAAACTTGACGATCTGGAAATTGCTTCTGATTCTGATAACACGCTACATGCTAACCCTCTGATTTCTGATGATGAGCTGGAGAAACACATGCAGGATTTTGATAATGACATTGTACCTGACACTGATCATTGTCACGCAACCAGGAGGACCACTCTCTCCTAGGTTTTCTCTGCCCTCTTTTTGATTTTGGTCATGGGTTGGCTTAACATCGTGCAAATCAATCTGCATCACAGTCGATCTGCCTCTGCTATTCTTAGCAAAAGGCTGATAAATAGTAGAGCTGATATTGCTCTTATCCAGGAACCCTGGGTGTGCAAATCAGACCAAGGTGTATCAGACCTAAGCAGACCTTCATCTTGTATCAGACCTAGAGCCTGTATTGCTGTCAGCAACAGGCTCAATGCTGTTCATCCTGTAAAATTCCTTGATGGTGATAATGTTGCCATCAGTGTGAATCTTAATACCAATGAGCATAAGATAGAATACATCTTTGCTTCGGACTATCTTCCTTACGAAAATAAGGAAATCTTTTCAAATGTCATTACCAGTCTAATTGAGTACTGCAATGGCAAAAAAATGATTATTGGCTGTGATGCGAATGCCCACAACACTGTTTGGGGCAGTAGTGATTGCAACCGTAGGGGTGATGACCTTTTAGAACAGATCATACTTTATAACTTTTTTATTCTCAATAACGGTAATTCTCCTACCTTCGTGACAGTTAATCGTTGTGAAGTGATAGATATTAGCATAAACAATAGCACTGCTTTTGACAATGTCTTTAATTGGAAGTTTTCAGATGATATATCTTTGATCACCAACTAATCTCTTTTTCTGTTAAAGGTCCTGTATAACCAATAACAGCTAAAGGTAGGAACCCAAGAAGAACCAATTGGGGTTCTTACAAAGAAGATCTTCTGGTCAGTTTGGCTAGCCATAATAGTGAGTATTCTGCTATTGAAAACCTGGATTTGGCGGTTGACTTTGTGCAACACACCATAATCCAATCCTTCCACAATAACTGCAAGACCACAAATGCTGATTCCCCAAGGATTGTTCCCTGGTGGTCGAATGAGCTCAGCCGTTTGCGTGGGAAATGCAGAAAGCTTTTCAATAGAGCTAAAAAAAGTGGAGAATGGCAGGTTTATAAATCTGCTTTACCTCTTATAATAAGGCAGTCAGAGACTCCAAGAGAAATTCTTGGAGAATTTACTGTGAAGGCATTAATGATGCCTCTGCTACGGTGAAACTTGTTAAGCTGATGGCAAGAGACAGGAATTGTAATTTGAACACTGTCAAGAAGTTAAATGGTGACTTTTCTGTTACTGGAGAAAAAATCCTGGCTAAGTTGTTCAGGGTCCATTTTCCAGTTTCTGATCCGTAGGTTCATAGCGACATAGTTGATGCCTGCTCCACGTCTACTTGTGATGATAGAAGCAGGAGCATTGCTAGCAGTGTGGTTACACTAGACAGGGTTAAATGGGCAATTGATTCCCTTAAACCCTATAAAACTCCGGGGACTGATGGCATCATTCCAATTCTTACAGTAAGGCTTCATTCCAATTACAGTAAGTTTTATGTAAACAATTTTCTATAATTAGTGTAAGTTTTCTATCATAAAAAATTACAAACTACAATGACAGCTAATTCTCTAACAACTTTTATGTTTTAAGGGCACTCAATGATTATACACTGCATAATTTACAATTATTATCATTTGAACAAGTATAAATTATATTGGGTGAATTATTATTAGGATTGTACCTTAAAAATTGAAAATGCCAAACTGCTGATCTGCACATTTGGGTTTCTAGGCACAATAAATACATTAGCGTTACAATCAACTGTTTCCATGCTTAATACAGACTTCAGTTTCATAGCTTCATTAAATTTTTACTTCATGTAATGCCATAATTTTGAACACTGCTTATGAAATACACTTGTTACATGCTGCACTTATAGTATTTTATAGTACTTGGGAGGCCCACCCTCTCAAATATATATTTCTATCTATTACTCACTGTGGATAGTTGACAAATGCATATGTATTTTGAGGAGATCAGATGCATACAAGTCCATTGTTACAGCATAAGACAAATATAATAGATTATATACAGAGAACAAAATTTTATTAAAATAATCTAAGTACAGTGCAACTTGGATAAAACAAACGTCTCTAATTCGAAATCGTAGTTAATTCAAAAATTTCTCTTGGTCCCTTGAACTTTGTATTAAATCAATGTTAAAAAGTCATGGATAATTCGAAGTTCAACTTCTTTAATTTGAAGCTTTTTATAAAACCTTTCGAACCATAACAACTTTTCGGCCTTTCATTATTATGAAATCATCACCGGAATACCCCCACCTGTTCGACACATGACAGCTGAAACCCTCCTTCCCGCTTACCTGTTCGACCGTTCAACCTACAGAGGGCGTTGGTTCAACCGGCTTCAGATGTCATTTGAGCTTCCTACTCTCAGTGTGTCTGTAGTGTTGTGAGAGTTTCACTAGCGAGCATTCACGATGTCTTTGAGTAAACCACGCGTTTAATACAAGAATTTAATGTTTGCTGAAAAGGTCGCCGTCATTCGCGATGTGGAAAAGGGTATGAAGAGGAAATGCCAAATCACCAACGAGTACGGGATAGTGCCGAACACTTTGTCTACTTTTTTAAAAAATAAGGACAAAATTCTGAGTAACACTGCTGCTACGCATGAAAATGGAAAGGATCACAAAAGAGCTAGAGAACCAGACAATCCTGAAGTCGACGAGTAATTGTTGAAGTGGCTTAAACAAGCACGGGACAAAAACATTCCTCTGAATGGCCCCCTTATTCGAGCAAAAGCAGAATAATTTTCTGTCGGTTTCGGAAAAAGTGATTTCAAGGCTAGCACTGGTTGGTTGGTTGGATTTAAGGAAAGAAATGGAATCTCCTCTAGGCGTATGTGTGGTGAAAGTGGAAGTATGAATCAAGAAGCAGCAACTGTTTGGAAAGACGATTTTTTACAAATAATCGAGAGAACACCGGCTAAAGACATTTTCAAAACATTGACGAAATTGGGTTGTTTTTCAAATGTGCTCCAGACAAGACATTAGCGTTTAAGGGAGAGCATTGCAGTGGGGGAAAGAACAGTAAAGAACGAGTCACTTTATTGGGTGACGCTAACATGAATGACAGTGAAAAGCTGCCTTTGCTCACGATAGGCAAATCTACTAATCCAAGATGTTTCAAAAATGTCAAATCAAAACCAGTAGAGTATAGATCAAATACAAAAGCTTGGATGACTGCAGAAATTTTTAAAGATTGGCTGCTGAAACTTGATAAAACGTATTAACAAAAAAAAAACAGAAAAATTCTTTTGTTTATTGACAATTGCACTGTGCATAACTCTATTCCACATATGGACAATGTAAAGGTTACTTTTTTCCCCACCAAATATGACTTCAGTTGTGCAACCGATGAACCAGGGCATCATTAAAAATCTCAATCATTTTTACAGATGCCTTTTCATTCGAGACATCTTGACAGATTCTTTCAAGGACAAAAACAAAAAAACAGTAATAAGTGTCCTTGATGCAGCACGATTGTGTCACAATGCATGGTCTCAACCAATAAAACTTACCAATAAAATTTACCAATAAAACTGACCCAGCTGAGTTCATAGAAGAAAATGTCCCCCCACCGGATGCATGGGGTAACAATATGGGCGTGACATTCGAAGAATACGTCAATTTGGACGAAAACGTGGAAGTTTGTGGAGAACTGTCAGATCAAGATATTTTATCAGAAGTGTTAAATAAGACAAGAGCAGCGGAGTACAATATCGAGGATGATATACAGGAGGAAGAAGAAGAGACGCCAATCCCTACATCATCGAAGGCGCTTTTTCAAGTAGGAGAATTTCGTCGGTACATTGAAGGACAAACAAACGTTAGTGAAGCTGTTTTCCGTTCCCTAAACATACTTGATGATTTTGCTAACCTTAAACGATTGAACTCTACAAAACAATCAGAAATTGCATAATTTTTTCTAAAACTATAATTTTCTATATTAAATGTAATGCGTACATGTATGTAACTTACGTAAATTTTATTTTGTTTACATACATATAGTGTTTAAGTCCTTCATACCATGATATTTCTCAATAAATATTTACTTATTGACAGAATAACCTTTTCAAGCATTCAGTGGACCTGAAACTAAAGTTAAAAGATGTAACTTTTTTAAATCGAAGTTTTGGATAATTCGAATTTTTTTAGTGGTCCTTTCAGCTTCGAATTATCCAAGTTGCACTGTATTTGAATTTTTTATCACACATAAACATATTATTGGGGAAAAAAAGCTAGAAAAGTAAGGGAAATAGGACGACTAGTGACTGATAATTAAAACATTGGAAAATAGCTCATAAATAACTCATAAATAGGAAAAAATGACCTATAAAAAGAGCAAAGCAATCCAATCAATTTAAACAATTTAGAAATACCCTGACTTTACCAAATGGTGTTTTTACTTTAAATATACCTATTCTAGTCCTCAGAAATATAATTTTTTTATTATCCAGTCCAATGACAAAAAGTTTGTGCACTTTTGCTGTAGAGTCAAAAGGAAATCACACGAGTAAAATTAAAGTATATCAAAGATAGAAGTATCTAATTAAAATATATAAGTTTTTAATCAAAAATGTAGAGTGAGATGTACAATACAGCATTAATAATTCTATTTTTATAGTATATTTATTATAGTATATTAATTCTAAGAAAAGGGAAAAACTTAAACGCAAATTGATAAACAATGCAATATACAGCTGTTTTGAGGACAAGTAGGATTCCCTTCTTTAGTGCAAGACAGATCAAGAAACCTGAAGTCAAAAAAATGAAATGGGTAAAAATGGAAGAAACAAATATACCAGTCATGGATTAAAAGTCTGCCTGACAGAGCCAATCAGAAAGTAGAAGGAAAAGCAACCTAGTCAATCCAACACAGAGAACTAATACATCATCTGAAAGGATAACAGAAATGTCCCAATAAAGCAAGACAAGTCTGAACAATATTAAATGAGTTCCAACAAGATGAAAAATAAGTCAAAATGACACATAAGTCCCAATAAAGCAAAGAAATAGGCAAAAATTGAACAAAATAACAATAACAAAATTATAATATTATAGAGCAACTAACTAGACTTTAAAAAATATAGAGTATTAGATTAGTCATTAACCAAATTATTAGAATTTTAATATTTTAATATAAATTATTATTATTTAATTTAATATAATTATAATTTTAATATAAAATTTGTTAATGAGATGGGATTAGAACAAAAAATGTAAATACTACAAAGGTGCGTTCTTCAAGTACCTAAAACTTAAACCGCAATAATCCAGGTTCGAATCCTGGTCACGGCACCAATTGTCGGGAAGTTTTTAAGCATTTATGATTTTCTAAAAAAAATAACATTCTAAATATCTCTGGAACATACCTAAACATGTAAAGTATCTAAAATCTAAAAGTCATCTGAAATTCATCTGAAAATGCACCATTTGATCAGTTTCTCCCTAAATTTACAAATATGTAACTACATAAAATTAAATGGAACTTTCCTAAAAATAAAAACGCAATTAAAGTAAAAGAAAGAACACAGATTTTAAAGTTTTCAAAATCTAACGTTTATTAAAATTTAAACTTCATTTTTAAAAGAATTTTCAAAACATTTTACATCTCATTAACTAGACAAATTAAACATCTTAAATAATTTGAATAAATTGAATGTATACAAAGGCCGGTCGTTTAGTGGTTAATACAAACGTTAGAATATTAAATTTAAAGCTAACAATGTTAAACTTATTCAATTATTTGTCAAAACTAGAATTTGGAATAAAAAGAACATAAGTTAGCCAAAAGGGAATTTCAACAAAATTTAAAGATAACATCAGGTTCAGGTGACCTAAAGTATATAGGTCAAAAGGGGTCTTATTTTATGCTAACTCAATTAAACTTTAAAATAGTCTAAACTGACAGAAGCAATTAAAAATTAGCATTTAAAAGATATTACCCGGATGTACAGCCGTCATGGAACATGCTGGATGCATCAGATCCCAACAGATGAGACGAAGATGGAAAGGCAAAAGTCCAATCGCTTAAACACGAGGAAAACCATCCATTCCAATCCAAAAGAAGGACCGTTCACACGACAACAAGCTCCTCAACGTCGTAAAATTTGATAAGCACCAAACCTCAATCAACGATTTCTTCATCGAAAACAATGGACACTTCTTTACTCATCAGTACTAAACGTCGAGCATATAGTCCAGTAATCTCATATGGAAATGCCGACTCAATATGCCATTTAAAGAATGCACACGGATAACGATAAACAACCGCTTAATTGGCGTCATAGCACTACTCAAATCTACAGAGCAGGTGAGAACTTGTAGACTAAACAACGCCTTCCTTCACAGACCGCTCGTTAGAAGCACTCCGAAGACAAAACATTGTCCAGCCACTCTATTAATCGATTTAAATGATGGAGACTTCTCGGGATGTGAATAAATAACATCATTTAGAACATCGTTGAAAGTAACCAGGTGCAGATATTCACACGAACAGAGATGAGGAAATAAGATACTTCATTCCAATGCGATGGAATGCATAAGAGCGCCGAAGTGCTAAAAACAACTTTGTAGATCACATCTTGGGTTCTAATTAAGAAGGAAGAGAGTGAAAAAACGTGCGATTTTACTTATATACTGCGAAACATTGCTGCCACAGATTGTAAACAAAATTATCGATGAACGATAAAATAATTAATGACAGACGATTTTAATATTACGGTCAACCAATTAAAAACTCGAAATTTTAAAGAAGAGAATTGGAATTTCAAAGCAGACGAAAATTAAAAAGAAATGAAGTGAAACGATTTGGAATATATGAATTCGGCAACAATTTAAATATGAACGATTCTGAAATATTTAAAAAGCTGAAAATAGAATAAAACTGAAAAATTGCAATGAATTAACGAATTTTTAACCGAGAGCAATAAATTTGGAATCAAATTAAAGGGAATAAAAAGGGCAATAAATGGAATCACAAATTAGCCAATTTAAATTGCTAAAACCTAAAAAGAACGAACTTTCGCTGTTTTTAACACAAAACCTATGGAATAGAACCTATTTGGAACAGAAGAATATCAAAAACCTAAACAATTGGAAAATGAATAAGAAGAGAATGATTATGTGAATAAGACCCCTGAACACATTTAAATTAAAAACAAAATTCCTAAAATTATTAAATATCCAAAAGTATAACCCAACAATAACAAAATTATAATATTATAGAGCAACTAACTAGACTTTAAAAAATATAGAGTATTAGATAAGTCATTAACCAAATTATTAGAATTTTAATAAATATGAAAGGCTTTAAAATAGTCCAGATCATAGATTGTCATGCATTTCTGTATAATCATTGCAGAAGAATCTTAGCTTACTGATATATTTTAGTTTCAATAAAGCAAAAATTTTAATGTATAAAAATGCCGCTACAAGTATTTTATATCTTTAAAGCCAGTATGAATAGGTTCTTGTAAAAAATACTACCAATACAAAATAATGCTACATTCATAATTAAAATTTTAGAATGATTCAGGGTGCAAAATAAGCGGTATCGCATCGCAAATCGTGATAGAAAATTTGTGTTTTGCTGTGTAAAATTGAATTTGAATCGCATTTTGCGACTTAATTTTAAAAATCACAACAAATGATTCATGACAGTAAAAAAAAAAAATGTTTCCGCAAATGTGATATATAGCTCCTGTAATATTCATGTTTTTTTTTCATATTTCAAACCCGACATCTGGATATATTTATAGGTACATTTTTTAAGAACTTGTGAAATAATAGCTGTGAACAGCTATTCAAAATATCAAAACTGCTACAGAAATGAAATTTTGATTGACAGTTTGCTACTGAAAAATATCCCCTTATTTTGCACCCGGAATGATTTGATTGATTTATTTTAAATATATTTTTATACCTTGTTTGATATAGGCCCTTGTCCAGCAAATGTTCTTCTCTCCTTATATGGTATTAGTTCAGTATTCATGACTGTGTATTCAGTGAACTGCTTCGATGATCCGATAGCTTGGAAGGGAGTTCTCCAGTACTGTTGACAAGAGATATCAGCAGCTAAAAAAGAATAATTCACAATCATGTTTCAGTACATTGCAAAATAAAAAATTCTACAGTAAACACACAGTAGTAAATGTCTACTTGGGACTAAATTTCAGAGTTTTACCGAATTTAGTTTCATAATACCACAGCTTGAAAGCATTTTCAAATATAGAATAGAGTCCCAACTCACAGACCTTATGAGTCTTGACCAGGTCTAGTCTGAATTCATGTTTTATTCTAATTTGATTCTTGCTATAACAAAATTTTAGTTTCTAGCTGTACCCAAGCAGAGCCTCTGCACTCTAGTGTCTTTTAATGCTCAGTATCTGTTGGTGATTTACTACTTAACCATTGGAGTGCAAATCTCCATTCGATTTTTTCAAACATTAAAATTCCAAAGTATTTAGTTTAGTTTGTCCCACAATCATTATCAAAATGAAGGTATAGCTCTTGCACTCCTAATATCCCCAGACTTGTGAGGATTAATTACTATACCACCCTCTAATGAAACATAAACTATATACTTATTTAAACTAAATTAACTTATGATCAAACAATATATAATTTATAGTGCAAACAATGTTATAGTATTTATGACAAAACTATAACCATTTGGAAGTCATTATATATTTCATTGTTGAGCAAAGGCCTGAAGAAAATAATCAAACAGTATGGAGGTAAAGGGACTCTCTAACTAATGGACACTTTTGATGAACAACTTTTATAGACAGCAATTGTAAGATGCCATTGATTCATTCAATTTTAGAGACATTGAAATGTGCAAAAAATGTATGTCTTAGAATTGATAAATATGTTAGTTAACACATTAAGCATGGCATCAATCCATGGGGACTGACAGTGAACTTTCCTTTTAGGCGGCAGCAGTCCATGGAGACTGACAGTGAACTTTTCATTTGGGTTACGTCGGTCCGTGGGACAGGCAGTATCAAGGTTAAAGCTGCTATTTCCTTCTTCTCTTAACATTTTTGGTATTATGGGCAACAAATCTTTTAAAAAATAATCCCTGTGAAAATTACTTTGTGAAACAGAACTTTGAATATCACAGAAGCAACAACCTATAATTTTCTCAGCTCAAATGGTCTTTCATCTTTCGTGTCTGTATTTTAACTGACTGTCTCTTGGTGGTCGCCAGTTCACCATTCCATCACATTATTCGGCTGTTTATATTTTTTATACTTCTAAATTGGCTGCACCATTTGCATAGCTGAAACGGACAGTGAAATATAACCTTCACCTCAAAGTGTGTGTTATCTTCTGTTTATACTCTTATGACCGAACACCTCGCTGAGCGATTGCCGCTGTGTACCACCTGAATGTTAGGCAGAGAAAGAACAGCTCCGTGCTCAACGTGTTAAATAAGACTTCTATAATATTATAAGATGTCTATCTGCCTATAGTGAAAATTCTATGTGGCATACAATCAGGGTCCGATCAAGGTAAAGCGGGGTCCGGGGCCTGGTGTTGATTTGTGGCCCCCATACTGTCACTGTATACGAAACACATGCAAAACATTAACATATAACAAATTTGGGGGCTCAGGATCATAGTCCCGAAGGCCCTTTTTTACGTGTAGAAAACTTCCGTACTTTTAGCTTCAAAGCAATATATATGTATAATATTTATAACTATTAAAATATTTCATAATTTGAAATAACAATAATTATTACCAGTTTTAAATTAATTAAAAAATTATTTCTACTTTAATTTTTTTATCACATACAAAATTTAGGGCCCCCTTAAAATGTAGGGACCCGGGGCCATGGCCCCAGAGCGTGTGTTCCCTGCATACAGCCATGAAATTTGGTACACAGGTACCTCAGCTCACAAGAGGAAACACCTTATTGAGGTTTTAAAGAAAATTTAAATTAGATTTTTTGTTGAAGCACCAATTTGAGCAATTTTCACACAAATTAGTTCCTGGACGATTCAGAATATTACCAGGGAGTTTCCATCTTGACATCAATCGAAAGATGGAAGAAAAAAACTTTTCAATAAGCTTAAAACCAAATCTGTAGGACAAATCTTTCACATTTAAAATTTTTGTTTGAAAATTCATTAAAATAAGAATAGTTAAAGGGAATTTCATAAATATACCGTAAGACTTCATTTAGAAGGTAGAATGCACTCTTAGACGACAAAGTGCTAAATGAAACAGCGTTAAGTGAGATCATTTTAACAGGTAGTAAATAGGGAAAGGGGAACACGTGACCAAAAATAAACAAATTTAATTTTAAGTTATTTTTATATTAATTTGCATAATAATATATGTTACATAACACATAAACATACAGTTTGTCCCAAAAATGACTGGCCTATTTGAAAAATATATAAAAACTAAACAGGCAGCAATAGAAATGCATCGTTTGCTGAAATGTGCTTGGGACAATAGTACATTTTCAGTCAAACAGACTTTCAAAATTAGTTACAAAGCTCGGCAATAGATGGTGCAGCAGTCTGAAAAAATTAAAATACGATATTTTCCACATATCCTCCATGCACAGCAACAACATGGCATAGTCTCAGAATAAAATTATAAGACACCCATGCAAACGTCTTAGCCAGAATGGCTTCACATGCACCAGAGATGTACTGTTCCAGTTCTGCAGCCGTTTGTGGATTGTGGCAGTACACCTGGTCTTTCAAGTGTCCCCACAGAAAGAAGTCACAGGGGGGTCAAATCCGAGCCCAATCCATGCCGCTTCCTATTTGCATGCGATAGTTCAAAGCAATCACACGATCATCAAAATGTTCGTTGAGGAAATTAAACACTTCGGTCATTCAATGTGGCCGGACACCGCCTTGAAAGAACCACGAGGTGTTCTTAGAGCCTTCCAAGGCATTGTGTACCACCACAAATTCATACAGAATGTCCAGATAGCATGCTGCAGTAATCGTTTGGAATCGGAACAATAGGCCAATGACTCCTTTGGAGGAAATGGAGGCCCAAACCATTACTTTTGCCAGATGCAGGGACGGCAACATGGGGATTTTCTGTTCCCCATATGCACCAGTTGTGTTTATTGATGAAGCCGTCGAGGTAAAAATAAGCTTCGTTGGTAAACCAAATGCTTCCCACATGGATATCGTTGACATCAAGCTTTTGCAGCATGTCGTTCGCGAACATCTCTCGTGCATTCATGGCAGCAGCACTGAGGGGTTGCTGAGTTTGAATCTTGTATGGAAACAGGTGTAAGCTGTGGTGCATGAGACGATGTGTGGACATTCATAGTATTCCTGCCTGAGCTGCAACACGGTGAATGGAAACCCAGGACCGCTGTTGGATAACCTGTTGGACAAGCTGAGCATTCGCGCCTCTGTGATTGTCGAACGTGGTCACCCTACCTTTTCAGCACAGTCATCCTTCACGTTCCCAGTCCATTGAAAATTTTCAAACAGAGCCTTTATTGTACCCTTTTTCGGTCCTTTGGTGACATTGAACTTCCTCCAAAAACTTTGTCTTGTTTCAACAACACTGTGATTCAGGCGGTGGAATTCCAACACAAGAAATATTCACTGCTCTAAAGAATAAACCACTTTTTCACAGCAAACTTGCAATCTGTGAACAACATATGCTAACAGCAGAAAGACGACTTACAGAATGGCTATCTCACTGACTGTGTTTCTCCATATTTCTCGCAGATTGCCTACAACACCATCTGTTGCCGAACTTTGTAACTAATTTCGAAAGTCTGTCTGACTGAAAATGTACTGTTGTCCCAAGCATATTGCAGCAAACGATGCATTTCTATCGCTGTCCGTTTCGTTTTTATTTATTTTTCAAATAGGTCAGTCATTTTTGGAACACCCTGTATGTACATAGAAATATAAAGTTCATTTTTGTGATGAAGGTCCTGGCTCTTCCAAAATTCTTGATTTTTTTGCAATGAAGTCATCTAGTGTTATTTGTCGCTTTCTTTTTCTCTAGTTAAACAATTGTTGGTAGCAGGAGATCGCATCCAAAATGCCTCGTCTTGCTTTAGTACTCCTTTCAAAATCTGGATCATTTGCTACAATTTGATCAACAATTTCGGTTATCATTATCAAACTTTTACTAAGGAAATCTGTAGCAAGTTCTTTGCATTCTTCATTTTCAGAATCACTACTTTCAAGTTCTATATGAATTCCATGTTCTGCCAGTTCTTGAAGGTCGTCATTGGTAAGATTCTCACCAGAAACCTGCAGTAACACCTCAATATTTCTGTTCATCTACATCTCCTAGTCCTGCTGTATCGATTAGGTTGACAATTTGGCCAACAATAGGCTCTTTTCGTTGAGAATCCCTGGATACCTCCAGCCATACCTTCTTCCACACTCCATTCATGCATTTATCAGTTAATTCTTGCCAAGTGAGGTCGATATTGCCTATAGCATCCATGATGTTATATTTTTTCTAAAATTGCACAATTGATTCTTTATTTTCATTGTTTGTTTTATAAATACGTTGTTGACATGTGCAATGAAGATAATATGGCTTAAAATTTGATATGACTCCATGATCCATCAGCTGAATTAACAACGTAGCGTTGGGAGGTACAGTATTCAAAAAAAGTAATCGAACAAATGATTACTACTAATGGCAGTGCTTTTACAAAACCGGGTGGATGGGTAGGGCCATACTGCTAACATTTTGTTTCAATTATAGTCCTGAATTTAGATTTTTTTCAACTTCATCACAGTAAACAATCATTTCAGTAAACAAGAATGTTGGAGTGCTTTACACCGGATGGTCTACAAAACCGGGTGGATGGGTAGGGCCATACTGCTAACATTTTGTTTCAATTAAAGTCCTGAATTTAGATTTTTTTCAACTTCATCACAGTAAACAATCATTTCAGTAAACAAGAATGTTGGGGTGCTTTACGCCGGATGGTCTATAGACCTAATTTAATTTCAGTTACACGCTTCATACCAATGCCTAAATTTGTCATCCTGAAAAAAAATATGGAGCGAGGTGATTATGCCTATATTTTCATTTTATCTTGATTCCGGAACTTCCATATGCAGTACCGGTATACGTTTATGCAGCAATTCTCTTGTGGTTCAAATTCTGTGGTCTAATCACCGGGTGCATTTTCTCAAGATCTTGGTTTTTCACATCTTCAGGTGCAATGAAGATAATATGCCTTAAAATTTGATATGACTCCATGATCCATCAGCTGAATTAACAACGTAGCATTGGGAGGTACAGTATTCAAAAAAAGTAATCGAACAAATGATTACTACTAATGGTAGTGCTTTTACAAAACCAGGTGGATGGGTAGGGCCATACTGCTAACATTTTGTTTCAATTATAGTCCTGAATTTAGATTTTTTTCAACTTCATCACAGTAAACAATCATTTGAGTAAACAAGAATGTTGGGGTGCTTTACGCCGGATGGTCTATAGACCTAATTTAATTTCAGTTACACGCTTCATACCAATGCCTAAATTTGTCATCCTGAAAAAAAATATGGAGCAAGGTGATTATGCCTATATTTTCATTTTATCTTGATTCCAGAACTTCCATATGCAGTACCGGTATACGTTTATGCAGCCATTCTCTTGTGGTTCAAATTCTGTGGTCTAATCACCGGGTGCATTTTCTCAAGATCTTGGTTTTTCACATCTTTTTTTTAGACTTCCGAAATCTCTTGTGGTTCTGTACCCATTTAGTCATTCGCCTATTTGCATAATCACCGGGTGCATTTTCTCAAGATCTTGGTTTTTCACACAGTTGGAAATATTGTAATTGAAATGTAAAATCCTCTGATGATCTTGTGGTGACCGATATTTTTTAAATTGTGGTCTAATCACCGGGTGCATTTTCTCAAGAATCGGTATTTTTGAAGCATACTGTTTGACAATTTCTTCACTGTTAATTTACACCATCCCACAAATTCTTTTCGAATGGTTATTGTTTGTCTGTTGAGTGTTAAAAAAAGTGGATTAGGCCTCCTGGGGAAACCGCTTAAAAAAAACCAGAGTATTTTTTACCGAGTTTTTACGAATACCTGAAATACCTGAAAGGGGTGTGTCTGTAGTTTCCAAGAACAAGATAGGGTTAAAAAAACACACACATTTATTAAAAAAATAAATAAATAGTATTAAGTAATATATATATACATATGCAACTAAATATATACAAGCGTTGATTTATCGATCAATCCATAGGGACAGTATAGCAAATTTGTATTATCACAGCATTCCTCGTGCTCCTCACAGCCACACGGGAGAACTGCATTATCCCTATTGTTGGGGCACAAGTGTTTATTAACATTTTCGGTATCGTTCCAAGGTTCCTGCCTCATCGATGCATCCGCACCCCATCGCTGGTCCATTTAGCAGTATATGCAAATGATTTGGGTACCACTGTTCTATTATTAGAGCGTCCGACCTGTGCATCTTTACTTCTTCATAATCAGACATGCACATCGAGCACTCTTCCAATAAATCGTAGTAGTTCATATCATCTAGCAGTGTCGGGGTATCCGACACCGTTGATGATGAGCGTGCGGGGGGCTCCGTGTTTTGAAAATCGTGTGGTATGAAAATGTCTATGTCATTGTCCATGACATGAAGCCATTCCTCTATCCTTAGTTGATGCCAGAAGTCCCTCTCCTGGTTTGATACTCCTATTTCCAGGATCCAGTCGGGGTCATCAAATGCAGAATTGAAGCTATCGCTCAGACTGCCATAGTCTGAGCGATTGTAGTATAATACAAGATCCATTTGCTTTACAGAAATATGGCTCGTAGCAAATCTGAGTACTGTAAGGCAAAAAAAGTAGCAAGTAAATTGTAAATATTTTAAGGTATCGCTTATATAGGTAGTGTGTACCTAAGAGATTTCTATTATTCGCAGATAGTTAACAATAGTAGGATAGTTACGCATCTTAAAAGCAGCCAACTACAACGTTTAAAAAATAAAACAATTGTAGTATCTCTAGGCATTTTACAAGGGAGGTATATGTGATTTTTAATAATGGTGTCGGCATTTAAACAAACTAAATGTGACACTATAGGATAGCTAGCGCTTTGAGGTAGAGCAGGTGCATTTATTAAGAATCAGGTGTTAATAGCATGGAAAAGCTATTAACACTCCCTAATGTCGATATTCCTTTTATCTAAGAGTAAATTATAACACTTTTAGGAGGGCGCTAAGTTAAAAGGAATTTATTGCTTAACATAGTATTCTAACACAGTGAGTTGTTTAACAATTGAGGATCAATATGCCCTCGAGGAGTTGCATGTATGAGAATGAACAATTTTCTAAATAATAGGGTATCGCCAACTTAAACACATTTTACTTTAGGCTCATATATTGAGAGTAAAAAGCGGTACCTATGACGCTTAAATGATTGAATTACTATTATCCGCCTAACTCTAACGATGAGGGTGGTCGGGTGCTATATATCTAATATCTCTTTGTATCCGAGTAAGAATGTGTGATGGATGCCTAACACATACCCTATACACCTCTGAATAGCACTTTGGGGGGCTATCGTGTTCTCTTAAGGGGGAATAGGACCTGCTATATTACAAAACATGAATAAACAAATGCTTAAGGTGCTTAATAAAATAATAATAATAATAATACAGGGTTTAAATAAAAAATATAATTTATTAAACAACTTGTAATACATTTACACAGCCATTTCATTTTTCATTAAGTCTAGAACATTGCTTTTTAGAGTTTCCATGGATATATTTCGTGCGAGTGATATAAAATAAGAGTTGTTCTTTAATTGAAAAAACCACTTGAAATATACACACTGCTACATCAGAAAAACCAATCAAAATAATAATGCCGTAAAAAACCAATCAAAATGTACAATTTGTGACACATCAGTAAAAAACCAATCAAAATGTACAATTTTGTTTATCCAGATTCCTTAACTACCCTAACACGTTTACTTACAAGAGCCTTCCAAAATGTGACTATCTTATTCCTATAAAATGTATGCTTCTAATAGTATTGTAAAGTACTCTCTAGTAGTTAAATATTATAATTCCCAATTTTAATATAACATACATCGGAGAAAAATCACAATTTAATATTTTCACCTTTGTACACGAGTTTCACCCAATGTCGACCCGACCAGACTTAGCTATGTTCTAAAGTCCGATCTGGCTAAAAAAGGATTAAAAAAAACCCAACCGAATTTTATTAGGTCTGTCGTTTTTTGTAAAGGATGGAATTACACAAAAATTTTGTGTAATTTTAGGAAAAGCTTCAAATTAACCGGATTGCATTTTATCCGGTTAAATTTTTTTTCCAATGGAAGACAAAAATGAACTCATATAACGTGAAAAGTCATTCCGGTGAAATTTATGACTTCTGATTTCACACACAAGATGTCAGGTAAAATTTGCGGATTTACAAAAAATCGGGGTATTTTCTTTAGAACATTGAATTAGTTTTTAA
This sequence comes from Amaurobius ferox, assembly GCA_951213105.1. NCBI lineage: Eukaryota > Metazoa > Arthropoda > Arachnida > Araneae > Amaurobiidae > Amaurobius > Amaurobius ferox. Next base: position 31,683,239 of record OX578151.1, read on the forward strand.
AACATGTGTACAAACTCGAATGAAAGCGTGCTCAATATTGTTAAAATAGGTACTTGAAATTACGATTAGAAATTGCAGATTGACTGTTCTTTAGTTATATAACTAATGCTTACTGATTTGGAACTGAAGAAAATTCCTCTATTTGAAAAATCTTTCACCATATAGGTAGCCAATATACAAACCTCTCTTAGGCAAACTTTTTTGCATATAAAATTTTGAAAAATCGAACATGATCTAAAAATAGCGTGCTCATATAATTATTAAAATAGGTATTTGAAAAGCAATTGTCGAATCCGCCATCTTCAAGTATCTAAAAAGTAGGAGTGGGGTTCAGATATAAAAGTATGGACATTGCAAGGATTTTAAAAACAGAGTTTAAACCCAGTCCACTTGCAAGTTAAGTTTTTTACCAAAAAGTTGTTACATATATATATTTATTTTATATTATACTCCTTCTGTAAAAGGAAACGTGACAACTCCGTCACGTTTCCTTAAACTGTCGATAAACATCCACCATATATAGTATAAATATTATAAATTAAAATAAAAAAATTATTTATTATTACTTTTCTAACATTTAAATACATTAATGATATAGGATTATTTGTTTTGAGATAAAAAATCTTGATTTGGGTAGCACGTGACTTTCCATGCAGTTCTCTTAATTTTAATTAAATTTAATTCAATTTTCGTTTGGTAACTTGTAGGTGACGTAGCGAAAAAACTAAAATATCTCAAGAGTCCTTTTCATTAAAAATTATGTATAAAACGAGTGGATACATTTATTTTAGATTTCTGCGGGCGCAAAAAAAAGAAAATTATGTTTTCCCGAATCTAATCAGCACAAGCGTTTTGTGTCCATTAGTTTTTCAGTTAGAGTGGCTTCTGTGAGCTATTTTATCCCCAAACTAATCAACACCAGATTCGTCCACACCTACCAAATTTTATGAAATTCGGAGGCAGATCAAGTTTTCTTTATTTTAATTAAATTTAATTCAATTATCGTTCTCATTTGGTAACTGTACTTATTTTCAAAGGTGGTGTAGAGAAAAAACTAAAATATCTCGAGAACAGCTAGTGTCGTTAAAAATTACGTATAAAACAAGCATTTAATGTTTGAGTATACGTAGTTTTTTATTTTAGGTTTTCGCGGGCCTTAATGTTTGAGCATACGTAGTTTTTTATTTTAGATTTCGACGGACCAAAAAAAAGCAGGTGATTTTTTTCCCCAAGATATTGAATTTTGTGAAATTCGGTCAGCTAGAGATAGATACAATTTTGCAATAAAAGGTGGGTAGCACTACCAAATTTTATGAAATTAGAGTGGATCTGCACATGCTTAAATGGTGTTCTCCATTTTCGGTATGATTCCAATACTTTTCCTATATATTCCCACGGTTGATTTTTTTAAAATTGAACGAGCAGCAACTCGAGATTTGGTCAACATTAAAAAATAGCTTGACCACGAAAAAACTATTTTTAATGTAGACATAATATTAGATATTTCACTTTAAAAAATGTTTGTTTACCGATTTGAATGGAAGAATTTACATATATTTTATGGGTGTTACAATTGTTTGATTATATTTTTGAGAGACTGTAGGAAAACTACTTCAACTGGAATGCAAGTGTTTAAATTGGATAAGTTGGTAGGAGGGCTTGGAGCATTATCCTTCAGTAATAGAGTCTTTGGTTCAATTTCTTTTAAATTCACAGTAACGTTTTATGGATGGACAAAAATATGTGGTAAACCAATTTTGAAAATGTCTCTAGTGATCTAAGATTTCTTATTAAATTCCCAAATCACGGGTAAACTAGATTTTAAAATTCTTTTCATGGGTCTTGGCATTTTGGAATGATACACAAGATATAGAACGATACTTCGAGCAGACTGCGTTATATCGAGTCAGCATTAATCGAGGAAGAGCTAAAAGAGGTCTTACTGTATATTGTTGCATATTTCAATTTTTGGCATGAATATGGAATATCTTCACATACTAAAAAAAAAAAAACCTTTTTTTTTTTAATTACTCTGTTTCGAATTTTCTATGACTACTAATAAAAACCCCCCATAAAAGTTGATGTTTTCAATTTCCAAAGAAAGTGTGTGTCTTCTCATGTGTGTCTATGCTTCATGATGTCACAACCTAGGACATATCCACTATTATGGCGAGCAGTTACATATTTATAGAGTTGATAATGACTTATATTAAAAATAAGCATTTTTGAAATTGGGAGGTATAATATGTACATGATTATTTAGATTGCGGTTGATAAATTTTAATTATATACATGTAGTTTTACTAGTGTGCTTATTTGTGAAACTGAAGTACCTTACTTTTATGTCAGGTGTTCAAATGTCCTCCTTTCTAATGTCAGCTATTTGACTGATTTGATCCTATCTCAGCTTCTAATATGCTAATACTTAGTTGCAAAGACTATACTTTTTAGCTTAAATACTTAGTTGCAAAGACTATACTTTTTAGCTTAAGCAAACAAAGACTGTGCACTGTGTGACTAATTATGCTAATACTTAGTTGCAAAGACTATACTTTTTAGCTTAAGCAAACAAAGACTGTGCAACTAATTATGCTAATACTTAGTTGCAAAGACTATACTTTTTAGCTTAAGCAAACAAAGACTGTGCACTGTGTGACTAATTATGCTAATACTTAGTTGCAAAGACTATACTTTTTAGCTTGAGCAAACAAAGACTGTGCATCTGGATTGCTTGTATCCCACATGTTTATTTAAAAAGTATTATGCTTGTGCAGCAAGTTCTTAATTTTTTGTTCTATGAAGCCATATTGTGAAAGAGTTGCTTGGTTTTCAAAAATTTGCTGTATGTTCTGGTGTAATTTTAATTAGAAGTTTCCATCTTAAATTTTAGGTAATGATGGGTACATTTTTTTGCTGTATATAAAAGCAAAACAATCATATGGGGGTGCAAACATACCCAATACAAGAGTATTTATTTATTTCTAAAAGTTATGCAAGTTCTGCCAGGTTGACAATTCTTTATATGAAGATCAATTGGAGATTTTAAAATGCAAAATAAAAGGTTGTATTGTGATTTCATTAAAATTCAAAATATGCATACCATTTGTTTTTAAATATTGCAACACATTAGTTGAAAATCATAATTTCAACAAATCTCCAATGAGTAAAAGACATTTTTAGTAGACAATACTTTTATGGAATAAAATGTTTAACTGTAAGGTTAACATACTTTGAAGGGTTGAAGGATCAATAAGATAAATGGAATTTGTCACTCTATAGCAGATGCAAATTTGACCAATATTACCCAAAGTACGAGCTAATGACAGTGGCAAGCATACAACATCATTCTGAAAAAGAACAATAATTAAGTTCTTAATAATTAATTTAAAAAAATGAATGTTTACATGAATACCAACCAAGTGAAATCAAAAAGGGAGAAAATTTCTTACAATAAAGATTCACAATCAAAATAAAGAAATAACAAATACAAGGATTTAAATTTTTACATGGAGATAATACTGCAATATAGGGATTTTTTTATTTCTTACAAAATACTGCAGATAATTTGTTACAATACTGAGATAGAAACTATAAGCAAATTTTCATAAATTTTTATCTTAAGTTATACATAAGGAGTACTAACTGTTTGTTTGCAATGCAATTACAAAAGAATGACTTTTTTCCATTTTTTTTTGTATTATTACATAATATTTTCATACTTCTTTTCTATTTACTTACATCTATAGCATAATTTACACTATCATTTTCCTATGTGGATATGTATACTATGAAAATTTTGAACTAAAAAAATTCTACGCTCTATGTGATTTCTAAAATAATTCTAATACTGCAATAGTTTTAAAAATTTATGTTCTAATCATATGATTCCTAAAATTTTTTTTTTTAAATATAGTGAACTTCCAATAATTTGGCACGCTTGGGATTTCAGCAGTGCTGAATTACCAAATTTGCTGGTTTATCAGGTGTCAAACTAACATGGGGTAAAACAAAGGGAAAAATTAATTTAAAACAAAATAATTGTAATATTTATTTTTCAAAATATTATATAAACTGGATCACACTGTACAGTATGTGAAAAAAAAATTAAATTAATTTATTAATTATAAGAAACTTCAATGAACAGAAATTTGCATACAAAATCATTTAATCTGTTACAGTAAATGTACCCCAGTAGTCAGGACAGCCAAATATTGTTTGAGAGGTGGGCCAAACTATTCAATGTCAGATTAATGGAAGTTTACTGTACTACTATGAAAATCTTAAAATTCGAACAATTTATACTCTAATTAAATGATTAAAAAAAAAAAAAATTCTAACAAATATTGTGAAAATCTTAAATTTTGAATAACATATGTTTTAATCAAGTGATTTATAAAAAGAATATATCCAGTTTAAACTTATTATCAATATGTAAAATTTCATTGTGAAATGTGCATTCACTTTTGAGATACACTTTACAGTTTAAAAACATGGCTACCAAAGTATTTGAAATATGTTCAGGCAGTCTTTAAATTTGCTTTTTCATTAAAATTAAAAGTTACATATTTTTTAAGAAATCAATATTTTCTCTATGTCAATAGAATGAGAAAATAAATAATCTCCCCCAGAAATTCATAACAATTTCCTAAAAGCATACTTAATTTCTGTCACCCATCATTCTTTGTGTGAAGTACAACATTAAAAAAATAGACAACCCCTGATAAAATACTTTTTTTACAAATTTAGCAAAGAGAAATTGTAAGGGATTATAGTAAAAATCGTTGAATAACAGTTTTCACGAATTTTAATAATAACCAGATCTCGAATATTCGAATACCCTAAATAGTTATTTCAAACTGTTAACAAATAACATTTACATTTATTAAATATTATTAATTAAATTAATAAAGTCAAGCAAAAAGTGAAATAAAACCATATTAATTTAGAAATGAAACTTTTTATTTTAAATTTTAATTTTTTACCATAGTTCTTTTTATTTATTTTCAGTACTCTTACTATGATAATTGAATAATTGTAAATGTTTTTTACCTATTGCAGATTTTTATTTAAGAAAACAAGCATTCAAACATGCTCAGGATCCAGTCTTCTTTTAGTTACAAATTAAACCAAAAGTGCTGAAGAGTTCTTAAAAAAAAAACTGTTAATGGCAGTGCGATTAAACACTTTAATTTTTCTAGTAAGGATACAGACTGTTATTTTTTCAGTAGTCAAAAGTAATTTCAATTAATGTAAGCAAACTTTTTTCTAGGTACTTTCGAATTTTTTCTTTTGAAGGATCCTAAATTTTAATTCCAGAACCTGCGGTTGATAATGTCGAAAAACCCAGACCACTCAACTCGCCCTAAGGCATGAGCAGCAATTTCAGGCGGTTGATATAGTTGAAGTTGAAACCCAGACCGTCCGACCTACCAGAAAGGTGTAAGGTAACAGTTTGGACGGTCGGGAAGTGCCACCCAATTTAGACCGGAACCCAGTGGGGGAGGCATCCACAGGGACCGTACCCTCCTTCCCCTACCACCAACCTCTCGGAAGGACTTTCGGACCCACATGTTTAACGTGATCGTACTCCGCATGAACACGACGGCAGTTATGGCAGTGGCTGGAATCGAACCTGGGCCTACCGAGTGCAACTTCAGCGCGCTAACCAATGGGCTACCATGCCCAGGCGGTTGATATAGTGTAATATTTGAGATAATACAATATCTTCTAATGACTCTATATTTAAAATCTCGAATACTTTGTTTAGTATTTTGAGTATTCACAGATAGTATTCATCCCCTTTCTAGATTAAGGATTAAAATTTTAAATAAATTGTGCGGCATTATTAGCTATAGATTACCTGTATTAACTGCAGATCAGGTTCTGATATATTCAGAAAACTTGATAACATAAAAGGTAAAATTGCAATACACACTTCTACCTTAAATATATCTTGAACCAAGCGATGCATTTTGATGATTTTTTTTTTCTTAAGCAGTCCATGGAATATTCTGACATTAAGTTTTATCACCTTACAATAAAGTTTAATCCCCCTAAATAAATTCTTTTGATACACCAAAAATAAGCGCTCAACTGTGGAATGGCACAATAAAAATAGTTGAAGTTACAAAAAAGAAAAAGTTCTTTTACTCCAAAGTAAAATTAAAAAAATTGCTATTTCAGTGAATTTTCATCCAATTTAAGTCCAATTGTAGCACAATACTCATATTACATAAAAAAGGAAGAAGTCTGTATGTGTATTTATTTGTCTGTAGCAGGAAGTCAAAGTGCCGTACAGGCATGAAATTTGGTACCCAGGTACTTCTTGACTTTATATATATATTTTTTAATTTGAATTGGTTTTTTTAGTTATTTTATATTTTACCATGATTTTGAGTGATATTCACAATTTTTACACAAATTGGTTCCTTAGCAACTAAAAATACTATCAAGTTTTCATCTTTACACCATCGGACAGATTGAAGAACAATCTTTCCTGTGGTGTTTAAACTGCATCTGTAGGATAATTCCTTCATATTGAGAAACCGCATCTGTAAGACAATTCCTTCATATTGAGAAACCGCATCTGTAAGACAATTCCTTCATATTGAGAAATCGCATCTGTAAGACAATTCCTTCATATTGAGATATGACTTCTCTACTGCATATGTATTTATTTATATATACAGGGTGTCCCATAAAGATTGATACACGCTTTAATTCTTTACCTGTTGGAGATAAGTGGGCAATGTAAATTGCAAAAATGTTGAAAGTAAGGTATGAAATAAGACTACGTTAATGAAATAGTCCTCCCATTAATTTCCAAAAAGATTGATACACGCTTTAATTCTTTACCTGTTGGAGATAAGTGGGCAATGTAAATTGCAAAAAGGTTGAAAGTAAGGTAGGAAATAAGACTACGTTAATGAAATAGTCCTTCCATTAATTTCCAAAAAGTTACACTTTTTAAATTTTTATATGATCCCCTTAGACAAATTCAGTCAATCAGAAAATTTTTGTTTTAATTTAACAAGATCATTAAAAAAAAACCCCGCATATCTGTATCTTTAAAATTGAGCGAGTTATATTTAATTGAAAATTGAACATTGTGAATGGGGACCATATATCAAATTAGAAATGTAAATTTGTGACATATCACAAAAAAGATAAAACTGGATGATAATACATAGGATACCCAATCGAGTAGTGGGTACCACTGCTTTATATGATCTCTGTCTGTGTAATGCTTTTATTAGATGCATTTGTGATAAAAAAATTTTGACGCATATTAATGTATTTTGGATCTAAACAATTTCCATCGTCAATTTGTTTATGATCCCTATTTTCACTGATGAAACAGCCTTTCACATGGTACAGAAAAGTGGCATAAGCCAGATTTTTTCCTTTACAAATATGCAGGTTTTTTAATGATCTTGTTGCATTAAAAATAAAAATTTTCTGATTGACCAAATTTGTCTAAGGGGGTCGTATAAAAATTTAAAAAGTGTAACTTTTTGAAAATTAATGGGGGGATTATTTCACTAATGTAGGCTTATTTTCTACCTTACTTTCAACATTTTTGCAATTTACAATGTCCACTTATCTCCAACAGGTAAAGAATTAAAATACATTTCAATCTTTCTGGGACACCCTGTATATTTTTTTGCTTTTCACATTTGCGGAGACAGAGCACAGAATGAGCTTAAACTGATTTTGCAGGAATTTAGATTGAAACTGATGGAGATAGAAAGTGAATGTACTTTCCGTTTCATGTTTAAAATTATTAAACTAATCTTTGCTTTAACTACCAGAAAATGCTAGGTGCATTTCCTAGTAATGATAATATAATACCAAATTAAAAATTTAGGATGAAATCTTTTAAATTCACAAAATAAGAAATCTTAAATTAAATGGACTTAGTTTGCAATCAGCATTTTTTTTCATTGAGACGAAACATCTGTGATTTAATTAAAACATCTGTTCTCGAATATCATCTGTGGTGGTAAAGAAAAAATAGATTTAATTTGAAAAAAAAAATGAATTTAATTTGAAAAAATGGAGATTTTAGACTTAGGATTGCAGAATTTCTAGCAGAGAATTTAAAAAGTTAGGATAACTCTGCAACAAAGTGAGATACACACACACAAACACACACAAAAAAACAATTGCAAGTATATAGAGTATTGTCTAATTAGTAAGAATCAGGAACACACAAAATGTGTACAAGAAAGGCAATAATTATCCACCATATATCACTGGTTATGAGATGCTGTACCACAGGGTTACCTACCATGTTCGTTAAAGTGCATAATAATATTTCAAATGTGCATGGTTGCTGACGGAAGGCATTTTGAACAGGCTGTACACTAGATTTCCATGCATGGAAGTGTTGTTTACTATAGCATTCCCAAATATGACAGCCATTTGCCATTGTCGATTCCTACTGCATAGATAACTCTTTACATCTTTGCAATTGGCATTTTTATCTATATCATACCTGCCAACACTGGGGAATAAAAATCCAATAGCTAGCATGGTGAGCATTTTTTACAGTGCTCTACAAGTCAGCATACCTCTTCAATATCATTTAGGGAAAAATAGGGACTTCTTTTTTACATCACAAAAATGTATGCTTTTTTTACACACAAAAATGTATGCTTTTTTTTCAAAAAATGATAACTCACTTAACATTGATAATATCTACTGCATAAGAAAAATGCTTTTACATAGTCAGTGTATAAAAAAAACCAAGTGGCATAAACAGAGAAATTTTAAAGGGGGCTCACTGAAACAAAATATGTTTAATTGTAATTTAGTTAATTAGATGAATGTGGATAGGAAGATGCTTTAGGGACTCTACTGCCTATAAAATAAGGAAAAATGAGCATATTTTAAGGAAAATAATCCTTCATATTTATGTAAAGTGCAAAAATGTGAAAGTACTGTTTAATTAATTTGACATTTTATGAAAAATAAGATGAGTGGAAAAGGATGTTTAAACATTACATGGAAATTTAATCTATGCATGTGAAATTGCACTTAAAAAATAAATATTTTACAAAAATATTAATTAATAATGAAACATACTGCAAAGAAATAAATGCTGTGCATTTTTTAATTAACATAATTTAAAACTAAACATGGATAGAAAAGGATGTTTCAACATTGCACGAGAATGTAATATATACCCGCAAAATCACAATTAAAAAATAATCAACATTTTATGAAAATATTGATTAATAATGAAACATACTACAAAGAAATGAATGTTGTGTAATTTTCATTTACATAATTTGAAATTAAACAAAGATGGAAATGGATGTTTCAACATTGCATGACAATGTAATCTATATACACGAAATCACACTTATTTGAAGCAGTATCCATCAATAATGTGTGAATGATGCAACTTAGTATTGGTACTAGGTTCATATACAGAAGAAACAAAATGGCGGCCGTAAGTTCAACCAAAATTCCCTTTAACAGAGAATTTTTATTGAAAAATCCCTAACTTCAGGGAATTCTAAAAATGTTGACAAAAACCGGAAAAATGGGAGAAATCACCAAAAATTGTGAATTTTCCGGAAAAATCAGTAGCATTGGCAGCTATGCTATATCTATCTTATATTGTTGTCAAATTCGTTATACTAACTTTTTAAATTCTCCACTACTGAGTGGTGCAATCATTTTTATTCAATCGGGTATGGTCACTTTCATATAGATAAGCCTAATGTGTACATTCATGGTTTTTTTCTTCAAAGTTTTCGAGGTGCGTAGGGACTTTCCTAAGAATCCTGTGTAGTGTATTGATACAAAATATCAATGCAAAATAGTCTTTTATTGATACATTAACACAATTGTACTGATAAGACAATATTATTAGTGTTAGAAACCAAAACACAATTATTAAAAGAAATTTGGGGCTCTTGTGCATCTACCCAATGTTTTAGTGGTTATCGATAATAAAATACATAAAGCAAATAAAATTATCACTCAGAAATATCTTTTCAAAATAATCAGCATCAATACACAAAATGAAAGATACGATGCTCATTCTACCAAAGCAATCCGAAATTCAAATCATTGTTCCATTAATATTTTTATTATAGTGTTGCCATACAATAATAAACTCTTAAAGCGTATACGCTTTAACTGTTACTGTAAGACATTGGGAAAAAGTCAATTAGTCCATAAGCAAAAGTATTTCTCTCATTTCAGTTTGTTCATTTCGAAAATACTCCAAGAGCGACTGTTTGGTGGTGCTATCTAGTGGAAAGTTATTGTGACAGTAACATAAAGAAATATTATTTCCAACAATTAGTTTACAGGGGTGTATTTTACAAATGCAATACAAATAATTTTCTATTAATAAATGGAAGATATCAAACCTTGCAGACAGGAATAATTTCTACAGAAAATGTATATTTGTAGTCATAAGTGTTGTTATGAACATCATGTGAAATAAGTTGTTGCGAAGGAACATATCTGAAAAGAAAAAAAAAAAGTATTACTCTCATTTAATTAAAATCATAGAACATTTCTAATAGATGCTAATTACAATTACTAATGTAATCAGTGTTTACATGGTTACAAGGAAAGTCATGGATCAGGCAAATGACTAGAGAATAAGATATCATATATTTTTTTATTCAGGTGTATAGGAAACCCCAATGGCACTACACAATGAAACAATGTTAGGGGAGCTGACCCCTTTCTTTAGCAAGGCACTATCTCACTTCCTGTTAGAGACAAGAAAAGCCAATTACAAAATGTTGCAAAATTAGTAAAAAGGATTTTTGTCCCCATGAAAATATGGAAAATATTCCTGGAAAGACACGTATACAATCTAACTGCAGGAGAATAAAATTGACTTTATTATACAAAATATAAAACATTGACCTTTAGCAATAATGCATGTTTACACATGTGTAGTAAGATATTTCAAATTCAATAAAACAAACGTGCCCACTAGGAAATACAGTTTTTTCTCCCATAAATTTGTAAAATTCATAGAAAAATCATAAAGATTAATACTATGCAGAAGGTACAGTCACAGCATGGTTAAGTATGTCATGTCTACTATTTATGATTGCAACAGAATCTGCTTAGGTGGGTATGTAAAAAAGAAATTCCTTTATGGGCATTTTTTTATGAACTATATCTAAATTTAAGAATTTCTTTAGAGGGCAAAAACCTGATTTTTGCCGAGTCAGAAAACCGGGAAAGAACAGTAGTTTCCCATTTAAAACAGTGAATTTGGCAGATGTGTCTTCTCCACAAAAGGGGATGAACGTATTAGTACAGGGTGGTCACAAAAAATTCATTTTGAAATTCCCTGATATTTTCCCTGAAACTTTCCTCCTCGAAGGATGTTTATCAAGGTCATGTCCCCCTGTTGATGAAAACTCTTCCTTAGAAGTATATTTAAAGGAGATGAGTGATGGGCTTGTGATGCGAGATGAAAAATGTGACATCATGGAATGAACAAATATTGTTCATTCAGCTAAAGAAAACTATAAGGGCAGAAAATTGCAATTTCCCTAGATTTTCAAAGGAATTTCTGATTTTTCCCTGATATTTCCAGAAGCATAAAATCCCCTGATAATTTCAGGTTTCCCAGGTCTGTGGTCACCTTGTAGTCTCATATAAAAGTTATAAGAAAAGCATTACATTTTATTACAACATGTGTACCCCCATATTTAGAATGTTAAATTACAAAATTTTGGAACTAATTAAAAAAAAATAGTGAGTGACTTATTAAAGTGAGTCACTCACTATTAAAATTAGTGAGTGCTATTCATTATAGATTAATGTGAAACATAACTCCCTTCACATATTTTGAATGGGAAAAGGTGTGTTGTGTGTGATGATGGTACATGATACCTAGGGAAAGGTTTTGATATTATTTAGATTTTTTAAATATTTTGATATACGGTTTTAATTATACAGTTTTGATAAATTTTTGATAGATACGGTTTATTTTGTTTGAATCATACCACAAACGACAAAGTTGCTGCTGCTGATGAAACATTTGGATGTAATGTTTGCAATCACTCTAATGGGCAAGTGTGTGGTTGGCGCAAGTGATAAGCGCATATTGACATTAAAAATAGTGAGTGTTATTCATTATAAATTAATGTGAAACATAACTCCCTTCACATATTTTGAATGGGAAAAGGTTGTGTGTTGTGTGTGATGATGGTACATGATACCTAGGGAAAGGTTTTGATATTATTTAGATTTTTTAAATATTTTGATATACGGTTTTAATTATTGCTGGGGGGTACACATCATAACCTGTTGGGTATTAAATTGATGAGGTACGAAATTGAAAATCTTCGCTGGAATTTAAGCAGAGATAGTAGTGACAACAACGTCAAAATGGAAGTTGTAAAAAATACAACTAACTGTAGAGGTGTTGAAAATAACAGTTCCAATTTGGTTCAAATCACTTTTATTTAAGAAGCGAATCCATTGCATTTGCTTACAATATATTTATGGCAATGTAAAACAAATCAAAGCATACTATATATGAGCTCTCAAGCTCATTCGTAAGGTTTCAGAAAAAGTTCCACACTTAGACACATTCTTGGTTTAAGCAATCTTTACACGAGTAAGTAGAATAAAACTTTTCAAACTTACGTAACAATGTGCATTTCCCGATGCCACCTATAGCTGGTCACACGCTATGGCAAAAACTTTAAACTTCACGGATTAACACTGCATAAAGTCCACAACACGGAACAACATGGTCTCCTTAACTGAGAACCATTAAATCTTTATGATTCACTAAAACATCCGCGTCAACCGATAAACATTATCATAACATTCGACTACATCGAATAAGACTCTATGTAGATCCGTCCGAGATCAGCGATCTCGATCCAATCCAAGATATGTCCGCTGCATCGATCCCTGAACCGATCGATCTGTTTAAACCAAAAATATGTCCAGCTTTTATATCCGACGATGGGTGCGTTCCGGAACACAACCGTTGCCGGCAACGCCCTCTGGATATGCAAAACAGGATGCGTGAGCGGCGAGAAGGTGATTTGCATGATGAGCTCAGTTTTGTCCACATCGTGATTCGTTCACGAGAACAGAAAAATCATTTAGAATAATGACGTCACGCTCCCGTGAAACGAGAATCGCGATGTAAACAAAACCAAGTTTCCAACAATCGGCCCCCTCATGCAAAAACACCCACTCTCGGCGCCCATGCTCTCATCCAAAAAAAAGTTTACTCTAAAGATCAAGACTAAAACTGTCAAGGTCCTTAGTATACTAAAAATATAATGTATGCATACACAAAATTTAATACATTAAAGAAATTTATAATACTTATAACATTTTAAAAAGTGAACAGTCTTTTTCTATATCTCAAAATGGCAACAATCAAATAAGTACACTTCTCTATTATGCAGATCATAAGCATTCTTTAAATTACATGTTTAAGGATAACATAGTAAAAGAAACTGAGTATAACCATACTATTACCCTTCTTAAGTACTAGCTCATACTAAAGAAATTTTTCTTTACTACTTTGAAAATTTATAGAAACATTAAATTTAAAAATCTAAAGATATTAAAAATTTTAGCTCTAGAAAATTTAGGTATAATTATTAAATTTAATATTTGAGATTAGAAAATTTATTATTCAAGTTGTAGGAAAATTTAGTGTATAATTTTTAAATTTAACATTTAAGATTAAAAATTTAAGTCCAAACATCAAATTCAAGTTGTAGAAAATTTAGTGTATAACTATTAAATTTAACATTTAAGATTAAAAATTTAAGTCCAAACATCAAATTCAAGTTGTAGAAAATTTAGTGTATAACTATTAAATTTAACATTTAAGATTAAAAATTTTAAGTTTTATTTTCTTAGCCCATGACTAGTATACACTATAAATACCAAATACAGTGGCAAAGATAATAAAAGAAGATACAGAAGGTAAACATACATATGAGATAAGCACAGATTAAAAATTTTATGATTCTTGTGAATTATATCAATGATGTACATTCTTGAGATCAAACACACATTTTATTCACATAAGCAAAAATGCATTATGCGTGTAGTAAAAATGGATATATATTTTTCAAGTGTAATGTGAGAAAAGTAACAGTTTATTGTCACATAACAATATATACTCAAGATACATTTCATTTGTATCAATGAGAGAGGAATAAATCATGAGATACCCTAACCATTTATACTTTGGAAAATGTGTAAAAATTTTAAAAGAAAAATTTCTATTTAAACAGTTAAATTTACATTTTAAAGATATCATTACTAAATTTTAAAACCCTATCTTTAGTCATTGGTTTTGTGAAGTAATCTGCTACGTTATCTTTATTGACAAAGTTAATTTTAAGACTCATTTACAACTAAGTTCCTTAAAAAGTGATACTTTATATCTATGTGCTTAGTTCTACTATTCTCAATTGGGGAATTTGAAAAATTTATTGCTGCCTGGTTGTCACAAAATATTATACAATTATTTTTGTTAAATTTTAAACCTAGCTTTTTACATTCCTCCATAACGTTTTGCATCCATATCATTTCTTTAGCGACCTCTGCCAACGAACACACTTGTGCTTAAATGTTCGCCAAGAAATTGGTACTTTGTCAATCAAGAATAACATACCACCAAGTGACACTCTGTCATCTCTATTGGCTGCAAAATCTGAGTCTGAGTAGCAGTTTAGCCTTAAATCACAAATATTTGACAAATTTAACATATACTCTCTGGTCTTTTCAACATATCCCAACAATTTTAATAATGCATCCCAATGCTTCATCCCTGGATTCTCTTGAAACTGAGACAGAATATTAACTGCATAGCATATGTCTGGTCTAGTTCTACTGGACAGATAGGCTAGACATCCAATCAAGCTTCTGTATGGGAAACCCTGCATTTGTGTTAATTCACTATCATTCATTGGGCAATCAATTTTTCTTAAGATGCTGCCCTTTGCAATAGGTAGTGAGGAAACTGGATATTTGAACCTTTTAAACATCTGACAAACTTTGTCAATGTAATCAGCTTGATGTATATGAAATTTGTTTTCTATCTCCTTAAATTCCACACCCAAAAGTCTTTTGACTTTTCCTAATTCTTTGATATCAAATTCTTTACTCAAAAGTGAAACAGTATGGTCTATATCCTTTTGTTGTTTAGCAAACAAAATTATGTCGTCTGCATAAACCAGCATTAATACTTTATTCTGGTATATATAAGCACAGTTGCACAATTTAAATTTTAAAAAAGTTTAATTTTTTCAAAGTGGTGTCAAGCTCTGTGTACCACTCCCTTCCGCTTTGATGAAGGCCATATATTGCTTTCTTAAGCAAACATACATATTGAGGCTGGTTAGGATCGACATATCCATGTGGCAGTTTTATAAAAATTTTATCATTAAGTTTTGCATTAAGATATGCGGACTTAATGTCCAGTTGAAAATGTTTCCATTTAAGCATGCAAACGAATATGGAGAAGAAGGCTCTGATCAAACTAAAATTAATCACAGGGCTAAACACTTCATCATATGAGTCCCCTTTTATCTGGGTATATCCTTGAGCTACTAGGCGAGCTTTGAATCTTTTGATATTTCCCCTTTCATCCTTTTTAATGGTATAAACCCATCTACTACCGATTATTTTTTGTTGTGAGATGGGTGCAGGCACTAAGTCCCAGACACCCCTCTTCTGCATTGTAGCAATTTCATCATTCATGGCCTCTTGTCATTTATCGGACTGGGGAGATTCAATTGCTGACCTATAGCTTTTGGGTATCAAGATCTCAACATTGCTTGCTTCCGGTTTTCTTTTGATATCACTTACCCCTTTTTTCTCTCTAAAATTAAACATTTGCTGATCATAATGAATATTGGATTTCGCACAAAATTTTCTGATATCATTATGAGATCTCAGCCTTTTATTGTCACCTTTTACCGAGTAGTAAATGTCCGTCCTACTCCCATCAGGCCTAGGTACTGCTTTCCGTACCCAGCTAATATCTGAGCAGGGTGTCAGATCAGAATCAGCAGGAGAGTCCTCATCCCCACTAGACTTGCTAGTGTCATGGCTCTCACCTGCTTCTTCCTCTGACACTCCTCCCAAGCATTCTGATTCCGAGTCAATCGACTGAGTAACTTTCGATTTCCTCAAGGTGATCACTTTAGGGTAATTAGGGCCCAGGACGTCTTCCGCCGCCTTTTCTTCCTCAAATCTTACATTACTAGTTTCTTCAACTTTCCTTTTGTTTGCTATATATATCCTATAGCCTTTGGTGCTCTCGGCATAACCGACCATGATTCCTACTTGGGCTCTCATGTCCAACTTGTTCCTAAGTTGTTTGGCTGTGCCAACATAGGCTTTGCACCCAAAAACTTTGAGGTGAGCAATGGCTGGCTTCCTACCATAATATAACTCGTGTGGAGTTTTGGTTTTAAACTTGTGACATATCCTGTTTTTTGTATGTGCAAAACATAAGATCGCCTCTGCCCACATCCTGACTTTGATCAAGCATAGCTTTTACACAATCTAGTGCTGTTAGATTAAATCTTTCAGAAACCCCGTTCTGTTCGGGTGTATATACATTTGACCTTTCTGATTTAATCCCCAATTTATTTAAGTATGCCTTGAATTGGTTGTGACAGAACTCCATACCATCGTCCGTACGGTTACACAAAATCTTTTTGCCTAGCTGCCTTTCTTCCTTACCTTGGAATTCCTTAAAGATCTTAAACACCTCTGATTTTTGTTTCATGATATACACAAACACCTTCCGGCTGAAGTCGTCAGTTATTGTCAAAAAGTATCTGTTTCCTCCCATTGAAGCTGTAGGTAAGGGACCACACACATCCATATGGAGTAATTGTAAAGGTTTAGTGGACCTTATCCTACCAATTGGCTTAAAAGAAATCCTCTTAGACTTTGCTAATTTACAATGTAAACAATTAATTTTTGCATATTTTAGTCTAGGGAGTCCATTAGCCGCGGAAACTTTACTTGTCTGATATAAATAATCAGTGTTAATGTGGCAATATCTCCAGAAGAATATAATTCTTTTATATTAGAGCTAGACTTAGGAGTAGGGCAATTTCTTTTTACATGACCAGCCTTTTTACAAATATAACATGGTCCTATGACCTTTTTAACTGGTTTTCCAGTTTTAAATATACTGTTATTTTTACTTTTTACATTTACATTACATTGAGACAAAAATACAGATGAATTCTGACTTACATGATTTCTGTCACTACGGAGTTACCGGATACGTCCTTCTTCCTCGGATAGCTCGCGCTGGATTTTTTCTAAGGTAAAATCCTTATCTTCCCATCGATATATCTGCTGGACCATCCCTTGAAAGTCGTCCGAGAGGTATCTTATGGCTTGGAATGCCACATAGACGCTTTCCACCGGGTGCTTAATGTCCTTCAGCTTGGCGACCGCTTTCTTTAAACGCATGCAGTAGATATCCACAGGTTCATCTGGCTCCGGACGCAGGCTAAGGAACTCATCCAATAAGCGCACTAAATTAGCACGAGTCGGCGCTTCGAAATGTATCTTTAACTTGTCCCACGCATCTGCCGGATCGTCGTTAATGTCTATTAACTCTTGGTAGTCAGATGAAACGTTCTAGAACAGGATAGCTAACGCGCGGACCCTTCTGCGCATGTACTCTTCATAGTCACGCCGTGACGTCTTCTCATCCACCGATAATGCTGTTCGGTCTACAAATCCGAAACAGCCCTCTCCTTTCAGAGCGAATGAAATTTCATTTCTCCATGTGACGTAATTGTCTCTCGTCAATGCACTAATTTTATTTGCCTCCATGGCAAGGTGGTCTTTTGGAACTGAACTGAACTGAACTGAGTTTTTGTTTATGCTTTCATCGACATGCAAATGGCGCTGTCCGCGGCCCCCGTCGACAGGATTCTCTGCTTCTTTATGGAACACTAACACTTCTAAATTAGATTTTTAACGTTGTTATGGGGGAGCTACGGCCCATAACCTTTGCTGGAGGGTACACATCATAACCTGTTGGTTATTAAATTGATGAGGTACGAAATTGAAAATCTTCGCTGGAATTTAAGCAGAGATAGTAGTGACAACAACGTCAAAATGGAAGTTGTAAAAAATACAACTAACTGTAGAGGTGTTGAAAATAACAGTTCCAATTTGGTTCAAATCACTTTTATTTAAGAAGCGAATCCATTGCATTTGCTTACAATATATTTATGGCAATGTAAAACAAATCAAAGCATACTATATACAAAAACATGAGCTCTCAAGCTGATTCGTAAGGTTTCAGAAAAAGTTCCACACTTAGACACATTCTTGGCTTAAGCAATCTTTACACGAGTAAGTAGAATAAAACTTTTCAAACTTACGTAACAATGTGCATTTCCCGATGCCACCTATAGCTGGTCACACGCTATGGCAAAAACTTTAAACTTCATGGATTAACATTGCATAAAGTCCACAACACGGAACAACATGGTCTCCTTAACTGAGAACCATTAAATCTTTATGATTCACTAAAACATCCGCGTCAACCGATAAACATTATCATAACATTCGACTACATCAAATAAGACTCTATGTAGATCCGTCCGAGATCAGCGATCTCGATCCAATGCAAGATATGTCCACTGCATCGATCCCTGAACCGATCGATCTGCTTAAACCAAAAATGTGTCCAGCTTTTATATCCGATGATGGGTGCGTTCCGGAACACAACCGTTGCCGGCAACGCCCTCTGGATATGCAAAACAGGATGCGTGAGCGGCGAGAAGGTGATTTGCATGATAAGCCCAGTTTTGCCCACATCGTGATTCGTTCACGAGAATGGAAAAATCATTTAGAATAATGACGCTCCCGTGTCACGCTCCCGTGAAACGAGAATCGCGATGTAAACAAAACCAAGTTTTCAACAATTATACAGTTTTGATAAATTTTTGATAGATACGGTTTATTTTGTTTGAATCATACTACAAATAACAAAGTTGCTGCTGCTGATGAAACATTTGGATGTAATGTTTGCAATCACTCTAATGGGCAAGTGTGTGGTTGGCGCAAGTGATAAGCGCATATTGACATTTAACGCAGATGTTGATACACTGATGTCGCATATCTAAAATATAAATTTTTTTACACTTTTCTACCAGTATTGTTTTATAGTATAGCTTAAAGAGTATATATAATCAGAAGAAAAATTATACATTGGGTTTTGTTTGAGTTCGGCAGATACTTTTGATCTTATTATGTTAACAACCCAAATGAACGACGGTGAGAGTATATACCATAGCTTCTGTGAAAAGTTCTGGATAAAAAAAACAAAAAACACGTAACTCGTGAAGTTTTCTTAGCCAATCTACAAAATTCGAGAAGTTTCTAGAACTCACTAAAAGTTGCCGAGTTGGCAATGTGCCACCAAATTTATCGCTAAAGTCTAGCAACACAGATTTTCTTATAGCAAGGGCTTTCTGCTACGTATTTGCAACAATATGTTGTCAATTTCCATTACATTTAAATCACATTTCATTCATGATTTACTCTATCCCATGCTCTAAAATAATATGCTTCACATCAAGAACATCTTTAAAGCTAAAAATGAAAAAGTTTAGACTTACTTGCACGGTACTACTGTAGTAAAGAAATCAACCATTTTTCGAGCATCATCTTTTTTTGAGAAAAAGAAATCTAAACCATCTACAATGAAAGTCAAATGAAAAATTTAGATACAGAGCATCACTATGAAAATTCCAAATTAAGCAAAAAATATTAATAGTTACCATTAGTAAAATTAAAATAACTTTATTAAAAGCAGCATATAATATAAAATGTAATAGTACTGAACGATTTTGAAGATAAAAAACAACCTTTTTCATCAGGACATACAAGAGGCACAACTTTCACTTGTCAAAGAAAGATTGGCAACAGATGATAGAACAGTAAATGTGGCAGAAGCAGTGAAAGGGTGTTGTCAATGGCGAAAGAAAAAGGGTGTAAAAGAAATCCAGGAGGAAGGAACAAGAGATGGGAAATAATGAAAAAAAAGTAAAATACCAAAGGGAAAAGTGAACATCCAACAAAGGATTGTTTGGTGATTTGGATAATTTGTTCAGTTGTGCATAAAGGCTAAATTAAATTTAAAAAAAAAAAAAAAAAAAAAAAAATGAAAAATTCCGAAAAGTAAAAAGGAAAGATTTCTAAGCAGAAGAGAAAAAAAAGATAATTATCATAATTAAGTGGTTTTGACTGAGAGACTTTCAAGCCCAATTCAATATGGAACCCACCTCATGTTCCTTCCTCATGGGTTTCTCTTACCCCATTTTATGCTTTTGCTGTTGGAAACATACTTTCCCTGCTTTTGCCATGTTTACTATTCTTGCATCAGCCACTGCTTTTTCTTTGACAAATGAAGGTTTCACTTCTTGTATGACAAAGGCTGCTTTTGTCTTAGAAACTGGTCAATACTATTAATTTTTATATCATATGCTGCTTTTAATGAATTTATTCTAATTTTATTCTTTAGCAACAGTTTGAGCTGTACATACCATTAGTAGTTTTGATGTTCACACAATGAGTATGCATATTATGCTTTAGTATTTGCTGTTCTAAATAGAAAAACGTTTTCTTGTGTTGAACCTATAAATAAATAATAAAAATATACTGAACTAAATAACACATGTTTCTTAAAGGGTTGCACAATGTGTGAAAGTGTCAGCTTAGGATTCTACGTTTAGGGGTAGAAGTGACAAAGTTAGGATTATATATATATAATACATTGATTTTCATACAATACCATTTATCATAAATAACTTTTCATACTTTAACAGTTTTTATTTCATTTTTTTTATTATAGGTATACTTTATCTAATATACATCAATCTATATTAATTTCTATCACTAGCAATTTTGAGTAATTTGTTGCTCACATTTAAGACAGCTTGACCGTCTCACTTTCTTTCGTGCATTTTCATTTTAAATATTAATTTTTTAATTCTGTATTAGCATGATGCATCAGTTGGATCTTCCCACTAGTACTAATATTTGTTGTTATTTTGCAAGTTAGAAAACAATATGTTGAATAAAAAAAAATTGTTTTTGATGCACCATTCACTAATTCTGGCAACATTTATCATTTAATGTCAACCAATCTCCATGAAATTTTGTAACTCAATACAGCATTATGTTGAAATTAATTTAGTTCAATTTATGACACTGGCGTAAGATAAGTTCTACCATGTTGTATGTATTTTTATGGTATAAGGATCATATTCAATTAAATAACATTTATTTAAACTGTTCATTTTGTAGAAATAAATATATATTCAAATTTATTTTATTTTTCATTTATTTTACCTTCAATTTATTTTTATCTCCACATATTCTGTTCTCTGTTCTACAACCCAGAAAAAAGAACTTACTACTTCCACTCATAATTAGTGAACTTTAATTAGAAAAAAATTAAAAATACATATACAGTGAAATCTGGCAAAGTGACTATACCATTTTCATATAGTAAGTAACCACCAGAATTTTCATAAAGTGACTAGTTTTTCAGTCCAAAGGGTGGCCACTTTAACACTAGAAAGACAACTGCTGTCATTTTGAAGGTTTCACATTTACTTTTAAGTGCTATGTCTTAATTTATGACCTCATGCGACTGAAATTTTATGAATGTTTTTAATTTTATGTGTTGTAGGATATACGGACATTTTTAAGAATGCAATTATTATTATTTTTTTTTAATTGTGTTATATACTTTTTCAGTCTACAGCCAACATTTTAATGGCAGTAAAGAAAATGAAAAGAAATATTTAAAACAATCGCATATATGCTAGTTGCATTAATAAATTCTATTGACATTTAGAAAAAATACTTAAGAGTTTTCTTTTTTGTACACTTTATGCGAAGGATAAGAAAAACTTGAGCAACAAATAAAAGCACAAATAATGCAAAGTAATGTAGCATACAGCTGTTTTGAGGATACGCTGAATTCCCCTTCATTAGTGCAAGAGAACCCACAAACCTGAAGCCCAAAAAAGGAATGGGCGCAAAATCTTTGTTGGTTCTTTCTTTGGCTTTTTGGACTTCGGATTTGTTGGTTCACTTGCACTGATGAAGGGGATCCGCATATCCTTGAAACAGCTGTATGCTGCCTTACTTTGTGTTATTTGTGCTTATATTCGCCACTCAAGTTTTGCTTATGCTTCGCACAAAGTGTATTTTACTTATAGGTAAGTTTGAATATTTCTTCAAGTATTTGATTAAGCAAAGAATGCCTATATACATAAATTTACTATTACTTAATATGTTTTCTTTTTGCATCTCATTATATATGGGTATAAAAATAATATTATATGCAAATATATTATGGTTTAATGTTTATCAGTGAGAGAATTCTAAATTTAAAATGTATTGCAATTTTTTTATGAAAATAAATGCTAAATACATTGCATTTCCTGATTTTAATTCCACCTGTCAAAATGATGGCTTTGGACTTTTACAGTTAGTAAAAAAATTCTGGTTTTCTAGTGTTAACCAGGTTTCTTCACTGTACTAAATACTAAGCTTTCATATTATGTCAAATGAGAACAAATGAGATATTACTTACACCGGTAACACCTACTAGATATAATTCTCACAGCACTATGGTAGTTTCAAGCCTTTCATGCATAGGAATTTTTTACATGTGACACTGATGGGACAATTTTACACATAATGGCAAAAAGTTGCAAAAAAGAGAAAATGTAAATATGCAGAATATGGAATGCAGAAAATAAATATATGTTAAAATCCCACAGAAATATAGGGCAAATGTAAAATATAGATTAATACAAGTTTTATAAAGATTTTGAAAAATATATAAGATGAATTCTTCCTCGTCATGTTTAGGAAAACAATATAATTTTAAGTTATGACAAAAATCTTTCAATTTTTTTTCATTTTACACATAGCAATTTTTTGAAGTTTTGTCTTACAAATTCTCCTTCCCTTAACGCCAAAATGCACCTTCAATGAAATGCAATATCTGGAGTATAAGAATTTTAACAATCTATAAATAATGCCATTCACTTTTAAGTAAAAAATTGAATGTAAAATGACCTTTTAAATAATCTTTTTTTAAAATAATTTTTATATATGGGTATATTTTATATATGGGTAAAAATGTTTGAAAAATTGAACTTTCACTGGTTTAATTTTTTAAAAAATCAGTAAGCTTCTTATGTTTACTGACTTAAATAATCATTCAAAATTTCATGTGAATTATTCAATTTGTTGGAGAGATATCCTGCCCATAAAGAGGTGAGTATTAAATAGTTATACAATAGTGTTTGAAATATCTTTGTAATTGAAAATATGTATCTATGACTAACGATCTTAAAAAAATAGCATTAAATTACTTTATTGGGCTAGGGGTATGTGCACACATCAGATCTAAATTGCTGCAACTTGCCTAAAAAATTATACTGAAAATCATAAAATTTTACATTATTAAGAAAAAAAAAATCATTATCTATTTTTATGAATTAAAACAAGTGACTCTTAGGAACTTTATTTAAGTTTAGGGACTTTTAGAGACATTAGGGATCAAGAATGAGCCCTGATATTATAAATTGTGATACTATGCGCACACACAAGCTAAAAATATCTAAATGGCAAAAGGAAGTGGTCAAATGATGGCAAATTTATTATTTAGTTAGCAGGTAGTTAAGTACTTTTTGCTGCAGCCAGTATAGCTGCTATGTAATTTTATGTATAGGACACCTACTATCTAATATTGTTAGGAAGGTTATATTGTGTAGTCACTACAATATTTAATATTTCTCTTTAGCAATACATAAATGTTTTCATAGATTGATATATTTTTAATGTTTTTATATTTCATGCCATTTTTTACAGGATTTAGCAACACATATTTAAATCTTTCTTTACAACCCAAAGTATGAAGAAAAATAAAAATAACACATACCCTTTGTCGTAACTGAACAACAGCTTTCCAAAAATGTTTAGATTCGCTTTTGTGACAGTCATCACACATATGGTTGTTGACCACATATTCTACTACAAATACTTGCTGCAGGATAGCTCCACCAAATACTTCTTTCTGCACAGTTAATTTTACTTTTATACGCTTAGAGTGAGGCTCTGTCCAAACAAATGTGGCATCAACCATATTTACCTGAAAATAAATAAAAAAGCCTTCACATGGTGGCAAGTGGAGTGCATACATTTTTGACAGAACAATTAAGCATTTTTATATTTTCTTACACATTTATTTTATACAGTCATATGAATTATAAAAAAACAACTAGAAGTGACATATACAGAACTGGAAGTAGCAATCCTTAGTGAACTCCCAAACTCTTTCCAAAATTCTATATTAAATCGATATCAGTCATCATCTAAGTTCTATTTATTGCCAATCCTGAGAAGCAGATGTTTTAAGGAAAATTTTTGAACTGGAAGTGATAAAGACTGAAAAAGAAATCCTCAGTGAATCCCCCTTATCCTCATTTGAATGTGATGTTGAAACCATATCAGAGATTATCTAAGCTTTATCTATAACTGATCCTGGAAAATATATGTTGTAAGGAAAATATGATTTTTTAAATCAGAATTGCTATCTCCAGAACAGGAAGTACAATATTTAGTGAGTCTCCCTACGCCCTCTGAAATTTGATGCTGAATCTTTAGCTAAGCTCCACCAGCTAAGCTCTACCAGCAATCCATCAGCTAAGTTCCACCTATAGCCAATTCTGATAAATAGATGTTTCAAGAAAACTTTTGAACTGGAAGTGGGAAAAGGATCTGAAATGGCTAAAACGTGTATGGTAAGGATAGGATTAATGGGCGTGTTCATTTGGGAAATTTTTAGGTCCTAAGTATGCCTTGATGACCTCAGTCAGTCTGAATTTACTTTTAGCTCCTTTTAGCTTGTAAATACATTTGCAATCTGCTTTAGATAGTGTCATTATGCTATGCATTCTATCAGAATTATTTTGTGTTGAGATTGATCACAAGCAGTTCTAGTTATTTGAATATATTTTGGTCAGTTTGCAAAAAATAAAGGAAATATAGTAAAAATGTAGAAAAGTATAGGTATATTCAGTAAGTGTGGATGACTTGGTGCATGTACAATGCACCAGTAAGGTATCCGCTTACTATAAAAAGTGTTGTTTCAGTTAGTGACCTTGTGGAAAAGCATTATTATAAAGCGGAAAAGTGTGTTAGTATTTTATGTGCATTTAGGGTTGTGGAACAATTGATATTCCAGGCTAAATTTTAGAAGGATTTCTTTCATATAAAAATTGTATTTATACTCTATTCACCTTTGCAAATATTTTAATTTAGTGGAAGTTTTATTGCTTACTTTCTCATCAGATAATAAATAAGGTTTTGTTTTTTGAAACAGCATTTGTTTTTGCAGACCTTGCAGGGAATGGAAGTACATGTGTAAAGAATGAATGACAATAAGATATACTTGCCAATAAGATAAGTATACCAATAAGATATACTTGCCCACACTAGTTGGAAAGAGACCAAAGGAGACCCAAGATGAGATGATTGATTGTGTGGTCAAAGACGTTGGGATTATCTTAGTATGAGAAATTTCAGAACTAACACAAAAAGAAAATAACAAGAAAAATTTCTAAGAAAGCCCATGACCCACATTAGGTTGTAGAATTATTGATGGTGATTATCATTTATAAAGATATTAAAGAATGACACAATAAAAGCACTAAAAAACAATTATTTAGAAATTAACAACTTACCATGATTAGGTTTAAATCATTTCATGTCAACACTTCAATAACATGTTACATGTAGCTTTAAGCCCACCCCAGAGGATAGTTTATACATTAATAATTGTTTCCTGGTATTTCTCAATTCTATATAGAATGTTACAATGTAACGGAATAGAATTTGATTCCCTATATGACATAAAATGTGTAATTTTAAAATAAATTAAAGCATACCTGATTGAGTCCTTTCAATTTTTTTAAGCAAAATGCTAGAAGCTCACGCGATTCCAAAGCACATGACACCCACTGAGCAGGAGGCTGTAAATACCTTAAAAAGATTATATTTAATTAAAAAAATATTTTATTTCAATGATTTTATGTAAAAAACAGCAGTAATATAGAAAATTAAATATAAAAGAAATACATTTTATGTTTAACAGTTAGAATTCATTAAGTTCAAATTTATGGCAAATAAACAGTTTTGTTTTTAAGTTGCATTTTTATACCATTACTTTATGTATAAATCATCTATAATAATAAAGAAGAATGTCTGTTTATGTGTCTCTTCATCTGTAGCAAAAAATCAAAGCATCGTATGACAATGAAATTTGATACATAGGTATTTCAGAACCTGGGACAATGCATCTTGGCACGATCTTTTACAATTTTGAATTAGTTTTATAGTTACTAAATATTGAAATGACATTTGCCATGATTTTTGCACATATCAGTTCCTTAGTGATCAAAAATATTATCGCAGATTTTCCATCTTATCACTACCGGAAAGATCAAACAATTCTCTTTCAAATAAAATGGAATCCATGATATCAATAGATGAATTTTCATGAATTTAAAAAAATATATACTTTTTGTGTTTTGAAAAAAAAAATAAAAAACAATTTGAAGTACTCGATTTTAAGAAATTGATTAATAATCTGATCTTCATAATTTACTAGATGTTTTTAGAAGATTACACACTGCCCTAAATAAAAAATGATGCTTTTGCTGTATTTCGTTTATTAATTATGAATTTTTATGTAAAACCTCATAAATGTTCAAAGGAATTTTAGCAGAGTAAGAGGGGCGGTGATAAAACAGGTTTTTCTTCATCCTTGGGACAGGATCAAAAGTTCTCTTCCTGAAGGAGATGCATATGGAGTGCTCTAGAAAGGGCAGAAATTTCAATGTGATATGCTGTCAACTGCTTAGAGATTTATTTGGATTATGAGCTGATACTAGTATTGAAAATACTATCAAAGTTTGCAAGCATTTTCATTTAGAACATGTGTTGATTTTACATCCTTAATTTGAATGCATCCTGCACACTTATTTAGGAAGTACCAAAGGAGCTTATATATATGGTGTATCAAAAGAGCATATTTATAGCAAATTATGCCCACACAGAGGGTGAAAGGCATATTTGGAACATATCACAGGTGCTTATTTAGGGTGTATTAAGGAAGCTTATTTATGGCTTATCAAAAAGACTTATTTAGGGCGCACCAAAAGAGCTTATTTAGGGTATGTCAAAAGAGCTTATATACTTGTGCAGAGGGCAAAAAGCATATTTAGGGCATAATATGCAGTCGTGTTAGGGCATAATGTTTGATGTATACAGCACAGGGACCAAGGCACATTACATACTTGAGTAGTGGTCCAAGATGTGATTAAGTGCTCATTTAGACCATAGCATGTGCTCGCAGCTCGCATGTGTCTTGTAATTAATTGCTTGTGTAGTGGACAACTACACTTTTCATGAATGAATTCAATTAACACCTGCTTTAAATCCTACACAATGCAGAGTACAGTTTCTAGCAGGCTTCAGGAAATTGGCAAAATCTAGCCAGTCCTAAAGGACGGCTATTGGAATTTTTTACCCGTCCTCCTAAGAATTTTTTTTTCACATTATATTCATTAACATATGTGCTTAAATATATCGCACAACGATAATAAATTAGAACCAATTGCCTCACGATGAGGTGCGATAACTGCATATTCATACACCACCCTTACAGCACTTATCTGTTGCGATCAAACTCGCCGACACGGAGTCTATGTTAAGAACCAAACCCGGCGGAATTCTGTTCTATGGGTGGGGCAGAGGGGTAAGATTTGTAAGGAATCTCTTCTTTTCCCAATGTTTGGTAACTTGAAGCAGTGCTAAATAAATATCATATAAATCCTCTTGTCTCTAAGCAATTTAAACTTCATTGACACTCTTAGTTTCTAGGAAATGTGATAATCAAGATTTAAATGTTCTTGGACTGAATAGATGTTTTACAGCTTAAATCCAGTTGTCAGACAACTGGAACAAATGCCATGAATGAATTGTAAATGTATTAGTTTTAAAGTTGAAAGTGGGGAAGAAAAAAAAAAAATACTTCTGGTTGAAATTAGAAGAACCCATTCCAAAAATTCAAACTTGTTACATACTCCCCTTTATTACAGCAAATGGAAATTTTATAGCATGGGTTTTAAAGAGTTAAAAGGGGATAGCACTCTGCATGGGTTTGGGCTTAGGCCCAGGGTGGGCTTGAGTTTTCAACATTTCGGGCCCGGTTGAGTCTTTTTTTTTTTTTTAAACGTCCATTATGACCGGGCTGAACATATTAATTTTGAAATTTTTTTTAATGGATTTAATTAAATTGAATACATGAACTTATTCCGTTTATTTCAGCTATGTAAAAATAAATGTTTAAGAAAACAAACTCAACTCTCCGTACAACATTTTAACAAATTTGTTTTTAACATATTTGAATACAAATCATTTCGGAGCTGTTGAGACGCAGTTATCTTCAGGCTGAGTTCTTTCTACATTTATAAATTTCTTCGGGCCTAGCCCGGGCTTAAGCATTAGTATTGTCTGTCAGGTGAAAATCTGAAATTTTGGTATATGTTGACTTTGAAAAGAAGAACAGAACATGTCACTTCGATCGTGAGCACGCTATCGCATTTTAGTTTGGTCATCGGATTAACTGGGTGGAGGAGCCTGTGATATAACAATGCAAATCTCGCGACTCTTCTAGAAGGAAGGCGTTGATAATGCACACTATCTGACTTTATGGGGCGGTTTGCAGGTGATGACATTTCAATGTTCATTCATGGCACGGGAAAGGGCGGCTTTCGCCACAATTTATAGATGACAATTTGTTATTTATTTTTTTTTATTTTACAGAATCTCAGATCTCAAGGCTGTCTGAGAGAAAGGCAACTTCCGAAAATTGACTGTCCTCGCTGAATTTTAACCTGGCGAGGACGGGAGATTTTCTGAAGCCTGGTTTTTAGTATATAATAAAAGAAGATGTTTATCTTTCTGCTTGTCTGTGTATGTCGATTGTAGTGGAAAATTAAAAGCATCAGATAGCAGTGACATTTGTTACAGAAGTAATTCATGTGACTGTACCATGTACCTCAGTGAGGTTTTTAAAACTTCAAAACAGTTTAAAAGTTACAAACTTTTAAAGACAAAAACTATAATTTTTTGCCTTTTTGTCAAATCAAATCTATTCATTCATTGCTGTGGCAGACAATATACAAGAGCAGGTGTTTTGATTCAATGATAGGCAATTTACTGTATTGATGAAAAAACAGCTGTCTGTCAATTAAGTGGATTTAATTTATCATTTTTCCAACTTTGACAATTTAAAAGATAGATTTCATCCTACTTTTTTTAATTTGGTATTATATTAAGCAATATTTTTTTTTCAATTTCACTTTGGAGGTAAAACAACTTTCTTTTATGACTTCAAGTATTTTAATTTATTTGTTTTGCAGGAAAAATTTTAGTTCAAAATAGGCGATTTGGAAATTGAGTGGCATCATCTGTATTTGTATTATTTAAGTAGTGGGTGCTTATTTAGGACACGGACAATTCTGGATGATTTGTCCCAGTACAAAATAAATGTTTAATCTTATGCAATAATCCTGGAGAGGACTCTAAATTCATTAATTGGTAAGTTCATTTTTATTTTCTCTACATAGTATAATATATAAAGAAAATATTTTAAAGTGTCTTGGAATAAAGTTACAAAAAATATCCTCCCATCCGCCTGCCTGCAGCACTTGCTTTCTTAATATACAAGGCATACGCAAACCATACATATCTTCCATTTAATATTACTATTTCTTATACGACTCCCTATCAAAACATACATACTATACCAGGGGTAGGCAAACTTGCTTACAGGAAAACCAAATTAAATATACAAAATGTTTGGAGGGTCAAAACTTTTATTCACCATATTTTCTTCACAGTTTATTTTAAAAAATGCTTAAATATTCAGAATGCAAAACAACAATAAATAGCTACTAAATTGTTTTAAAGTTCACTGACAAGGTTAAAAATGATGGAGTGCAAGATGAGTGAAACTGTGATTGAGCTTCTAGCATATTTTCATAATCCAGGTGAAACTGTGAGGAGGCAATTCTCAAGAGGGAAGTAAGATGCTCATCAGTAAACTGGATTCTAAGAATACTTTTCTTATGTTTCATGGTTGAAAACACTTGTTTGCATGAATATGAAGATGCAAACATTGCTATATATTTTTGGGTATGATTTCCCAAGTTTGTAAATGTTGACTTTGGCATGGTTTTTATAAAAATACTGTTTGTTTTGTTGCATTTGTCCTGCAGGCATATTTGGAATGTGGGATGCAGTTTAACCATCTCTATTACTGTATCATTCCTTAACATAACATAATTGATTTAACACATTCGGCGCCTGTGTGATTCGGTTGAGTTTCTCGCGGGGTCCAAATCAGACTGTCGGAGCACCAGAACGTAAACAGAGCGATAAGTAGGAATAACAACGATGTAACTCGAGTAGGCCCGTGCGTTGTAAGCGATAAGTTCTTCGGAAAGAGGACTGCGAGGGATCTCACTGCAGTTATCCAAGATCATTCATTCAGTCGTGAAGCATACTTTGTGTGACAAGCATAGTGATTATTTTATTCTCAAAATCAAGCATCAAGTGGTATCGCAAATTAGCATTACATTTACTTTTAGGAGCAACGATCGTAAATGCACATATAGTGTATCAGAGAGCTACAAAAAAAAAAAAAAAAAATGGAGATAAGAAAATTCCGGGAACTTTTAGTCACAGATTGGTCGTCCTCGGAAAATACTGTGCCAGACACTAATAGACACAAAAGGAGGAAAGTATCTCACCACTTGGAAATCACAAGAATCAGCAGGACAAGCCTGTAAGAAGGATGTGCGTTATGTGTTAACAAAAGAAGAGGCAAATTGTCGAACGCCAACAAGCAAGCGAGGAAAAACGTTAAAAAAACGACAAAGTATTGTTTGAATTGCCCAAAATTACGACAGATGTGTCTGGACTGTTTCAACGAATATCACGTGATGTAGGTAATGTAATATTTTATCCTAAATATAAATTAATAAAAAGTAGAGTATAATATGTATATTTTTGGTATTTTTATGCTGTATATTCTATATTTATACTTCAGTGCTTGTTCCATTAAATTTCTTTTAAAAAGGCAACTGAAAATCTTATTTAACTTGAACAAGAAGAGCGTCACCCATATATGGGTGACGGAGTCCCCAAGGAAGCATATCCGTCACCCATATATGGGTGACGCGGGGCCAAACGTGTTAAACTTTCCTACACTCCAACAAAACATAGCTATTCCACAAACAGTGAAACTCACTATATTTTGAATACAGAAAATTAAATTATTTGTTTTCTCAAGGCAATAGGGATTACAAAAAATATAATTAAAAATGTAGATTTTCTGAGTTACTGAATTTTCAACAATTTGGTAACATTTTTATTGATTTGTCAATATTTTATTAATGTTTAATAAACATTCATTTTATATGTAAGTAATTATAAAAATGAATACCACTCATTTTACAATACACAAATCATTCTCAAGGTATTGCAGATTCTTTAAATAAATCTACCAGTTACATAAAAATTACAAATATTAAGTATCCTTAAACAAGTTAGCTTTTCATTATTATGCAACTAATCTACGAGCATCATTTTTGTGGATTTAACACATCTCATTCGTAAGAAAAGACTTGTTTCCTAATAATTTTAGGGGTCCAGTGCCGATGAACATGAAGAAGAAAAAGATGAAGTAGATGACAAAATTTTGCAAGTGAGCTATTCCAATACTTTCAAGTGTCTTTCAGAGAGTTTGTTGTGGTTAGAGCAGCAAAAGAATTGCGATTCAACAGAAAGTTGTACTGTTGAAGAAGCTCCGAATAGTTCATCATTATTTCCCTATCAAATGCATACAGCTTACAAAAATGTGTACATTTTTAATTAGCACTATCACTGTAGTTTCATCCCTGAATTGATTAATTTTAAAGATTTGGATAATTGAGTACTCTTATTTTATGCAAAAGAGTTTAATGCATAATAAAAAAATTAAAAAATATGTATAAAAATCAATAACTGAAAGTGCCCCATTTTTTTCTACTGTTAATAGCATAATAAACAACTATGCTGCAGTTTATAAACATTTTGACACAGCTTCTAAAGATTCAACAGTAGACTGTGATGCACAAGTTCTTTTTATAAAGCTATCCATAGCTTAATGATGATTTACCAATTTTTATTTTTATTTATAGTTTTTGTGGAAATATTTTTTTATCTTTTCACAAACTGCAAGAAAAGTAACCGACAGTAAAATTCTTTTATTAAAATGAGTAAGTTATTATAATAGTTGTTTGGTCACTATGATAATCAAAATAAATTAGTAACCACTTTCAAACTGGAATTTACTAGCCAAATTTGAAAGTTACTAGTCAACTAGCTAATGTGGCAACCTTATAATTTAAATTATAATGCAAAATATAAAATTAATGCCTAATGCTAAGCTGATATGCAGATGCTTCTTGATATTATCAGATAATCAATTTATGAATCAAATTGTGAAGTTTTAAAATATATTATTACCTGCCACAACCCTTACAAAAGTAAATAACAACTTGCTTCGGGATACCTTCGGTTATGTCCACTTGAGATCGAATGCAAGGTATGCACATATTTGCCGGATTTGGATCAATAGCAGTACCACATTGGCAACATAATCTATAAGTAAAATTAGACTATTACAAAGAGAAACTAACCAAACTAATACAAAAGCATTTAAATTAGGATTCATATTTAATTTATACTATTTTTTTAACAATACAGAAATATATAGAATATACTGATTAATTGAAAAGTTGTTTGAGTGATGATATAGTGAAAGTGTAACTGTAACAATGTTAAAAATGGACTCCTATTTACAGTTCCAAATGAAGTAATACTACATAACTGTAATGCACATTTATTGAGACTATCTGCGTTTTTTAGTGCTTTAGTTAAATTCATGACATTTTACCCTTTTAAACATATTCTGTATTTGGTTTAATTTTGAAATTTAATTATCAATCAGGAATATATTGAAAAGTTTTTAATAACCAGTATGCATGCACCATTGTGTATTGCAGCTTACCTAGCGGCTTATCTTTGGAATGTTCTACAAAAAAAATCTGAATGGGCAACCATCTCTATTAAACGATGTTGCCTCTCATGACCCAAAACTGAAGCAAAGCAAGGTATCTTATCTAGCTACATGTTTAATAACTGAGAAGTTTATTTTATGAAAGTAGCAAAAAACTCAAAATATTAAATTAATGTATAACTTATATCAAACAAATAGAAAATTTTGTTTGCCACAAATTTTTTTCAAATAAACTTGTATCCAAAGGCTTAAATTATCTGACCTTTGAGTTCCAATATGCAACATTGCAAAGGAATAATTAAAAAATGCAAAACCAATTTTCAAAATGATTAAGCACTTTCACTTGAGCTAGAATCTTGGTTTTGGTCTCATTCAATCCATCTCAGCTTCTAAATCAATGAAAAAAAAATCGAAAATTCGAATTAGGTATGACGATGATTTAAAATTAAAAATTTACACTATTTTTGATCTCAATGTGCATCATTCCATTTTTTTTTTTGTTTTAAGATTAAAATCATTTTTGATATTCAGAAGATTTCATTTGATATTACTAAGTGTGTAGATGTCACATTTAATGGCCACTAGCCATTAATAATGCACAAAGTGCGAGTGATATGGCTAGTTTTGAAATAAACTCAACATAATAATCATTTGAAAACCTGAAATATTAAAAAATAAAAACCTTTTAGATTCATAGCACTGCATGAGAATGCTAAGTATACGAATAATCTTATGTTAATCATTATTAACTCTCAGAATATTTCGTTAATTATGCAAAATAGTTCTTTAAAATTAACCAAAATATGAAATTAAACAAGCGTAGCCAGCCTATTCATTGTGTAATAATTAAAGGATACAGATGGCTGGAAAAACATGTTTGTGGATTCTCAGTAATGCACGAAAACACAAAATGAATTACACAATCCCAGAGAAACTCATGAGTTGCCTACATCAGACTTTTTGTGAAATAAATACTTATCTTTAAAGTTAGATCTGTTTTTGAATACATTTTTTGTTGGTTCTGACATGCTTAGAGAAAAATTAATGAAAAGAGATTGTGATTGAAAGCTGTATATTAAAATTAAAACTATATCAGACCAATGTTTAAAAATAAACATTACATTTAAAAAATTTTTATATATTTTAATATCATTAAGATGCTTGACTACTTTAATTCCATTAATTCCTACCCCAGATCACTAACCACCAATATAAGTCTAGCTCCCTTTCCCTGTTTTGACTTGACTGACTCAATTTAAACAGACACTTGGTGAAAATACAGTTCTCCCTAATGAGGAATGTAGGGAAATTCCATAACCCAGACCGGGGCTCACCCGAAGGTTTAGAGCATCAAGATCCCCGGCCGGCAATAGATTAGTCAAGTTGATGAATTTAACGGCTGTGTTTAGGCAACTGGCCAGTACAGTTGCAGATGGCTGTGTTTCAGGCAAGTGCGATTGCAGATATATGTGCGTGCACTAAGCAACCTGCCAGTGGGCTTCTGTCAAATTAATACAATATTATTCAAATTGCAATTTTTCAAGAAAACAACTTAATAAACTACCAATAAAAGATACAGTTTATTAAGATATTGTTTTTGTTTAACTTTCACATTCTACAGATTGCTTTTCTAGCTCCCATAAATTCATAATATTAATAGAATAATTTCTTTCTATGTACAGTACTAATAGCTAGAGGTGTGGGTTTTCTAAAAAAAAAAAAAAAAGAAAAAAAAAATTCCATTATTATATGTCAGCTAGAATAATATCTAATGACTTTTTAAAGTACTTATTCTTATATTACATAATATGGCTATGAAAAGGCTTAATTAAAAATATATGAACATTTCTTATACTTGTATACCGTAATCATCAGCTATAATTTAATATTTTCTTTAAATATATGTAGTGTTGAAAAGTTATAAAATAATTCTGTTTTATTCATAACAAGATTTTTTTTTCTATATCGTAAATTTAAAAAATTACGCAAAAGGAATAGTAGGAAAAATAATCTATATTCTATTTTATAAAATAATAAAATAAAAATATAAATTACTCAGTTTATTATATGTATAAAAAATAATTTTATAAACTTATGATTGTAAAAACTGCAACATCATGAAGGAATCATACGACTGAGATGAAACTCATAATAAATGCAAATTAGGATGTCCTATGCAAATGATCAGAATTTTAGTCACTATGCATGCGTGGGCTGAGCAGTGTCCACTGAGCTGCTATTTTAGCTATATAAATAGAGAGCTGTAGTGGGATGTTGTAAATAGTCTATGGTTGTCTGCCAGCAGTAAACTTCTTTTGAGGAGTCACTATGTCTCTACAACGCCAGAGGGTGCCATATGAGCAAGTTACGAAGTTTGAATGGGGACAAATGATCGGCCTTCGTGAAATTTTTTGTTGCTGTTTCTTATCTCACTTGACCGACAGCAACATCAGATCAAGTCCATGAACCCGTGAGTCTTAAAAAGATCAAGAACTACTCCAGGACTGGAGTACAGCTGACTCCTCTGGGATCCAATACATGTCAAGCAGGAGAGGCCTGAGCCAAATTGCACTTCGGGCACAAGAGATAAACCTTAGAACTCAACACATGCCGAAGAGCACGAAGATGGCCACTGCAGAGTCTGGCCAGAGCCATCTGTTCTCCCCTACTGCCTGCCCCAATCAAAGCAGCTTCAGGACGGCTACAATCATACCACTCATCCACGGGGGCCTTTCTCCAAGTGGAGTTGATTTCAAGTTTGACTCGAGAGGCAAGTTCCGAGAAAGAAAGACAGCCACCGGCAATAGAACTTGTTTTTTTTTATTGTACAATAGCAGCTTGTATGGAGTGCAATGCCATGACAGTGATGCGAGTGTGGCAGTAGTGGACTGAAGAGAACCACATGAATTGTAAATCTGGTACTGGACGACGAAATCTTACATAAGCACGGGATGATAGACACCTCATCCACATGGCAGTGATGGACCGCACAGCTTCATCTTGACAGTTGGTAGAACATTGGAGCCCTGCTACAGGTGTAGCCCTGCTACAGGTGTGGAAGACCCCGGCCACCAGACTCATCCTAGGGTATGAGCAGCTGGTTGAGTGGCCGGACTGCTACAGGTGTTGTTGTTGACACCCAGACCGTTCGACCTACTAGAAAGGTGTAAGGTAACCGTTTGGACGTCCAGGAAGTGCCACCTAATTTAGACTGCAACCCAGTGGGGGAGGCATCCACAGGGACCGTACTCTCCTTCCCCTACCACCAACCTCTCGGAGGACTGCTACAGGTGTGTCATTGTTTGCTCCAACAATTTGTCAGTGTCTGCTGCACCATGGACTGCACTCAAGAACTCCTTTGTACAGGATCTCGCTGATGCAAATCCATCGATGCCTGCGGCTATAATAGGCTAATCAACTTAGACACTGGCGTGATGATTGTCAACAAATTGTCTTTTCTGATGAACCGCACTTTAATTTAGGGTACAGTGATGGCAGCATCCATGTTAGATGCTGTAGTGGTGAACACCTCCTTCCAGAGTGTGTTATTTAATGTCATACTGGATGAACGCCAAGCGTGATGGTCTGGGGCACTATTGGATATCTTGTATGATTTTAGCTGCTAAGAATTGTGGGTAATCTCAACAGCAACCAGTACATCAGAGAAGTTCTGGAGCTGTATTTCAACAGGACAATGCACATCCACATGTTACTAGGAATGTTAGACTTCTTTACAGTACAACAAATACAGCTTCTTCCTTGGCATGTCCATTCACCGGATATGTTGCCTGTTGAACATGTCCAGGATTTTGTCGGTTGGCATCTTGCTCATGATGCTCATCCCATAGCTAATACAGCTGAACTTTAGGTTCAAATAGAAGCAATCTGGAATGCTTTTCCTCAGATACAAATTCAAAATCTGTGTGATTCGCTGCCACATCGCATAGAAGTACTTATTGCAACACATGGTGGCTTCACCAAATACTGATTTTCGACATGCAATATTGTTTTTTTGCTCTGTAAATTTAATCATTTATTTGTATCAATACAGGTTGTTTGTAAAATAAATTTCATTCAATTCTGATGATTCCTTCATGGTGTTGTAATTTTTACAAACAAGTATATATATATATATATATATATATAAACACATAAGACAGGATAAATTTAAAAAAAAATGCTTGTAATTAAACCTTTTTAAAAATATATTATATATAATATAAAAAATTGTTTAAAAAATACCTTGAATGGTTGAGTATCAGGAAATAAAAGGGAGAATTTGCTAGAAGATGAATAAACATATATTTAGTGCTATTAAAGCATTATCCTTTACAACTTTACCAGCTTTTTAATGAGAATGAATAAAATGCCACTTGTAACCTCTTTTATTACTTATTCTTTTCCTTCAAAATAAAGCACACAGTCTCAGTTTCATTAAAAGTAATCACAGGGCTTGGGAGGGCCTCTCTGAGCCCTCTTCCCCTCTTTGTTGTACCCTGACATTGCCGGGCTGGTCCCCCTCAGCAGACAGGAGCTCCAGATCTGGTCTTTCAAAATTAGAAAACTCAATGATCAAATACTTTTTGTGAAGTTAATTACAAGATAATATTATTCGTTAGCTAACTTTAGCTATATCTATACCAGTGGCGGCTCGTGAGCGACATGTAGAGGGAGGCGCTCATCTATGTATTTATGCCTATATATATGTTAGTAATATATATATATATACATATATATATATATATATTATTTATATATATATGTATATATATGTATATAAAGCATATGTATACAGGGGTGGCAAATAGGGGGCGCGAGGGGGCGCGGTCGCGCCCCCAAATTTTTCTTATTCTGAACCAAAACTGAAAAGGCGTAAAAAGATTCCAAGCGAATTCGGTGAAAAAAATCCCCAAGGTGAAAAAAATCCCCACGATGATGTTAAATCATATCACAGAATCAATTTTCAATATGAAATTATAGCTTCAGTATCTAATGAAATTGAGATAAGATTTAATGAGAAGAATATATCCGTTTTGCTTGCCCTTAGTTCAATATTATCCGGATACGATGTCGGAAAAGAAAAAGAAAAAGTTTTAACCATATGCAAAGTATATAACTTCCAGAAAGAGGAATTGCTATGTGAATTGTGACTGTTTTATTCAATGGTGAAAAATGTAAACATAGACCATCCCAATTTTAAAAGTCGCCTGGATTATTTTAAAGAGCAGAATTTAAAAAATGTGCTTCCTGTCATAACATAATTAGTTAAATTGTTTTCGACTGTGCCAATCAGCTCAGCCAGTTGTGAAAGGTCTTTTTCGTGTCTCAGAAGGTTGAAAAATTATTTTCGCAGTACAATAATGGTACAAGAAAGACTTTCATCTTTATCTATTTTAGCTATAAAACAAGATATACCACTGGATTATGATGATATTGTAACAAAATTTTCTCTTCATCCAGACTCTAATAACCGGCGTTTAAAACTTCAATAACAGGTAAATAAATATAGATATTTGTATTTAGAAAAATTATGTTAACAACAATTATGTTAATACAATTATGTACAAAAGTTATGTTAATAACAATTATTTTTCTCAACATCAATTCAATTTTGTGATCCCTCTCCCCTCTTCCCCCTTGTTAACAAACATTTTATTTATTTCATATTGTGGATTTTCATACAAATCTCGCACCCCCAAATGAAATGCTGAAATGCCGCCCCTGTATGTATATACATATACGTATTTTGGGCATAGCAACGGGAGTATTAAAAATATAAACGACGGATGTATTAAGTAAAATAACGTACCTCCCACCTGCTCGCTCGTTCATAAAAAGCCTGGACACATGGAACATATCTTTCCTAGTGAAAAACATTACATAGTCCTAATTTAAGTAAAATTGTAGGGGCTAGTTAAACTAAAAGTTATGCCCAGGGAGTTGACTAAAAATATGCATATTCTGGCGGTGCATATTCTGGCGGTACTGATGGTTCAGACACTATAGCCACCCGTAAAATCAAAATCGGTGGATTAGGAGGCGAGATAGAAAATTGGGGGGGGGGGGGGGTAACCAAAGTAAGAGTTACGCTCAGAGATTTGCCATATTAAAGTTGCATATCCAGGTGGCATGTACAAATGGTAGAGAAACTCACTACAGCGACAAGCCGAACCAAAATCGCTCAATTAGAAGCAGATATGTAAAATTCTGGGGACTAGTTAAACTAAAAGTTATACCCAGGGGTTGACACAAAAATATGTGTATCCAATTGAAATGTACAAATGTTGCTCAGACTATATAGTTACCAGCAGAATCAAAATCGCTCAATTAGAAATTGAAATGTAAAATTATCGGGACTAGTTAAACTAAAAGTTAAGCCCAGGGGTTGACGCAAAAAAAATAT
Source organism: Amaurobius ferox (assembly GCA_951213105.1). NCBI lineage: Eukaryota > Metazoa > Arthropoda > Arachnida > Araneae > Amaurobiidae > Amaurobius > Amaurobius ferox. The sequence goes on from OX578151.1 coordinate 31,722,886, forward strand.
GCATTTTATATCCATCAAATATGTATATCAAGTTAATATGTACATGTGGGTCAGAGACTATAGCCACCATCTGAATCAAAATCGCTTTATTAGGAGTCGAGATGGATAAGTGTGTGCGTGTGTGTGTGTGTGGGGGTGCTATTTGAAGTAAAAGTTACGCTCAAAGATTTATCACTATAAAGATGCAGATCCAGGTGACATGTGCTAATGGTGCAGACACTATAGCCATCAGTAAAATCAAAATCGCTCAGTTAAGAGGTGAGGTGGGAAATTGGAGGAGGGGGGGGGGGGGGGCGTAACTGAAGTAAAAGTTAATCTCAGGGATTTCTCACAAAGATGCATATCCAGGTGACATGTACAAATGGTGCAGAGGCTATAGCCACTAGCAGAACCAAAATCTCTCAGTTAGGAAACGAGATGTAAAATTGAGGGAGCTAAGCTAAAAGTTACGTCCAGGGGCTTGGCACAAAATATATATTTAGGTGACACGTACAGATGGTGGAGAGACTACAACCATGATTAGAATCAAACTCGCTGAATTAGAAGGCGAGATAAGAAATTTGGGGGCTACTTCAATTTAAATATAAGCCTAGGGCCAATATTATAAGTCTAGAGCCAATTTGGGGGCTACCAATATAGTCGCCAGCGGTCGGGCCAAAATTTCCAGAAAAACGACGTCAGATAAAAGGATCATGTTGAAAATTTAATTTTTAAGTTTTTTAACAAATACTTAGAATTTCTTTAATTTTTAGGCATTTTTTAATGTTAAATAGCTGAAAAAGTAAGACAGCTGGGTAAGTCAACTCAAACTAAATGTCCGAAACAACACATTTATGAAAGTGTTACTAAAAATAGCCTATATGTCACAGTGTGCCAAAAATTGGAAACTCGTGACGTTTAAAGAATTATTTTGAAGTCAAACATATTGAAATTCGTCACCAGCAGATCAACCAGAGCATAGAAATAAATCCCTTCCGGAAGAACAGAACAAAAGACAAACTACATCAGAATGACGAAATGCGAAACAACTTCAATAATTAAGACAGCTGGGTGGGACAAACGATCCCTCAAACTGAGTGTCTTCAACAAGACACTTTATTCACGATGGCCAGAAACCCCTAAAATACCATACCCCCCCCCCCTTCCCATCACCATACACGTACACTTAATTCTCTCATTTGTTCAAATGTTTATTTAAACTTCCAAATTTATAACAAAGACGAGAATGAGAACAAACACATTCTTAAATGTAGAAAATTGAAGCCAAATTAGCGAAACTGAGCCAATTTGAGAAGTCCCTCTTCATGTTTTTCTACTCTTCTGTTTCTTTTTGGCTGGGGCGCGCTCGTTCCCGCGACACAATCTACTAGTAAATCTGCAATGTCTGGTTTTTTTTCACGCCAAATTTCTAATATTGCTCCTATATCATTCTTTCACTCAGGATATGTCGACGGTAGGGACGCGGCTTTAAAAATATCCCTATATTTTCCCCTATGTGTTGAAAATTCTGTGCAATACAGCTTTCGTGAGTCGACTTTCTCCGAAGAAAGTTGTAGTGCTGCCATCTAGTGGCATTTTCATAACTTATTTCTAATAATTCTCGATTTAATTGAACCAAAAATTCAGATTTTTTCAATAGAAATTGTAATAAATCTGTATAACTAAAAAAATAATTTGGGGTGATTACTCAATGGTGTTGCGCGTACTCGCGGCCCCCCCAATGGCCGCCACTGATCTATACTCTTCCTTGGCATTTGGGACTTGAGGGTTTTTTTGGTTCCCTTTCACCCATCACCTCATCCATCCGATCCATACAATCTACTTAAGCTTATCAACCCTCAGACACCCCTCTTGATACCTGCTTGGGTCCTAGGTATTTCCTTTCAAGAAGACTCGGAGAAAGGCACGACTTCAACTCGACCCCTCCAAGTATTTTATCAATTTCAACTCTATAACTTTAATAAAATTTAATTTTTCTCAATTTTTTACTCTTCATTAAAAATTTAAAGCTTGATAAATTCTTAATATACTCCTGAAACCCTCTCTAACACCCAGTCCTTGAGCTACATGATAATTTTCCAAGTAAAAAAAGACAGCAAAATAATGATTGTTACATGATAATTTAAACAGTAGAGAAAATATACATAAAGTCATACATTTTTCCAGTGTGTTTTGTACTTGCTTCATTTGGTATAGGTATATATTCCATGGTTCAGTTTGTTTTTTCTACAGAAAGAAAAAAACATTATGATAAAAGTAATTAAAGGCTTTTTAAGAATGAATGTTACTTTAAAAAAAACAAAAAAGAAGAAAAGTCACAACTGTAATTAGATTAGGAATACATGATTTTTATAAATTCATAGTTATCACAGCTTGCATGCATTTACACAATTGAGTCACACACACAGATATATAAAATAAGGATTTTTAAAAACAGAAACTATGCATTAACAACTCAACTCTAGCAAAAGATAAAATTTTATCTTAGATAACGATTGTAGAAGAGTTGATACAGTGAAGAGGCTAGTTATAACATAAAAAAAATTTGATGTGGGCAACACATGACTTTCCTTATATAATGCAATGAATTTACTACGTTTACAGCTAAAAAAAACCGTTATTCTTATAGTAGATACTTATATTCTTTCCATGATATTGAATTTTCTTCAATTAGTCGTCAGTTTCATTGATTTAGCGTTATTTTTATCCATTTGACGAGATATTTGTTAATTTGGCAACAATTAAAAATGTCGCCAAGTTGGCGACATTCCGCCAAAATCTCGTCAAGCGTTATGGATGGAGAAATAAGTTATTCTTATAGCAGATAAATGACTATTGGCATTCAAATACAAAAGTATTACTCAAAGTATCTTTTTTCATGAATGGAACGAGCTAGATCCACGAGAATGATGTCACCCAATTTATCGCATGGTATTACATATGAAAAGTGAACATGTTTCTAAATAGGAAATATTTTTATTTTATATAAATTTTTGATAATTTTTTTGAAAAATGTGTAATATCTCGAGAACGGTTCATGTTAGCGTTCTAAAATTTATGCCAATCGTTTTGTAATAAAAAATTACATAAGAAATGTCTATTTGCGTAACTTTATTAAAGGTTTTGTTTTTTGACGATTTTTTGAAAATTTCATTCGAAAATTTAGGGGGGTTCTGAACATTCGATTGCGTATAAAAACAATAGGCTTCCAGTGTTTACGGATTGTGATTTTTATACCAAATTTGGTTTGAATCCGTCCATTCGTTCATCAGTTATCGTCTCCACAGACTCACTGACACACACATACTTTTACACACACACACACACAGACATCACTTCAAAAATGTTTGATTCGTGATCAGGGATGCTTGAAACGTGCTCTCCCGTCGAAAACTCGCTTTCGAATTTTCGACCCCGTCACAATACTTTCCTTATACATTATGTATATAAGGAAAGTAAAAATATCAGCTGCTAAACAAAAAAAAACATTAAATAGGAAAACTAAAAAAAAAATTGAAAATATGTTCCATAAATCCCCAGAACTTAAATAAAAAAAAGCTTATGTTTTAGATACACATGGCAGATGTTGGATTGTTGTGGATATTTCATTGCACACAATAAAAAATCTGATGTGGGCAACACATGACTTTCCTTATATAATGTAATGAATTTACTACTTTTACAGTAAAAAAATAGGTTTTTCTTATAGTAGATACTAATATTCTTTCCAAGATATTAAATTTTCGACAATTAGTCGTCATTTTCATTGATTTAGCGTCATTTTTATCCATTTGGCGAGATTTTCGTTAATTTGGCAACATTTCAAAAAGTCGCCAAGTTGGCGACATTCCGCCAAATTCGTCGCCAAAATCTCACCAAGTGTTATGGACGAAGAAATAAGTTGTTCTTACAACAGATAAATGACTATTGGCGTTCAAATAAAAAGTATTACTTAAAGTATCTTTTTTCATGAATGGAACGAGCTAGATCCACGAGAATGATGTCACCCAATTTATCACATAGTATTACATATGAAAAGTGAACATGTTTCTCAATAGGAAATATTTTTGTTTCATATTATGACTTTTTAATAATTTATTTGAAAAATGTGCAATATCTCGAGAACGGTTTATGTTAGCATTCTAAAATTTATTTCAATCGTTTCCTAATGAAAAATTACATAAGAAATGTCTATTTGCATAACTTTATTAGCGGTTTTGATTTTTTGACGATTTTTTCAAAATTTTATTCTAAAATTTAAGGCGGTTTTGTACATTCGATTACGTATAAAAACAATAGGCTTCCAGTGTTTACGGATTGTGATTTTTATACCAAATTTGGTTTGAATCGGTCCCTTCGTTCATCAGTTATCGTCTCCACAGACTCACTGACACACACATACTTTCACACACACACACACATCACTTCAAAAATGTTTGATTCGTGATCAGGGATGCTTGAAACGTGCTCTGCCGTCGAAAACTCGCTTTCGAATTTTCGACCCCGTCACAATACTTTCCTTATACATTATGTATATAAGGAAAGTAATATAATTTAATAATAAGACCATCTTAGAATACAAATTTTTACATTGAACGAGCTCTCCATGGATATCCATCTCGCAGGAGATCTCAGTGCAGAATGCCATGGTTTTACATAAGTTACAGTTAGGTTGGAGGGTGGGATCTGATGACGGCATAGAAAACATGCTGTCCTTGTGGTTTCCATACTTAAAAAATGTGATGGGAATGTAGTTTCAGATAAGAAAGTTTACGTAGTAGTTATGATTAGTGGCCAAATATGCTGTTGTAGAGGAAAAGGGGAAGTGCATGCATTCTTTGCTAACATTAATAGTGTGGGATAGAAATTAATATAGTCACAAGAAGTGATTAATATGAGTTAGGAATTTGGAATAAGAATTATGAAAGAAAAGGATATGTTAATTGGGAAAGCTTAAAATTTCTGTATTATACAGGGTGTTCCAAAAAGATTGAAACACACTTTAATTCTTTACCTGTTAGAGATAAGTGGGCAATGCAAATTGCAAAAATGTTGAAAGTAAGGTAGGAAATAAGACTACATTAATGAAATAGTCCTCCCATTCATTTTCAAAAAGTTACGCTTTTTAATTTTTCATATGACCCCCTTAGACAAATTTGATCAATCAGAAATTTTTTATTTTTAATGCAACAAGTCCATTAAAAAGCCCTGCATATCTGTATCTTTAAAATTGAGCGAGTTATATTTAATTGAAAATTGAACATTGTGAATGGGGACCATATATCAAATTAGAAATCTAAATTTGTGACATATCATATTACTGCTTCATATGATCTCTGTCTGTTAAAAAACCCAGACCACACGACAGACCCGAAGGCTTACTGTAGCTTAATGTGTGGTCGGAGTATGATCTCTGTCTGTGAAAGGCCCAGACCACACAGCCAACCCAGGGGTTTACGGCAGTTAAATGTGTGGCCGGGAGCATGATGATCTCTGTCTGTGTAATGCTTTATTTAGATGCATTTGTGATAAAAAATTTTGACATATATTCACGTATATTTTTGATCTAAACAATTTCCATCGTCAATTTGTTTATGATCCCTATTTTAACTGATGAAACAGCCTTTCACATGGTACGGAAAAGTGGCATAAGTCAGATTTTTTCCCTTTATCATAATTCAGTTGATTTTAAAGATACAGATATGCAAGTTTTTTAATGATCTTGTTGCATTAAAAATAAAAAAATTCTGATTGACCAAATTTATCTAAGGGGGGTTATCTAAGGGACTAAAATGCTTTAGCAAAATGATAAAATAACTAACACAGTTTAAAACTTGGTATAAAATCTTGCCTTAGAAAAGACTACCTTGACATCATATTTCAAGATGATCACAGTAGTGACCAGTGCTGAATGTACTACCAGGCCTTTTGGCTCAGGTTTAGAGGTAAAATTTGATTATTTGAAATATGGTTATGGAGGTGGAAATTTGTTTTCGACCTAGGATTTCGATTTTGCTAGTGACTAATGCAGATTTCATAGAGCCATAATGCAGATTTCATTGAAAATTAAATTCAATAAGCAAGGGTGTAACTAGAGGTGAAAATTTAGGATCTGTTCCCTCCTTTCCCCTCCAAAATCCTAAAAAAAGCAAAGGTATTTTTTATTATAAGGGATATTTTGCATATATAAAGGCATAGTTTGGTTTTAACAGTTTGTGTGACTATTCCCTGAAAAAAAAAAAAATACTAATAATAAGCAAAGGAGTCATTCCATGTCAAATCAACACAGGGTATGAACCTCTTTCATGAAATTTGGTGCATTTGTACTATTCATATAGACTTGTAAAAATACCAAATTTTATTGAGATAATTCAACTGCTTTTGAAATTACAGTTATGTAAAGTTTTCAAAAATTGGTCGAAAAACGCACGGACGGAAATTTTTTGAATTGCTGTGGAAATGAATATGGTTTGAATTGCTGTGCTTTTGAATTGCTCTCCTAATTGAGGTAGCAAGCTGGGAGAGGTGTCATTTTACAGAATTTTTCATACCCTTTCCTATGAAATTCAACACCATATGGGTTAAGACAAAAACAGATCTGATATAAAGAACAGATCTGATAACAGATCTGATATAAAGAATTTGGCTAAATCCGCCATTTTTTTTTGTCGCCAAGACTGGCGCCAACGCGTACGGTGTTTTGAAAATTCCTAACGGACGCCATCTTGAACATTGCGCGTACGAAATATAAACATATATAATTAAAAATGCCGATAATTAACAATACTTAGAAAAAATACAAAATTACTAAATTTACGAGAAACAATACTTAGAAAAAATGCATACAAATGCCGATAATTAACAATACAAAAAATACGAAATTACTAAATTTACGAGAAACAATACTTAGAAAAAAGTTTGTACTTTAACTAAATTTAAGAAAAAATGATCCATTTGGCGCCCACAATTGGCTCGTGAAAAAAAGTTGAAAAATCCAAATTCTTTATATCAAATCTGTACCAAAATCTTTCGTCAAAATTAAAATCAAAAATTAAATTTTTAATTTCTCAAAAAAATACATTTTCAAAACTTTTCAAATTAATACCAAGAATAGCTAGTATAGACATGTAAATCACCTGGCAAAATATAAATATGGAATAATAATGGGTTCAATGTTAAAATAAATAAAGATCAAAGCTTGATTTGCCATTCATGCATTTTATTCAGGTGAAAAATTCAAGAATGCTAAGATTTACACTTAGAAATTAAAAAAAAAAATTACTTTAAACATGAGCATAAATACTGACATGAAGTAAGAATACAGTACTAAATTCAAATTAATACTTTCCACTAAATCAATAGAATATTCACAGATGTAAGTGTGAAAAAGCCTCATTTGTTTGGGATACATCATTTTCAGGCAATTTTTTTACTTTTGATTTAGTATACTGCTTAGATTGTATTTTTCTTTTATTAATGGGAGATTTGCCTAACTCTTGAAGAGATATGTTAAGCGACTGAACAACCTCTGACTTTGTGGTGGTAAAGTATGTGTCTGTCCGAGGATGACTGTAAGTCAGAAGAATCTGCAACATTTTTGTCAGATATTGACTGTGCCTGGTTAACATTTTTTGCAATTTCTTTCTTATATTTATCACAAATTTTTGAGCCATTGGCTATTTGGAGAAACGATTCATACATCCACACTGTGACATTTCTCAACTTTTTCTTAACCCTAATACAGTGATTTGTTTTCTGTAATGGATTACAACACTAAACTCTTCAAAAAATCATTATTTTCCATATTAAAAAAAAAATAATAATAATAAAACAAAATTTCACAATTTCTCACTGTAATAAATCATTCAACTGTAAAAATTAATTTGAAAATTGTAACTAGATTTCCATTGATTAATTTCAATTTACATTAAAAAAAGTAAAAAACATTCATACTGACTTTTAATAAAACACACTAATCACAGTTTTATTATTAAAAGGAAACAAAGCTTTTAAACTGTACTACCACTATAAACAACACATTCACTCAGCAAGAGCTCCAAGTCTATGAATGACAATCTGATATAACAAGTGCCTGTGTGAGGGAGCAGGCACACAAGCGCCTAGCCGGTAAAGGGAAAACTTTTAACCGCCCAACGCGCATTCTTGTGCGCATACTTTAACGTCACGCTTCGCCCACAAGCCTGATTACAAGCGTCTAGCCGGTAAAGGGAAAACTTTTAACCCACCCAACGCACATTCTTGTGCGCATACGTCACCGTCACGCTCTGCTCTGACCAATCGCACAGAAGCGCAGATTTTCGCAGAGAATTGCAGAATAAGATACATGCAAAAATGTCAGTATTGAAGAAAAGGACTCATTTAAATTATTTTATTAAACCAAAGATATTTTTTAGACTAAAAGTACATTTATACTTATATTTTCAAAATTTATTTATATTCTTTTTTTTTACGGTTGAATAATGCAAACTTTAATCAAAAAGTTTCTTTTTAAGTAGTCAACATTGTAAAATTTATATTAATTTGGGAAAATGCACTTTTTTCTTGAAACATTAGTTTAGTTCATGAAGTTCCATTATGTAAGATTTTTAAATCTTAAAAGATGAAAGTACAGTATACTCATTAATTTCATTTTACAGCAAGTTATTTGTATCTTTATATATTTTCTAATGATGTTGTAATTTTTGAAAAATCTAACAGGATTTAATCTCGCACATTTAATATTAATTAAATTTTATTACATTACATTTTATTAATTAAATTTATTACATTCAAAAATTGGGAGGGAGGGGGGGGGGGGGGGGGTACAATTTAAGAAAATAAACAGGCGCGGGTTTTCAAGGGGATAAAGGTTGGGAACCACTATTCTAAATCAGATTGCAAGTTGTGTACATGTATGTGCATGCAAGTAGTGTGTATAGGAGATGGTTTGTGTACAAGTCAATGGAATGGTCATAAAGATCTGTAAGCTTGGCATAATTAAATGTGCATCTAGACTTTCTTGTGACTAGTTAATTAACTGATATAAAGTAAGATTATTTTAAATGTTCTATTCTGTTTTGGTTGATTTGTTGGTGTGAAATGTTTGATGTATATCAGAAGATTGAAAATATAAAGTTATAGTCTGATGAAGATGCTTAACCATAGTAATTTAAAAAAAAAACTAATAAAATCAAGTGTTTTGCAAAAATACAAGTTCTTCACTATAAAAGCACCACTTTAATCGTTTACTAGTTAGGCATAAGTACCCCCCCCCCCCCCCCCCCCCCTAAAAAGACATAAAACTCTTAGTGTTAGCGTTTTAATTCTTGTTTTGATTTTCAATTATTAGAGATAACATGATCGAAAATAACTTTATTTATATGCATTTAGAAAGAAATTACGCGATGTCTATTTTTGTATAATGAAAATTTTAGCATGATTTTATTTTGGCATATATCAATTTCAATAATATGTAGAGAAACTCATGGAAATGCAGTTTACATTGGGAAAATAATTTTAATTCATAATTGAATAATATTAGTAAAGCAGGGTTTAATCAGTAAGTAAACTGGTTCATAACATAAATATTCTATATAATGTATATTTCTTTCTGTAATGAATATTTTTTAATAAATAAAATGCTGTAACTTGCAGGCAATATCAGATGAGAAATAGAACTAATTCAAGTAACATTAAAAACCTTTATAGGGCAAGCAACTTCAAGCAACATTAAAAATCTATATATGAACCGATTACTGAGTAATGAGAAATGTTTGGAAACAGAAAGAGTTAAAAATAATTCATATACATAAATTTAACACACACGAGAAAGAAACATACTTATACTGTTTAATACTTATACATGTGCTGCATGCTTACTTATTAGAATTTTCCACACTGTGAAACAATTTAATATAATATATTAAAAAATATTTGGACTCATGTTAAGTATAGAATATATAAACATTTAAAACGTGGAATATATAAAAATAAATGCTTTGCTGATTACAAAATATAAAGAATGAAAAATTTCACAAGCAAGTGCACTCAAAAGACTGAAAAATTAAATATTATTTCCGGCCTTGAAAGTACACTAGTTCGTTAATAAGTGTAATGCACTGAAAATGAGCAGATTCTAAATTATGTTTACGTAGCTTTTAAATAAAGAATTACAATGAAAATAAGCACCTAAATAATGAGATTGAAAAATACATATTTACCAAACTCAAAATGCTTATTCAAAGGGACCATAATTATCCCATATTTACTTGTTGAAACGCCTGTAGTAACACAACGAGATTAATTTATTCCATAAAAACGCAACATGCATGCATGCATTTTGCTCAGCCGCCATATTTTAAAGTGACTAAATCAGGCCCGTGGTCGAAGCGTGACGTTGATGTATGCGCACAAGAATGCGTGTTGGGCGGTTAAAAGTTTTCCCTTTACCGGCTAGACGCTTGTAGCAGGCACCTGTTTCAACTTGTACAAATCTGCATAGACAGGTTTAGATATGAATGGATCTAGTTCTAGGCAGTCTCCATATGTCAGCATTTCTCCAATGTTTTGCTTTAGGCATACAATTAAAACAGTAATTTCAAGGCAGTTTCAGCCCTAAATTAAATTGCACAATTTTTTTTTTAAAATAAAATTCGAATATATTTTTTTAGTTACAGGTGAAAATTTTTTGTTGCATATTCTTTAATTATTTGCAACAAGTTGACTTAAAAAATTATATGTAATATTTTTTTTTTAATTCAAACTAAAGTTGGGTTTACCCTAACTTAAATTCTGCTTGAAAAGTTTGCATTGTACTTATCAAATTGGAACTTTAAAACTCGGTTAAATTTACAAATATAATAATAATACAACTTCTTTTTACATTTCACTGAATTCTATCTCATGTAAAAATTTACCAGTTTAATGGCATTGAAAAGTATTTTACATTAAATTCTAATATTCTTATTTCATGTTGTAAGAATATTGAAGGTCACATATTTTACATGAATACAAAGCATTACTGACAAATCGAGCTTTGGTTTTAAATTATTTTAACATTGAACCCATTATCATCTCATATTTATATTTTGCCAGGTGATTTACACCTATACTAGCTATTTTTGGTATTAATTTGAAAATTTTTGTAAATGTACTTGTTTGAGAAATTAAAATTAAAATTTTTGATTTTAATTTTGACAAAAGATTTTTTGCCTTAACCCATATGTTGTTGTATATCTTATGAAAAATGCTGTAAAATGACACCTCTCTACTTCAATTAGGAGAGCTTTCATAGCAATTCAAGAAAATTGTTAGTGCTTTTTTGGCCAATTTTTGAAAAACTTTACATAGCTGTAATTTCAAAATGAGTTGATCTATCTCAATAAATTTTGATATTTTTACAAGTCTATATTTAAATAGTACCAAATTTTATGAAAAACTGAGATGGTGAGGTAAATTTTTTTTTAGAATTGTGTTGATTTGACATGGAATGACCCAAAGTGCAATTAATCCATTTACTGGGATTAGATTTTTACATTGCATAATATACTGGTTTTATGCTATTACTTCAAATAAACCTTGAGGTTAGCCAAATCTTGAGGTTAGCCAGTGTGATATTTATCATATTTTGAGTTAAGAGAATTGTATTATCTGTCCTGGTATTGTTTAATTTGGACAACCATTACTGGGAAATATAAAAATACATCGGGGTCATCCACTCATGCGCCTTAACAAATAGCACACTGAAACCCAAGGTTAATAGAATATTAACAGGTTGTCTCGATCGCTATTCCCCCCATGGTAACATTTTTGGGCGAGCTGTGACGTCACTGCTAGACCTTCCATTCTGTTGACCAGTGGTGCTTCGTTGAAAAATGTTGGAAAACAGCACGGTTTTATTTTAAAATGCCTTGCTTTAAACATACGAGATACATGAAATGTTTCCTAAAATAATGTGCTAACACTGAAATATGACAAATGAACTCAAATTTGAATTCAAAATGAACGAAATTAATGGATGAAGGAGTCAAAAACAGCGGTTTGACAAATTATATACTAAGACAAGGATATGATTTTCCGGGTGATTTTGTATAACAAATACATTCATCTTCTTCTTTACACAAAATTTACATATTTCATGTGTAAACTCATAATCTTTATTAATAATTTTACTCAGAAATATATTGCATGAATATGTATTTTAATATAGTATTTTTTAACAATTACTTTTACAACACATTAAAGATTTTAAACAAAATATCACGTTCAAATTCATTAAATAGAGACTGTGCACTTTGCTGTCTGTATTGTCTATTAAAGGTTTGAAATAGGATATAACTAATGAGAAATATGTAAAAATATAATTAAATAAGATTTATTGCTATATATTTGGATGATTTAAAATTTCCTGCATATGAATGCTATGGTACTTATTCTGTCCAGTAAAAGTAAGTATACCATTCCGTTCCTAATAGTTCCTATACAAAAAATATTTGAACTTCATAATTTTCTGAAAAATGTCATCGGTTTGATTTTAAAATAGTTAGATTGTATTATTGCATGCTTAATGCATGTAATTAATATTTTCATTTTATATGCTTAAAGAAAACCCTGTTTCTATATATTTAATGATATACATCTGTTGTTTAATTTTGTTTATTTGAAGTCTTTGTGAATTCATTTAATTTCTTTTATGGTATAGATATTACCGTAGAATCCAGTCAATCGGCATTTTAAAATGCGACAGAAAATCGTGGAAAATAAAAAGGGGGGGGGGGGGGTTGGAGGGTATCATCCAGAACTTTATGCTAAAAGAAATAAAGGCTATTTTTATCATTTTATTCGAAGACGAATTTTTTTTCTCCGAAATTTGTCCAATATTTATGGGGAAGGAGCTTCAAACTAAAAAGATTCCATTCACCATTTGCTTTAAAATAAATAGGGGTAAATGTATCATTTTAATGCGACTATAAATTTATTTTGTTTTTACAAAATTATCCATGAAATTACTCTAGTTTCTTTTAACTTATGAATATCCCTTTCTTGAACAAAAACCACTTTTATTGAATAGAAACTACTCCGTCTTACTCATGATGAAACCCTTCAATTTGACGAATCAAGATATAAATGCCTTAGCAAAAACTTTATTAACAAATTTACTAACAAAAAAATTCTTAACAAACTACATTTGACGTGACTAATAATTATTATTGCAATGATTTGATAAAATATGCGTTTTCAAATTTAAATTAATTACTATTTCTTCTTCAGATGATTTTGAAAGTTTCCTAACCTTCTCTTAAATCCAGACGATATATTTTTTCTAAAACATGTAAAATTTTTGAACTAGACAAAAGCTATGCATTGCATTGCCTGGAAATAATATTTATTCTAATTCATACTGCGTTATTCATGCCTGTAAACTTTGGAATACAGTCAATATTTCAATGATGACTGATTTGCCACATTTGGATTAGAAATATATATTTATATCCTTCTCAAAAAGATTCACATAACACAGCTAACAACTATTGGCTCTTCTCTGATCATTCACTATTTTTTTATACATAATCTTTGCTTATTCAATTATCTTTCAACATAGCATTCAGTAATCTTTGTATAAACTTCACTTATGTTAAAATTTTAATATCTTCCACTCATAAAAAATTTGCTATTTCTTTTCATATGTACGGAATTTATTTTCGTAAACTTCACTTTATCATGCATGTACTGTTTTGTTTTATTCTATATTGCTTGCACACAGTTACTATTAGATAAATATTTAAATAGTTTCCGATCAACGTTTCTTAATAGTTTTTCTCACCTCTATCAGAGAATGGGTCTAGCTAGAGCTCCTCTACTACAGGCTGACTTATCAAGCATATTGAAGCCCATGGGGTTCAATACTATAGTTACAGAAATTATAAAATAAGTGTTTAAAATAAATACTTTATATAAAAAAAAGAAGTTTCATTTAGAATATTGTAGAACTTAGCTCGCACATATGCTCCAGTACCGGGTATCCAATTATTTATTAGCCATTGTTTTCTTCTTTCTTCATTTCTAAGAAAGCGAAATAGCCTAAAACCCTTTCTAGAATGATTAGAGCAGTTCGGTGCAGAACAACAACCCATAATTATTTCAATTATACTTCCTAAAGTGAAAATACGAATAGAGCTAATGCTAATGGATTGTGCTTCCAGCTATGCTGGGCTTCAATATACTTGATGAACCAGCTCGTATATAGAGGAGCTCTAGGTCTAGCTAGAGCTCCTCTACTACAGGCTGACTTATCAAGCATATTGAAGCCCATAGGGTTCCATACTAAAGTTACAGAACTTATAAAATAAGTGTTTAAAATACATACTACTTTATATGAAAAAAGAAGTTTCAATTAGAATATTGTAGAATTTAGCTCGCACCAGTATTCTCCATTACCGGGTATCCAATTATTTATTAGCCATTGCTTTCTTCGTTTCTAGGAAAGCGAAATAGCCTAAAACCCTTTCTAGAATGATTAGAGCAGTTCGGAGCAGAACAACCATCCATAATTATTTCAATTATACTTCTTAAAGTTAAAATACGAATAGAGTTAATGCTAATGGCCTGCGCTTCCAGCTACGGTGGGCTGGCTTCAATATGCTTGATATAGAGGAGCCTTAGGTCTAGCAGTGACGTCACTCGTCTTTCCTTCGCGGGACAACTTTTTCCCCGAACGAGACAACCTTATATATAAGATATTCTATGGACCTTGACTGAAACCCAATAATTTTTTAAATTCAGCTCGTATATAGAGGAGCCTTAGGTCTAGCAGTGACGTCACTCGTCTTTCCTTCCCGGGACAACTTTTTCCCCGAACGAGACAACCTTATATATAAGATATTCTATGGACCTTGACTGAAACCCAATAATTTTTTAAATAAGATAAAAATGACTGTAATGGTGAGAATTCCAAGGTCCTCTAGTGTTTTCATATTTATAAATAAGTAAAGTCCAGAAGCAATCAAATAAAAGTTAAATTGTGATAGAATTCAAGCTTGAAATAATAATATTAAATGAATTGCATAAGTCTTAATTTAAATAGTATTGTCATCGACAAAAGAAAGCTAAGAACTGAATGTTATCGAATAGTAAAGATGACAGATATCGCCGCATTCATTCAATAAAAAATAAACAGCGACTATCCAAAAGACATTCTAAAATAATATGCGGAATGAGTGCCTTTATCTATTTTAGAGTGGAGATAAAAATATATTTCATACAAATGTTAACAATACTCAAATTTTAAAGAGGTATAATAATAATAAAAAAAATAATCATAAATATAAATATGTTTTGTTGATTCTTTTTACCCTATTCGTATCTTATTTTACATTATTATATTTACAGAATAATTAAAAAACAAGTCTTACCGTAAAAACAACGTGTGGCTTATTTTGTTGCCAGATGCTGATGCTGGACAATGCAACTCACAGAATACTTGTAAATGACATTGAAAGCGGTAACAGCAAAGTATATATTGATATAGGATGTTCGTAATAAGTATGGGCAGTACCGGGGGCCTGGCTGCTGTGAGAGCTCTTTCAACCACGTGGCAATCTCTTAGTAACGAGCCTTAGCAACGCTTGCTGGTAGTCAAACAACTCATAGATAGGCCATTGCTATACACGTTGTACGTTGCTTCAAAAATATTAATTTAAACTTCAAGTAATAATTATGTCATCTAAATATTTTCAGGGTATGGATGATCGAGCTAAAGCTTAATATTTACTAAAAATTGCATCAATAGGAAACGAAGATCCTTATTCAATGTGTAAAAGTGAATTTACAACATGTGTATCAGATTTTCCAAAACTTAGTTATTTCGATATGGTGAACTACTTAGTTTTCGGGAAAAGTGCATATACGTCCGACGAAGTCTAGAAGCTTTTAATCAGTTTGCCTGTAAATCTCAGGATTATGCCTCGTAATTGGAAAGGTAAGAGTACATGCTAGTTTTTATTTATTTTGATGATGATTTTTAGATTGATATTGTATTTTTTCATATTTTATACATTTATTGTAAAAATATAACATTTATAATAAATCAATGATTGGCCAATCAATGATCAAATTATAAAATTAGAAAAGTTTACGCTTTTTTTTCAAGATTTATTAAACTTAAATTGAAAAGCATACTGTGCCATATAATGTACTCACCATGAATAAAATGCTCACCAGTGGCTTATCCTGACTCCAAAAAGTATGTGTGTGTGTGGGGGGGGGGGGACTGTTTAACATTTGCTTATGCCAGGGTTATTTTAAATGCAAAATACACATAGCATTAAAAAGTCTTGAAAAGCGTGTGTGTGTGTGTGTGGGGGTCACTGCAAACTTTCCTGCGCTTCAAATTTCCAATATTCCAATCTTCTCTGTTGATTCTTAAAGGCCATTCTTTGCTTCTTTTAACAGACAAGTTCTTGATTTTATTCCCTTTATTTTCAATTATTCGAGGGAATGAAAATAATGATACAATTAATTACGGCACAAATCGCCATTATCAAATTCAATTACTTTGTCTTAAGGAATATATGATTATATATGATATCGGCTGGATATAGTTTTAATAAAACGACTTTTTAAAAAAAAATTCACACCAAAACTTATCCCGGCGCTCTTCACTAAGACGTCTTTTTGACTCATTTCCTCTAATTAATACAGCAGGGAGTCTGAAAAAAGATTTGCTGTCTTGATCAGAACGATTTCCACATTTGAAAACACCACAAGCGGTAGGCATAATGACAAATATAAGATTTTGTAACACTATACACGCCAGTTTATCTACAATTGACTCAAACGCAAAGCATGCAATATATGACTACCAGCAACGGTTGCTAGGTGGTAGCTTGGCGATGTGACGTCAGGTGAAAAAGCCCTATTATGGTTATAATGCTGGATATAATTTTTTAATGAAGTATCAATCAAGTAAGTGTCATATTTTAATATGTATAATAACGCACATGTCCTTTTAACTGTAATCTAACATTATTTCAAGATTGTTTTATATAAACTTCAAGTATTTATAAAAATATCAAATTCTTATCAATCCCGTATAAGCGCATACGCTAAAAGAGTGCATATTTTGTTAAATGTCAGAAAGGCTAGATGAACACAATGAAGTTTTCGCTGTTTATAAAATCTCAGCAGACTTTCGGTATTTTTCTGGCTAATAATTTTTAAAGATATCTATGTAAAATTATATTGCATGTGCACCTGATCAATTATTTGTCAATCTTTTTAACAATTCATACCAGCACCTTTTTACACAAACCACCCCATGCTTGGTAATAAATAGTTATAGAATGCAGGCGTACACACATATTGATACTCCTGGCCACACATTTTGCTACCGTTAACCTTTGGGTCGGTCGTGTGGTCTGGGTCTTCAACACATATAGATACTTTATATATTTTAACTAATTTTGTATGCACTTTTGGACAAACTTTCATTCAACAAGCTTTCTATTGTAGAACTAAGTAATTTTGTTGCGATTTTCATTTTCTGTTATCATTTATGTTATACAAGACTTGGTCCAGCTTTAAAATAACAAATGAGTATGTGCATTGATTTTATTGTATAACTTTTGCACACGTCAAGGGTGTGTACCTGGACGTCTTTGTGCTGCTCATGTTTTCGGACGAGTCGGTCGTTCTGGGCTTTCGACACGTCAAGGGTGTGTTTAAAAAGTTAACTGAATAGTCATCTCAGTGAACAATTATTTATCGGTTATCAGGTCGCTCACCAGAGAAAAAATAGCATGGTTCTAGACAGCCAGCCAGTAATTTGTCGAGAGCAGGGCGCCTGGAGCAGAGCTCCGTATCCCTAGTCAGGTAACATATAAGTGGGCCACAGTCTTCCACTGAACCTAGCCCTCCAATAAGTGCCAATAATGTTGATAAAACAAGTTAGGAGTAGTAAACAAAGAATGCTGTAAACAGTGGTCTTATTGTAGAGGTTTGAAGATAAGGTGGGTGGGGGAACAGGCGAATATCCTTTACTGGGATGCAGAAGAGATTCAGTCAGGAATCAGCATGGGACGTCTAAATCGGGATTTAGGATAGCTCTGGGCCTTTTTGGAAATTCACGGAAGTCGTAGTTGGTCATATTATAGATCAGTTCGTTGGGGATCCTAGCGAGGTCATCAGATCATAGAAATTGTTAGAGAGTTTTCGCATCTCTTGCTTAATAGTTTTAATTTTGAAATCGCGTTGTATTACAAAGTTTTTCAAGTATCTTGGGGCTTTTCTGATAGAACGTAGGATTTTGTTCTAAATGATTTGGACTTTTTCTACATTAGATTTCGCAGAGTAGCCCCAAATTGGGGAGGCATAGAGAATGAAGGGGAGGATAACTGATTTGTAAAGTAGGATTTAGTTTTCAACGCTGACATCATTCGAATACAGGAGGGAGTTCAGTACTGCTTTTACAAAGTTTATTTTATCTTTGAATTTTGCAATGTGGGCTTTCCATGTTAGTCTGCTGTCAAGAGCGACACCGAGATATTTACATGTCCTCTCAAAGTAAACTGGCTGATCGTTAATTATGATTGGCTGGGGCGGGAAACGTTGATGTGAGAAAAATACAGTTTGACATTTGTTAGGGTTTATTTTGATGCGGTATTTCTGTAACCAGGGTTCAAGAGTGTCGATGTGATGTTGTAAGTATCGGTGTAGGTAGTTGGTGTTGTGGTATGTGGCAAGAATGGCAGTGTCGTCTGCATACAAACAAAGAATGGTGTTGTTGGTTCTAGGGATGTCGTTTATGTAAATGTTAAAAAGAATGGGATCAAGTTTACTGTCCTGGGAGACTCCAGACAGGATATGTTTGGTGTGTGAGTGTGTCTTGTTCAGACGGACATGAAAGGTTCTATCGCTGAGGTAGGAGTATAAAATATGGGTGAGAGAGTGTGGCATACGGAGCTGAATGAGTTTGTACATATGTCCGATGAACCATGCCCTATCGAAGGCCTTAACGACGTCAATAAGTATACCTTCAAAACTCTACCACGCGGAGCAGTTGGTGTGTTGTAGAGTAGAGCGGTTTAAAACCAAATTGCTCTGGGATGAGAATGTCGTTATTAGCAAGAAAATTCTTGATTTGGATGGCGGTGAAATGTTTAGCCAGTTTGCCAAGAGAGGACAGCAGGCTTATGGGGCGATAACTTTTTGGAGAGTTTAAAATTTCATTTGGTTTAACCCTTTCGCGACGGTTGCCACGCCCGCGCGTCGGCTGCCAACTTGCATTCAAGGACGGCGGCCACGCATTCGTGGCAGAGAAAACTGTACCCTAAAAGACGGGCGCCACGTACGCACGTTTTTATATCGAACGTTTTAATTTGTCTACTAGATGGCGTTAAATGTCCGTGCTAACAACTCCACTGTATTTTGCAGATACTTGACCTTGGCATAGGAAGGATCCAATTAATCATTTCTTCATTTGGAGTGGTGAAACATGGTTTTGTAACATTAACAAATAGAGCACTTCTCGTAGCATCAGCTATTTTATAATTGAGTTCCGGTTTTCGTTTTGATTTCAGTTTAGTGATTTCGTTGGTGAATCATAGGAATATACGAGAGTATTTTTTTTGTTTGTGTTTTAGAGGCAGTAAAATTATTCGTTTATTTCGGATGAAAGAATGGGAGCAACTAACGAGTATTTTATATTCAGATTTGTATGAAAAATATACATCAAATTAAAAAAAATATTTCTTTTATTCCTGAAAAAAGTAGATTTCTGTGTTGAATAGGTGATTTTTAGTGAATTTTTTTCGAGAGTTAGGCTGAGCGCAAAAAAATTTGACGTCCTCTGGGAACAGTTCGGAAACGAAGCGTTCCGTCCTTTGGGCCGCGGCAGTTCCGGAATACCGCCGTCGCGAAAGGGTTAAGAATTGGAACAATGGCGGCATGCTTCCAGTCACGGGGGAAATAATTGAGATCGAAAATGGAATTGATTAAAACAGCAATGTAAAAGATTATATTATTAGTGCAGGATTTAAGAGCTTTTTGAAATATTGTCAGGGCCGGGGTTTTTCTTGGTTTTGAGAGTGTTGATGTATTTAACTATGTCAGTGGGTAAAATGTGGGGAAAGGAGGAAGTATTTGGAGCACTTAGAAACTGCTTCACGGTATCCTCGGCTTCCTCCATGAAATTTGGGCAGAAAATATCTTCGTGTGGTGTGAATTGTTTTTCATATATATCAGCGAACAGATTAGTCTTGCCTTGTTCTGTGCAAGCAGTGGTATTGTTGTGAGTGAGTAAGGGAATATTTTTGTGCTTTTTACGAATACGTTTTAAGAAGTCCCAAGGTGAATGATCGGTAGGGGAGAGAGATTTGACGTATTGCTTCCATTTGGCTTGTTTATAGTTAGAGATTAAAAGTTTTATTTGGGTCGTCAGGTGATTGTATCTAGTTCTGCGGGCAGAATTTCTTGTGTGTTGTCAGTGTTGGCGAGCGCGGTTTCTGAGATTAATTTGGCTAGTGATAGAATATGGGAGTTTTGGGTTGAGTTGTGGAATGTAGTTGGACGTGCTGTCGGAGAGTACTGAGCTAAATGTTTGGGTTAGTGTTTTGATCGCCCTGTGAAAGCGACGGTTGGGAAGAGGATGGGGGACTCGTTTAGAAGTTTAACAAAAATTTTCCAGCTAACTTTAGTAGGGAAGAGGGGTATTTAATTGCAGCGTTAATAAGATGGGTAGATGGTCCGAGGTAAAAAGGTTAAGTACATTTATAGAGGCTGGGAAGGGACAATTTTTTAATAAGGCAAAATCAATGGTGGTAGCGTTGGTGTGATTACTATGTCTGGTGGGGAGGGGAGAAAATTTAAAGTCTAAATTATTATCAATACAAAAGTTTTTAAGTTCTCTTCCTACCCGGCTAGTCCTGAGTGCATTCCATCTAGGATGGTGCGCATTGAAGTCACCGGGGGTTTAAGTATGAGATTTAGATCGTTATAAAGGGGTCGGGAGAGTTAATTCTGTTGTAAATGGAGCCAATGGTAAGTTTTTGCTGCCCAGGAAGTAGGATTTCTACCAATATGTCTTCAAGACGATATGTGTTTGAATTTGGGAGATGTGTGTGTGGGATTTGATTTTTGATGTAAAGTGCTGTTCCGCCATAGGTTAGTGGCTGACCAGTGGCGCTGTGTTTTAGTGTATAGTAGAGAGGAAAGTTTTGAATCTTTAAATGGTCTGGGCGTTTTGTTTTGAGCGGGGTTGTCAGTTGAGTGGTTCCTTAAATCGTCGATTTTATTGCATAAGCCGTTAGTATTCCAGCAAAGGATATTTAATTTGGATGGGTATCTATTCATGATTGGTAAGATTTATCTGGGCACTGAAGATAGATTCAATAGCACGGATAAATACAAATACTAGTTTGTTGAGGGGACCCTCAACCTTTTCCATATCGGTGATAGCTATTGTGATTTTAGTTATTATGTCCTGAATATTGAATTTTGAGAATATTTTTTGAATTGCAGTAATTAAATGCATAATTTCACTGATTTCTCCGAAGGAGGGCGGACTTTCTGCTTCCTCGTAAATATCCACAACTTCCATTGGGAGGGCGGGGGCTGGCAGGTTTTGTTGGTTAGTTGGATTATATGATTGATTGTTTTGATTGGATTTACTAGTTTGGTTATTTGATTTGGTATTATTTTTTGCTATAGAATTATTAGTTGGTATAGTTTGATTTTTAGGTGGGAGAGCTACATGAGTTGGTGAAGCATGTTGGTTATTTTCAACAGGAGGCACAGCATAAGGAGAGGAGGTGGGCTTAGTTTTTTGACAGTGGAGTTGGAGCTCTTTACAAAATAAGGTTTGTTTTGGTTCCCTGTGAGGCTAAGTTCACGGGTTTCTTTTTCTTTTCCAAGTTTTCTTTTCCCATACCTTTCATGTATGACTGAAAAGGGTTCTAGCTCAGGGCAGGCCGTGCTAGTGGAGGGCTCTGAAGGAAAGGGGGTGCAGAATGGTTTCTGCACTGAAGTTGTTGGTGGGATGGGAGCAATTGGATTTGATTGTTTATAGGTATAGGTGATACTAGAGTTAAGAGTTTTGATGGGAAGAGGGTCTAGGTTGATTGTTTTGATTTTTATTGCCGAGGGTACTTGCAGTTTGGATTTTGGGGGAGGGTCTTTTGGGCATCCAAAATAGTTGGCCTAGTGGAGTCCTTTACAGTTTATGCATTTTGCTAGGAGGTCTTTTGATTTGGTACATTGTTTGGTTTGGTGGGGCTCTGCACATTTAAGACAGGCGGGGGAGGTTACAATTGTCAGAACTATGTCCCCATGATTGACAGTTGTAACACTGAGATCTTAATCTGTTATTTTGACAATGAAGCCAATCACTTCCTTTCATAAATTTCATCAAAGTTATCGGAGTTGTAGATATTCATAAGGAAGATTGGAAGACGCGCTTTCGTTTTTAATTTCCTTAGTCGGGACACACGTTGAATGTCAAATCTCTTAGATACTAGGTCCTCTTTAATTTCTTGGCAATTAGTGTCAATAGGAATTCTTTTTAAGAGGATCTTCTTGGGTCTTTCCGATTTTATGCTCATACTATGGAATTGGATTTTATTTGCTAACAAGCATTTTTGTAGTGCTCTATACTGTTAGACATTTTTTGGTTTTAGTCTGACGTACTCGCCTGCCATCCGGAGGGGTTTTTGAAAACAAAGTCTTTGATGACATTGTTTAAAAGTGCCTTCCAGTTTTCTACCATCTTTATGTAGAAAGGTTCCGGTTTAGAGGGCTGGGAGGGGGATTGGTCATTACTAGAGTCATAGTCAATAGGACGGTTAGCATTTTTGGTGTTGTTTACATTAGAATTTTCAGCATCAATTGACTTGGATGTATCACTGATTGCATTAGAAGTGCCAACATTCTTTACATTAGGGTTATCAGTTGTAATCAAGTTGGAATTTTCTCAACATCATTAAAATTTTCATTAGTAAGTAAGTTAAATCTGTTACTGGTTTCAATAGTAATATTTTCAACTTTTTGAGTATCTCTAGTATTTGAATTTTTAGCATATTTACGTTTGTTACTTTGGGTGGGGGTGTCACTGTCATCGTGTTCACGTTTATCAGCATCTTTGAATTTTAAAAGGTCATCAGTCAAGTATTTAAAATTGGGTCCAATATTAGCTATATTGTCAATACAATGAGTCAAGTTAGTAGGGGAGGGACTAAAAATCAGTAAGAGAATATGATCGCACATACCTTGGAATCCAGCTTTCAGCTCGTGGAGCTCACCAGGTTGTTGATGGCTGTTTTGGGCTAAGAAGATCATTAGGGAAAGCTTGACGAGGTTCTCAATCACTGTTTTTTTTCAATCAGTAATCCATCACGTCCTAAATCTCTCAGTTTATTCATCAAGTCCATAAAATCAGGGTCCGGGAGTTCCTTTGGCGAATTTTCTAAGTGGTCGTAGTAATCCAGGAGATTTTCATTCTTAGCACAAACACTGGATACCAGTTTCTTGATATATTCACCCAGGATACAATTTGAATTAGCAATAACACTATTCACAAGATCAGTAGAATCCATGTTTGCTGTCTCTGAGCACGTGGAAGAGTCATCTACTGGCGAAATGGCGCTGGACATATCTGTCCTTGGGAGATCCTTGAAAGCAACCTCCAATTCAAATGAAATTCTCTCCATAGCATAGGTCATGACTGGTGGTCACCTGTAATAATCGTAGAAACTTTTCAAATATGTCCCAAATATTATCAGTTTTAGTTAGATTTTGTCTAGTGTTACGCGGTCCATAGAAGCAATGCTTACCTAACATCAGTTTAAAAAAAATTTTTTTTTACTATAAAATTTCAGCAGAATTTGTATTTGTGAAACAGTGATCGATGATAGATCATTGGTCACCAAGCTCAAATTAATCTTCCCAATATCAATGCTGCTTTGCATGTTTACAATGTTAATGCCAGTAGAAAAGTCTAATCAGCACAAAATAATCTAATTACAGAAGCAATCTGCCAATTTCTTATTGATATGTGATGATGTGTTATCTAATAGCAAAGATACAAAATTTTGTT
The DNA here is from genome assembly GCA_951213105.1 of Amaurobius ferox. Lineage (NCBI taxonomy): Eukaryota > Metazoa > Arthropoda > Arachnida > Araneae > Amaurobiidae > Amaurobius > Amaurobius ferox. Next base: position 31,746,968 of record OX578151.1, read on the forward strand.
GTATCTTAAAAGTTTTCTTCAAATATGAGAAATAAGAACTCTTAATTTCCACGAAAACGTCATTAATGCGTTTGCAAAAAAGTAGAAGATTGGAAATTATGTACAAATAGGTTCAACAGTCAACCCTCCCATAACGCGATTAATTCGTACCGCGTTATAAGAAACTCAGATTAGTGCAAATCCAATTAAATCGTACCATGTTATATGGAAACCACATACCACGTTGTATGCAAAACCGCATACCTCATTGTATGGAAACCGCATACCGCGTTGTATGGAAACCGCATACCGTGTTGTATGGAAACCGCGTTATAAGAAACTCAGAATTAGTACAAAACAGAACAATTCGTACATCGTTATATGAAAACCGCATTAAGTGAAACTCAGAACATATAAATCAGACTGATTCGTTCTACGTTATATAAAACTGCATTTTTAGAGTACCATGTTATGATGAATATGGTTATGATATATAAGTTTATAGATACAAAAGGCAACAAATATATGTTTACATATTTTGAATTATTTTTTATTAAGACTTTGTATAAGAAAATTAAAAAAACAATGTGAAATATGTATTTAATAACTTTTTTCCAACAAAAATCCTATTAGCGTTCATCATCGCTGTTAAATATTAGCGGCCTAATTCTTTTAATATCCTTTTCACTTTGCATATCTTCATTTCCGTTTTCAAATGTAGTTTTATTTCGCAACTCCACCAAAACCTCTCTATAAGGAGTTAAGCAATTTTGTAATTCTCTTTTAAATTTTGCACTTTGCACTGTTGAAGGATCATTTTCAATAAAGTAATTTTCTAATTGTTTACCCAAACCCAGTCCCCTTTTCACATCATTTAAATTGAAATTTGAAACCCATTCTTTACCCATATTTTTGTCTATCAATGCATTTGAGGCGAATGTTTTAATTTTTTTTACAGTGAATTTCCGTGATAACTGAAATTGAAATATGGTGATGTACGTGTATGGAAAAACAGAGCAATTCCCCATTGATTTAGACCGTAAGTGTAATAGAAAAATTCATGCTATCGGGAGACTGCTTGAACTAAGTGGTATTATAGAGAAACCGCGTTATAAGACTACCGCGTTTTATGAGTATCGCCTTATGAGAGGGTTGTATCAATTTTTATTCCACATTATACCGAAATTTGAACATATTTTAAACCACGGACAACCTCGGGTCTATCTGCTAGTCATCTCACATTGAGTGAAATCAGCTCGTTTGCTTTAAGAACATGTTTCTATTTCTATTCATCATTTTGTTCCACGCTGAGATACCAATTCCTAAAGCGATTTAAAGGAGGTAAACTGTAGCTGACATATACAAACTTCAAAGTCCAAATACTTTTTAACTGCATTCTTCTTGGAAGTATTCTTAAAATATGACTCCCACATTTCTAGAAGACGGTTTCCAGTAGTTCCAACAGAGGCGCTCATACATGTTGTAATGATTTTACACAAGCATGCAATTTGTAAATCACCGTGAGAGGCCGACCAACATGACCCCCACCTGAGGGTTGCCTGACACAAATAGCCCTCTTATTTATAGCGGTAAATAAGGAGCGGCGTGTTGTGTATGTGTGGATATAAAGGACTCATTCCAAAATTAAATTAACCTGATGTGGGCAGTACATGACTTATCTGATGTGGGCAGTACATGTATAAGATCCACGACGCAGTATTTTTAACTTTGAATTTTACATTTGACGCTTTTTCGAAAGACTTCAACTCTAAATTAACAATTATCAATATGGATAATACTCTCTGTAAGCAATATAGTGATTCAATATATTAAAATATTTTAATAATTCATCAATTAGGCGTCATTTTCATTAAGGCGTTATTTTTGCAATTTTGACGAAAGTTGGCGATATTTCGCTAATTATTTGCCAAGTTCACCAAATGTTACAGACAAACGGAGAGAAGAGAATTTCTTATGTATACTACATTTGTATGTCTATCATATGACGGAATTCACAGCATGCATAACATTACCTCTTATTTAGCTTTATTTTTTATCAATTTGGCGACGTTTTTATCAATTTGACGTCATTTTTGTCAATTCGACGACATTTGAAACGTTCCCAAGTTGGCGACATCCCGCCAAAATTTTTGCCACTCGTTACGGACGAACGAACGGAGAAATGGTTTATTCTTATAGTTGATTTTTATGTTCTTTCCAAGATATTGAATTTTCATCAGTCGTTATTTTTATTGATGCGTCATTTTTATTAATTTGGCAACATTTAAAAAGTTGCCAAGTTGGAGATAATGGTCGTCAAAATGTCGCCAAGTGTTATGGATAGAGAAATAGGTTATTCTTATAGTAAATAAATGACTATTGGCGTCCAAATACAAAACATTCCCCAAAGTATCTTTTCTCGTGAATGGACCGAGCTAGATCCGAGAAAATAATGTTAACAAATTTTTCGTATACTATTACATATGAAAAGTGAACATATTACAAAATAGTTAAATTTTTTATGTAATTTTTTGATAAATTGAGTTGATAAATGTGCAATATCTTGAGACCGGTTCCTGCTAAACGTTCTAAAGTTTGTGTCAATAATTCTCTAATGAAAAATTACATAAGAAATGATTATTTAACTAACTTTATTGAAAGTTTTGATTTTTTGATGATGTTTTTAAAATTTGATTCCAAAATTTTGGGGTCTTCTGAATACTCAATTTCGTTTAAAAACGATAGGCATCCAGCATTCACTGATTGTAATTTATGGCCAAATTTCGCTCGAATAACTCCATTTGTTTGGAAGAAATCGTCTCTACAGACTCACGGACACACCCACTCACACGTCGCCTCAGAAACGTCCGATTCGTGTTCAGGGATGCTTGAAACGTGCTCTTCCGTCGAAAACTCGATTTCAAATTTTCGACCCCGTCACAATACTTTTCTTATACCTTATACTACACTAAATGATCAAAAGTATCCGGACACTTTGGATGTTAGAATGTTTTTCGAACTTCTAAACAAATACTTGGCGAATTCTTTGGCGATGCAAGGAATATGCTTGAACGCATACTTTCTAATAAAATTTCAGTGACTTTGCATTTAGGGGACCACCAAGATATTGAAAAAGGGGAAAAATATATTTGATAACCCTGTATCATAAAAAACTGGAAATGATTTGCAACTTTCACAAAATAGTTAACTAGCTTTGTTCAATGTGTATAAGCATTTTCGTAAAACAAAAACGTATATTCATGACGATATAAGCGTTTCTTTAAAAACAAACCAGATTTTGTTACATGTGTTTTGTTTATGATATCCATAGGTTTCAATCAAATTTCACGAAACTTACACAACAATTGTCAACGTCCAAGAAAAACATTATAATTCAATTGAAAATTAAAGCATTGAATATACGATGAGATATAAGCATTTGAAGAAACAAAGTTTTTACTGCGCAGGCACGAAACATAGCAATAGTTTTCTTTCATGATCTTGTAATGAATACTGTAGGGCAACTTCTATAAAAAATTCACTGGAATATCGTGAAAATTCACAAAGATATCGACGATATAGTGATCAGTTTTTCTTTGACTCTCAAAGTACCTGGATAATAAGGGGGTTTCCACAAATTGACATTTTACAAATTCATCGGACACCCCTGTTCTGAAAACGAACTAGTCCAATTTGATCATTATTTGCATAAAGTGATCATTACTTTTGATCATTATTTGCATAAAATTGGAATGATGAATCACACATAGTCCAAACTGAAGTAGAAACTTTAAACTTTGCATGCATGTGAGATTTGATTTAAATGAAAAGAAAAAAAAAACCTAATATCTTGGAATTTTATTCAAAAATTTTATATATCTTGCAATTTTTTGTTCCCACTTTCTTCTAGCTATAATCCGAGTAAAGCTAGACATACAAAATTCGTTTTCATACCATCCTGCGCAGAGAAAATGTATCCCAAATTTTCATAATTATCTCTATTGGTGTACAACATACGTACTTAAGAGAGTTTAATTTATATTTATAGCAGACAATATTTTTATATTTATAGCAGACAATATTTTTATATTTATAGCAGACAATATTTTTATATGTATAGCAGACAATATTTTTATATTTTACCATACAAATTTTATGCAGGTGTCATTAAGGGTGTATTTCATCTGCAACCATAATAGATTTAAGCTTGCAATACCGAAATCGTCTGCTAGCTATATTCTTCTGATTAAACTGAATATTTTTAAATTAATGATTTATCTTTTGATAAAAAATGTCTGAAAACGTAGAACATAAGAACACATACAAGAATTATGATATATACTGCAAAATGCAAATCTTTAGTGGAAATCTAATTAACATATATACAACTTTAAAAGAAGGAAGTTTCTTTGATAAGGCCGCACTTGATGACCAGACGGTCGTACCCCTGGACTAGACACACAAAATGCGTTTTTGTATCATCATACGTAGAAAATATATATTCTAAATTTTTTTAATTAACTCTATTGGTGTACAATTAACCGTTCTTGAAATATTTTAATTTATCGTTACAGCAGACGATTTTTTTGAATATTTTATCAATGAATTTATTTTCAGTTTGATTCCATTTTGGTAACTAATGTAATAGTTTCAAATACCGAAATCGCTTGTTGGTTATTCTTCGAAGAAAGCTATTGAAAAATAATATTACAATTAATTGATTTTTAGCTTAAAATGTCTGAAAACGCTGAAAATAAGGCAATATAGTGATCTGATCGGGGATGAAATAAAGTTTTACATATCATTTTCCATGTTAGTAGAATTATAAAATGCGCGTCATTTTTATGCATTTATTTGAAACGGTTTTTGAAATTTAGAACTTTCATTAAGTGTATGGGTGTCACATTAAGTGACAACTACACATTTATTAACATGGATAGTTCTTTTATATAAGTTGTGTAGCATCCCTTGCTGTTTTTCTTTAATTTTTACTTTCCCTGCAATACATGGTAATGTATAGGGAAAGTATTGGAATTATGCCGAAAATTGCAACTCGAGTTTTCGACGGATCTACGCATTTTGGAACCTCTAGAATACGAAAAAAATATTTTTAGCGTAACGTCTGTGTGTGTGTCTGTCTGTCTGTCTGTGCAATGTATGCATCTACTCTAACTCACAAATTAATGGACCAAATTTCATAAAACTTGGTAAGTAAGTCACTTGTGTGTGACTCTGGTGTTGATTAGTTTTTGACACGATTCGGGATAAAAGAACCCGTCTTTTTTTGCGAAAAGGCCCGCAAAAATTATTTGTATTCACTCTAGCTGAAAAACTACTAGATTAAATTTACAACATTTGGTGGATAAGTCACTTTTGGGTTACTCTGGTGCTGATTAGATTTTGGTACAAGTCGAAAAAAAAACTCTGCCTTTTTTTGCTATATAGCTCACAAAAAATGTCTGTATCTACTCTAGCTAAAAAACTAATTTACCAAATTTCACAAAATTTGGTGGATAAGTCACTCGTAGGTTATCCTGATGCTGATTAAAATTTTGGTACAGATCAGAAAAAAGGAACCTGCCTTTTTTTGCGAAATGGCCGGCAAAAATTGTCAAAATGTAAAATAAAAGATTACGTATGCTCAAATATATCAATCAAATGCTTGCTTTATACATAATTTTTGACGATGAAAGAATAAGATAAAAGACCAACCCCATCACTCTAGGACAGGCCACTCTCGAGAAATTTTATTTTTTTCGCATGTTTGCCAGCCACTTTTGAAAATAGGTCCAGTTACCCAATGAAAACGAAAATGGAAGTAAAAGTGCAAATTTAATGTAATATAAAATAATGCTGGGCGATATTTTGTGCAATTAAACTCAATTTAACGAATTATTGAAGAAACAAAGAGAACGTGAATATGAGTCTGCAGGAAAAGTCATGTGCTGCCCACTTCAGATTTTTCCGATTGGCATAGTGATGAAATTTAAAAATCCCAAAATGTCTGTAACAGCACAAGTATTGCGGTTTGAAAATTAAAAATAATTTTGGGCCAGGAATTGAACGCTCAGTTGAAATGAATATGATTTTGTCCAAATTATAAATGTCCCAGATTCATTTTCTCAACATCGTTGACACCTTGAATTTTTCAAAAACACGTGTACCTATGATGCTGTACAAAGGATTCTATTCTAAGAACTTTCTACCTTCCACTTACAGGCATTCGATTTATGAGACTGCAGTCGGCGCCCCCCATCGTCCGGGTTTTTCATTTTTACTGCACATTTTTATTTTCTGCCTTGCAATCTCTTGGAATTAATTGCATTTTACTCAGCTGGGCACCCAGTCGGTGGCGTCAAGAAGGGTACAAAAGTCAGTGATCGCATTTTTCAGAGAAGAAACTTTTTTTTTTGCCTTTTTCTTCAGAATTTGGCAATTTTTTTTCGTTGCTTCTGCGATATACTTAGCGTTCCCTGGGGGTCAAATGTGATATAAATTTATGTGTTAGCAGCGTGGGGCTCGGTTCGACTGCAGACTTGATGTGGTAGACTGCAGAAATGTTATTTCACGCAGGTGGTATTTTTCCTTACGTCTCTTATAAAGTTTGCGTGGACTCTGTGTCGCTTTTGTTCAACATCTTTTACGGACTCGTTCTTGGCTGCCAGAGAAACTCTTCCCACAGTTTCATCTTGCTGAACACCCTCTGTAAAATTTCTATGTCATTACGTTATGTCATTTACGTACTCATGACAATGACTTTGCTGGTTTTTTCGGGCATTTTCTTAAGGAATTACGATTCAGTGTCTTAAGGGTACGGTGGACGTTGAAAATTTTTAAATTTATTTATTGACTTAGATACATGAAAATTTATATAAGTATTCCTCTTAACATTACTATATAAAATACCATTAATTTTTTTTTCAACTTTGTTATAATTTTGTATTTTTTTTTTAAATTTAATTTTTTTCAACGAAAATTTGAAAATGCCCCTTACGTGCCATTTGTTCACATATTTGATTAATTTCACATTATGATCACTCAAAAACACATTATGAACAAATTTGGGTATTCATTTTAAAATCCCTTAGAAAGTTAATTTTTTTAAAATATTTTTCTGCATTAAAACTTCATTTTCACCATTTAATTATGTTCTTATTCACTTTTAATTACCTCAATAAAATCCAATTATAAAATGCATACTCAGTTTCATTCAAAAGTATGAAAGGTGTCTTCTTGCAAAATTTCATGCATCTCAGATAAAAATTAAGACGCATGGAGCATTTTAAAAATGTAAAATCTTTGAAAAATCCGTTTCGAAAAAAAAATGCATTCAACCTTTTGCTTACGGGTGGGACAGCGTCCATCCCAAACGAAGAACTTCCCAAAAAGACAGGTATTTGACATACCCAATCCCAAACAGTTCGACCCCCTTTGCAGGCATTGGCGTCAATGGAAATCGCTGACAGAAACATTGCACCTGCTGCCGCAGGTGCAATGGTGTAAATGTGTAAAATGGTGTAAATGTTAAATGTGTAAAATAATGTTATATATTAAAAACTTTCTAGTTGATTTTTGCTCATTTCAACGTCCACCGTCCCCTTAAGATGGAAGCTCTCCCTCATCTATTGCATCGATCCATGCATGCTTAACCCTACATAGGTTTGAACGTAAATTATATATGTACTATCCGAATACCCGTTGAAAATCAACGTTCACTCAATAAGCAACCCCTGAATATTGTAATTTTTTAATAATTCGCGTTTCACATTTATTCGGTAAATTGAATATTTTAGTGTGCAAAACCCCTAAAGAAGAAAATATTGGAAAACTTAAATTACGCACTTTTTCCTTTCGAACTATCTACCAGTACACCAAATTAAAGTCCCTATCTCATCCCGAAGTATACTACTTTATCATATCCCCTTTCGAACGTTTATCTGTGGAGCACACCCATAAAATAACATTTTTGAAAAACTCTGCTCGTCTTGGGTTTGGCCCATATACCAAATATCAAGCCCCTATCACATTTAAAAGGAAGCGTGTCTCATTCCGTCTTTATTCCGAAAATTGTACATATTGGTATGCGGCACCTCATAAAGTAGCAAATATTGGAAATTTGAAATTGCACACTTTTTTCCTTTCAAACTATCTACCCGTATACCAAATTTGATGTCTCTATCCTATCGTAAAGCATGTTTTTCTATCACATCATATTTCGAGCGTTTTTCTATGTTGCATCCCCTCAAATGATCATTTTTGAAAAACCGTAATAATCTTAGGTTTTTTTATCAAATGATTAGCCCATATATTAAATTTCAAGCCTCTATCACATTGTAAAGGAGACGTTTTTTATTAGACGTTATATATATATATATACTCGTATATATATATATATATATATATATATATATATATATATAATGTGTGTGTGTGTGTGGCAAATATAACAAGTAACTTATCTACGAAAAGGGGAAAAAGTGTGTAGTCGATTGGTTATAGAATAAGGATACACTAGCAATAAAATTATTTATATAAAAAAACACAGATCATTAATATATTTAAAAAGGGATCAAGAAATACATGAAAGAGCAAAAGATGCAAGCACGAAAACCGACAAATAAAGGAGGGCAAAAGAAATTTTAAATACATGTAACGATACGTGCAAAGCGAAACGAGCAAGGCCTTACATAATTTGATTAGATATAAATATAATAGTAATGAAAAGGCAATAACAATAAGCACATTTTATATATAAAGCTTGAAAATAAATATACCCTCACCAAGCTTTCTTTTCCACTTGTTACTTACCTACTTGTTAATTCATGATTCACTTAGAAAAATACCATAAATGTCAAAACACCTATAATTTAGCGATTCTATAAATCCAATTTGCTATTAACTTTTAATTTACTTCCCTGAATCATCAGACAGTAAACACTATATTCGAGGAAACGAATCGATTAACAGTGAGATTGGCTGCTTGTTTAAAATATGAATGACACAGCTAAAACTGTTGAAGGTAGAAACTTGAAATATTGCATACATGTGGGATTTAGTCTGTAAGTAAGAAGTAATATCTAAAATATTGGAATTATGTTGAACATTCTGTCATCTATAACTCGCAAACGACAAGATACACTAAATTTGTTTCTATATCATCTTGCGCAGAAAAAAAATAATTATCCTAAATTTTCAGAATTAACTCTATTGGTGTACGTACAATCAAGCGTTCTTGAAATATTTTAATTTATTTCTACAACAGACAATTTTTTTTTATATTTTATCAGTGAATTTATTTATAGTTTCTGCTTCTATAGTGGTAACTAGGGTAACTGGGCTATGTTTCAAATACCGAAATTGTCTGTTGGCTATGCTTCAAATCAACTATTTTAAAGAAATATTTTATTTTATATCTACAACAGACGATTTTTGTTTTAATATTTTGTCAGTGAATTTATTTATAGTTTCTGATTTTATAGTGGCAACTAGGGTAACTGGGTTACGTTTCAAATGCTGATATTGTCTGTTGGTTATTCTTTAAATCAAACTATTGAAAAATAATGTTAAAATTAATGGATTTTTAGCTTAAAATACTGAAAGTGTTGAAAATAAAGCAACATAAAGCGGTCGGAGATGAAATATTGTTTTACATACAGCAGTTTTCATGTTAATAGAACTTTAAAATGTGCGCCATTTTTATGGCTAAATTTGAAACGGTTTTTAATATCCAGAACTTATAATAAGTGCGTAGATGTTCTATTTAGTGACCCCTTGCCAATTTCGTCTGCGCGAAACTTGGGTGAAAATGGCTAGTGATTTTATAATCTTTTTTGATTTTCGAAATAAAATGTTCGAAAAATCAAACTGACAAATTCCATCCATTCAAACCGACTTTAAATTTTTTTTTTAAATTTATCTGGCTGCACGAAGATGTTATTACAAGTATCGGCTTTTCCATGCAGACAACAGCATAACAAAAACAGTCCGTGGATGCTGTTTGCAATGGGAATGTATTACAAATTTTTGGGAATGCTCCGACAGGCTGGTTCTGAACTCTAATTTGGTTGATGCGTTAATGAAACATTGACCCAAAATGAAAAATCTGATGTGAGCAGCACATGACTTTTCCAACAGACTCAAATTCATTTTATTTTTCTTTCTTCCCTAATGCTTAAAATAGAGTTTAATTGCACAAAATAAAATCGATATTTTTTTTTATTGAAATTGTATCCAATTTGTGGTTTTAAAAACATTTTTTTTTTTATTTTCCCTACAATGCATGCGGTAATGTAGGGAAACTATTGAAATCGTGTCGAAAATCGCAACTCGAGTTTTCGACGGAACTATATGTTTTGAGCAGTCTAAAATCCGAAAAACAATTTTTAGCGCAATGTCTGTGTGTGTGAGGGGGGGGGGGATTTGTTTGTGTGTCTGTTTGTGCAATGTATGTTTCCACTCTGGATCAAAAACTAATTGACAAAATTTTATAAAATTTGGTCGATTAGTCACTTGTGGGTTTTCCTGAGATTACGGGAGATTACTGTACGTGTGACTTCCGTACACCTCACATTTTGTGAGATATCCGCAAAAAAATAAATAAATAAATAAAACGCTTATAAACTAGTGCGACTTCTGTACAGGCATATCGCACGTAGTAAGATCACTTTCTCCATGCAACCGAGGGTCCGTACAGGGACAGGGGTTCGACCTAAAAGGAACGAATGTACCAGTGGTCCGTGTAGGGGCAGGGGCAAAAACGTGCAAAAACTTTCTAAACACACCAGCATTGCGCTGCCAGTCCTAAGCCTGGATAAAGTGTGAAAGGAAAGTATAATATGTTGCAAGAAACCATCATCACATTCATATAATTACATCTTTGATTCAAAGCCGTAACTATTGTCCCCAGCAGACCCCGTGGGTTGCCATTTTAGGGGGAAATTTTGCTATAATTAAATATATAATAAATAATATATTAATAATGATTGATTATTAATAATTAATATTAATTATTGTACGATATTCGCACGTTATTGTTAAATTTAAATCTATATGTACGGAAATCGCACAAAATTTGAGGTGTACGGAAGTCGCACGTACGGAAATCATCCATCATCTTCCCTGATGCTGATTACAGTTTGATAGGATTCGATAAAAAGGTACCTGCATTTTTTTGTTAAATTGGCAGTAAAAATTGTCAAAATCTAAAATAAAAGACTACATATGCTAAAGTATATCAATTAAAGGCTCATTTTACATAATTTTTGACGCCGAGAAGAATAAGACCAACCCCATAATTCTAGGCTTAACCGTTCTCGAGATATTTTTGTTATTTTGCATTTTTGCAATGTTGGCTTTGAAAATACCCCCAGTCGCCAATTGAAAACAGAAATTAAATTAAAACTGCGAATTTAGTGTAATTTCAGTTAATTATTTGCGTTATTTTGCTCAATTACACTCAATTTAACGAGTTATGAAAGAATATGAATTGCAGTCTGTTAGGAAAGTCATGTACTGCCCACATCGTATATTTGTTGTTGTTGTTGTTTCCAATCCCCTTGGTGTAGGAAAGCCTACACCAACACATCGTATATTTTGTTGGGCAAACGCATTGCCCAACACCGTATATTTTGTTGGGCAATGCGTTTTAAAATGTCACCAGTTCCTCAAAATTCTAAAAATCTTAGATATCTTGAGAACGGACCAACCATCCCAGAGTAATGAGATTAGACTTATTCGAACACACATTTAATCAGTATATTTTAGCATATTTGGTTTTTTATTTCGGATTTTTGACAATTTTTGCGATCATTATGCATAAGAAGAAGAATTCTTATTTTTCGAATCCTGCCCACATCTAATCAGCACCAGGGAAACAAACCTACAAGTGATTTACTTACCTACCAAATTTTCTAAAATTTCGTCAAATAGTTTTTCATCTAGAGTTGCACAGACACACAAAGAGACAGAAAATGTTAAACATGGTATATTTGTGCCGAAAAGTGTATAGATCTGCCGAAAACTCGCGTTGCTATTTTCAACACGATTCCAATATATTCCCCTATACATTGCTATACATTGTAAGGAAAATAAGAGTGTGCCAGAGTTTGATGGATCGTTTGTGAATTGGCCGCAGGGGCTGGCCGGAAGCCCAGCAAGAAATCCGTTCACACGATGAGAGTTTGGAGTCGTTACGAAGATGGCATCGCATTTCGTTATGCATATCAGTTTCGTTAAAGACCGGATGTCAAAAGCATCTGAAGAATGACGTTTCAGTAAAATGCAACGAATGCTAGTAGAGATCGACTTTCTATTCTACGATCTAATTTTGGTTAATGCACCTGTACAGGAACTATGTTCACTTACATATTTATTTATCACTAGTGATTCAATGGTTCGCCGAGTGATTCAATGTACCAGATTCAATAGTTTACATACTTTTTAGCAGATTTTATACACTATTTTTATAGCCGTACACCTGTTCTTCGTACGGAATATATAATATGTAAAGAAATTTAATTTGCGATTTGATGTGAACTTTTATAATTTGGAGTCTTTTTGAAATTTTTCAATCATTCTTACAGAAAGGAAAGAAGTGTAAGAAAGTACCGTGCTAAGAAAATAAACAGACAAAAGCCCAACTTACAAACAATTTATCGTTCGGCACGCAACGCGATGCATGGAGTTAGAAAGCGATGTTTAGAATATTCTAAACAAAATATCACTCTCAGTGTTTCTTTAAGGACTTTATGATCGTGGGGAGGGGGAGTGAATGAAATTTTAGGGGGGCAAGTTTTCTATTTGTTCTAAATATATCTAAATGTTGCGCCACATAAATAGAAACTAGGTTAACATAAAATATCTCCGGTGCGTGTGTGTGTGTGTGGGGGGGCGAATACTCCCCTCTAGGGGGCTTCGTCCCCCTCGGAGGATACTCGAATACACTGAAACACTCTTACACAGATACACTGAAACACTCTTACATTAATTAACGTAAACGGAATATTTGCAACTTTTTAAAAATGTGAATTCTAAAACGTTTCCTAAACAAAATGTATCATCATTGCAATAAAATCTAAAACTGTAAAAAAACAAAATAATTATAAAATTATTTTAAAAAAACAGAAAAAAAAACCCTGACCATTTTAATCACATAATTCCATAACAATTACCATACCCATGACTATAGTGACTAGAATACCTAGTGTCGCTTTCAATGAAAAAAAAATCGAGAGAATTGTTCAGGAAATGCAACAGATGGCGCTACAGTCAAAACTGACCCTTTCATAGCAGACAACTATACTTTTCTGTGCAAAAAATACGTCATTTGAAATTAAAAATTTAAATAAACTGACTGTTTAAATTATGCTTTGACTTCAAAATAGGGTTTCAGGAGAATTATTTTTCTACAGAAACAATTCCTATTATTATAGTTAATACGGAGATATTAATGCAATATATATATATATTAAATTCATTTCTTGTACTAAAACAGACTATTTCATCGGTCTGTGATGCGTTATTTGGTAAGCAAACGTTATTTTTATAATTATATAAAATATATATAGAATCATACAATTTCATCTTATAACTTAGGAAGGGATAAAAAAATAATGTAAATTTACACTAAATTTGTTTTAAATAATGCATTAATAAACAGAAATTCATATAAACTTTCTTTTATACAAAAAAATAAATAAAATAGCTCAGATAAAATTTGCATAAATTTTTTGTAAATAAATTACTTAAGTTGTGCTTGGGGAAATATATAGAGTCAGATTTATCTTAGTATAACTAAATAAATAATAAAACTTGCCTGGCAGCTAATCTTTATAGCATATTACTGTAAATCCTGGAAGACATATATCTAATATCTATATATATATTGCAAAGATAAGAATATTCTATCTTGATCATCTTTTCATTACAATGTTTTTTATTTATTTATTTAAATGTATCTTATATGCATCAGTCCAATTGGTCAATATCAAGATTTATCTCTAGTTTTTAAATACAAAGAAAATACATCAATGGTATAAGTTACTTTATAGTAATTTACACGCTGCTTCAGCCATATTCAGCCTATCATAACTATATGCATTTATTAAATCAATTTTGCATCATATTGAGAACTTTTAAATAAATTTATTCTTTATATTAGAATTTAAACTTCATTGAATTAATTTTATGATTTCAACAATAAATTTTCTCCACTGGAAAAAAAAATGATTTGCATGAATTGAACAAAATATTTACGGATAAGGTATTATTTCTTACTTTTTATTATATTATAAGTTTTATATTATACAATGTTTAACAGAAGTAAAAAAAGAAACAACAAAGAAAAACGTATAATATATATATATATATCCTTACAGAAAAATAAATGTTTAAAGTATATTATCTGCTTTGGAGAATACAAAAACTAAATTTAAAAATAGAAAATATTTTAATAACAAAATGTAATATTATTATTTTAATATTTAAGATATTATTATTTTAATTATAAGATCTAGCAAAATATAACTAAAAGCACAGTCTAATCGATAACTTCCATTGCTGACAACAGATGGCGCTACACTCTCCCCGTTTCACCCGGATACAGTGCCTAGAATATCTAGTATCGCGTTCGTAAGGGTTAGTAAGAAAGAAGTCTTGAAAAACTTGTACCAATAATTCTGGATATATCCGAATGAGATGGGAACAAGAGAGTGTAGCGCCATCTGTTGTAAGCAATGGAAGTTATCGATTAGACTGTGCTTTTAATTAAATTTTGCTAGATTGTAATTTGATTAATCATTTAATCAATAAATCTATTTAATTTTATTAAAAACTTAGGGTACAAATTTACAAAATGTTTCTTTATAAATTGATTTCACAGAGATAGTATAAGTGACTTATGTGACACTTTGTCAAACTCCACATTAAGTTTTATAGGATGTGAAAGGCATAAAGTCGAACTGACAGAAACATTGTTGAGATTTTACTTGCTAACCAGACTTCATTTTTATATTAAAGGTATCAATGGAGACAAATGTACAAAAAGAAACAAAGTAAAATTTTCAAAGATGAGTAAATGTAAATAATGCATTTGAATAAATCAAATGCATATAAAATATTAAAATAATACTGTTACGTTTTGTTATTAAAATATTTTCTATTTTTAACACTTTACACCATAGCTGAAAAGTGTTTATGACTTTCTTCATTCTGTCTGTCTGTCTGTCCGTTAGCGCGATAACTGCCGTAAAAATGACTTTATCAAAATAAAATTCTAGTATGTTGGTCAGACTGTCTGTGGGACCTATGGGAATATAAATGAACAATATCACCTAATTAGTTTTGGATTGAATCCGGGTTGAAAAAATGAAATACATAGAACCCTATGGGACCTAATTTTTCAAACATTTTTTAAGCGAATTTAAAATTCGCAAATTGCTTCGAAAATTTTAAGAAATATTTAAATTATCCCCAAAATATATAATTTTTTTTTTAGCAAAACATATTCAGCAGTTATTTAAATAAAAATTAAAATAATAATTACACCCTTTAAATGAAGAGATCACGTGACAATTATATGAAGAGATCAAGTGACCCACTTCAATATAAAATATGGCATCCATCTTGTGTCAAAATCGTGATTTTTATTCTTTTTAATTCATATTTAGTGTTGTATCCGTCCTAAAACCGCTTTATTTTTGCTTAAATTCTGCGTATCTACATACTGAAATAACGCAATTACAATATATTTGAGTTTAAATGATCATCAAACTTTAATTATTTCTACAACGAAGCCTATTTTTCACCTATGTAAAATGTAAACAGCAAAATATATAGAATGGGTTGTATAAGAATTGTTGCATTTCTTTAACGCAAAAATATTTAGCTCATGGAGTCTGCAATATAGCTGATATGACTGATACATTCATTGGTTTTACACAGAGAAGAAGACGGTTTTTTCGATGAAGTTTTAATAAGCATAGAGTTAAATTACTCGTACCTTCATGGTTTTAAGTTTTGAAATAAAATAAATTATTATAGTATTTTGATGAATGAAAGGAATGGAAAAAGTTAATGAATGAAATGCTGCTTTTATAGAGAGAGCCAGGCGATTTATATTTCGAATAAAGTTCATTTGTTTTCCATGAAGTTTTCAAATATAATAAATTATTGTAGTATTATGATAATTTTAAAAATATTACCGAGGCATGTATAGCATTTTAGAGCTGTTTAAACCAGGCAATTTATATTTCGATGCCGTCATTTGAATGAAGTTCATTTTTTTCGATGAAGTTTTAAGTTTTCAAATATAATGAATTAATGTAGTATTGTGATAGTTTTAAAGATATTACCGAGGGATATATCGCATTTTAGAGATATTTATATAAAATTGCATTAAAGTTGGAAAGTGTTTCTTAATCAATGCTTTATGCATGATTGATGTTTCTTGTTAACACTTTACAACATAGTTGAAAAGTGTTTATGACGTTGTTCATTCTGTCTGTCTATCCGAGTTATTTAAAAGTTCTCAATATGATGCCAAATTGATTGATGCAAAATTGATTTAATAAATGCATATAGTTATGATAGACTGAATATGGCTGATGCAGTGTGTAAATTACTATAATATAACTTATAACAATGATTTATTTTCTTTGTATTTAAAAACTAGAAATAAATCTTGATATTGACTAATTGGACTGATACATATAAGATACATTTAAATAAATAAATAAAAAACGTTGTAATGAAAAGATAATTAAGATAGAATATTCTTATCTTAATAGTGCTATATATATATATATATATATATATATATATATATATATATATATATATGTATATATATATATATGTATATATATATATATATATATATATATATATATATATATATATATGTATATATATATATAATAAATAAGATAAAATTAAAAATAAAAGTAAAATAGTTATACTAATTTAAAACATGATCAGTGTCATACCCTGGTTCAAAAACAATACGGAGGAAAATTAATTAAATATGATATGATAGGAAATATCAGACAAAAGGAAAACAATGCTACCATAAAAGACAAAATGATCTTAATTTCAAATATGAATAATACACATGAATTTCTCAGCATTCAAGAGCGAAGCATACTAAACAATTTCAAACAACAAAGGATTATCAAAATCTGGAGGCTCAAAATATTAAAATGACAAAATAAGAGAAAAGATACAATCCGAAAATATGAAATAGGATAGAAGCTCTGTGAATCCAGCTTATCAAGGATCTTTGCATCCACAGAGGTTCCAAATGTGTTTCGCTCAACGATACAGCCACATGGCCGAAATAACGTCAAAAGATCCCTATATATATATATATATATATATATACAATACAAATGTTAAGTAAAATATAACTTTTACTAGAAATATTAAAACGGGATATGCCCATACTATCATAAGGCGCATTGCAGCACATACAATATAAGCACGAATAAGGATTCAAATGAATAAGAAATGAAAGAAGTAAAAACGGAAGGGGATGCTTACAAGGAAGTCGAACGGCCAAGGGGGATTACGACCCCTTGTTCCCGGTTGAAGCACGCTTTTAATCCCAGGAAACGTTCCCGGAACCAGACTCGCCCGAAGCAGTCCTCCATATACCAACGCTGGAAAAGCAAAATCCAATCCACTGAAAAAGCAAATCCAATCCATTGAAAAAGCCAAATTCAATCCATTGAAAAACGTACTTGAAAACCCAGATCACCAACATGAAACGATACCAATAGCAAGACTACTTGGATGCCTAATGTCTAAACAACCTATAACATCCATATCAGCACTGACTTTTCATTACGTGCAAGTCCTTGTAAATCCTTATAACATGTTACGGTTAAGATACATGTCACAGTTAATCTTTTTGCATCCAGCGTGACGTAACTATAATAGTTCATAGAATTTTGCATAAAAGTCCTGATCATACTTTTTGTATGATTTTTCATAATAATGCTTTAGGAAATGTAACGGATATAGCTGTTTTTTCGCTTCACATACCAAATTACGTTCGCATATAATGCGTTCGGTCTTGGTTGTATTTAATCTTTTAATTCTGTTAAGATGATTGAGTATTAAGTTACGTAGTACGCCTATACTCAAGTTGGAATTCCAGCTGATGATATAGTTTATGCTGACATCAAAGGTCTTTCTTTTATCATACATTTTAAAGCAAATACTTTCTTTGTTGTCGTAATAAATGCTTATATCTAAAAACTCTGTTATTTCTTTCTTCACTTGTTTTGTTTCGATCAATTCCAAATTTGCGGGATAAAAGTTGAAGTTAAATTGATAATTACTTTCAAAATTTCCAATAAGCACATCGTCCACAAATCTGAAATAGGGAATTTCATTTAGATAATGAGTTCCGATCTCATACTTATTCAAATAGATATCAGCCAACATGGAGGAACAGCCACCCCCCATGGGAATACCTTGAATTTGTTGATAGAATGAATCTCCGTTGTAAAGTAAGTTTTCATATAAAACGAATTTGATGAGGTTTTCGTAACTATTGATGTTGATAAATAGATGCAAATTGTATTCATGAAATGTTTCGATCATGATCTCAAACAGATCCTTTAAATTTATGTTATTGAATAAATCTTTAAAATCGTAGCTTTTAAGGTGTAATCTCTCTGGTATTTTGCTCAACTTTTCTATGACTTCATTACTATTTGATACCATTACCGTACCACTTGATTTTATTTTCGCCATTGTAGGTCTTAAAATATTCAGCAGGATAGCATTTGCCTTAGTTAAATAAGTTCCACATCCCACAGTCACCGGTCTAAATTTGACGGGTGACTTATGCATTTTAGGTATTAATACCAGGTATGGAAATTTGATTGTAGTGATTTCAATACCGATCCTTTTATACAATGCTGTGATTTTGTTTTCATTTGCTGTTTTAGACAAAACATTTAGTTTATACATTGTTTCGTTGTCGTAACATTTTTTTAATTGCTCTACATAGTATTTTTTGCAAGTAAATGCATAGTTTGAGGTAACTTTGTCCATATAAGTGATCACATACATATTTTGAAATATTTTCAACCGGTTCTTGTCCATTTTATAATTAGTAATTTTATTTTGTCGGTTTTTGTAATAAAGATTAAAATCAGCTAAAACTGCACTCTTCCATTCTTGAAAGGTTTCCATTGGAAAACTGTACTTTACAGCTAGTTTGTAAATAAAATCATCTAGATCCTTTTTAAAAAGTTTTCCGTGATTATAAAAATTCTGAAATCTGAATTTAGTGCCCAATTGTAAAAATTCTCTATATGTTTATTCAAACAGCTATATCCGTTACATTTCCTAAAGCATTATTATGAAAAATCATACAAAAAGTATGATCAGGACTTTTATGCAAAATTCTATGAACTATTATAGTTACGTCACGCTGGATGCAAAAAGATTAACTGTGACATGTATCTTAACCGTAACATGTTATAAGGATTTACAAGGACTTGCACGTAATGAAAAGTCAGTGCTGATATGGATGTTATAGGTTGTTTAGACATTAGGCATCCAAGTAGTCTTGCTATTGGTATCGTTTCATGTTGGTGATCTGGGTTTTCAAGTACGTTTTTCAATGGATTGAATTTGGCTTTTTCAATGGATTGGATTTGCTTTTTCAGTGGATTGGATTTTGCTTTTCCAGCGTTGGTATATGGAGGACTGCTTCGGGCGAGTCTGGTTCCGGGAACGTTTCCTGGGATTAAAAGCGTGCTTCAACCGGGAACAAGGGGTCGTAATCCCCCTTGGCCGTTCGACTTCCTTGTAAGCATCCCCTTCCGTTTTTACTTCTTTCATTTCTTATTCATTTGAATCCTTATATATATATATATATATATATATATATATATATATATATATATATAGATCGATATTAGGCATATGTCTTCAAGAATTTGTTAGAAATAAATGATCTCCTCGCTGCGAAAGACAGACATACCCATAAACACTGACTCTCGCCTTTCCGCAGAAGAGGAATGTGTTTACTACGAGAAATCTGCGCGCATCAAAGAGACTATACCGGTACACTTACGAACTGAAGTTCTGTTCTGTGTTGTGAATGATTCGGTTTGATGCCGCAGCAAATGCTTGTTTCCTAATTTTCCTATGTAATTTTTAAATGCAGAATCTAATTAAATAATATGTTTTTTTTCTTTCAATTAAGAGTAATTATTCCCGACATCAAGATGGTAACGAAACACAATAAAATTATATTTCGTTTAAGACTTTAGGGGAAAAGACGACAATTTGCCCTACGCCTATCGCTGAGAAAGGTAAGCATTTTTACCTATTTATAATTATGCTGTTTAAAAAGAAAAATGATAATAACATATGTTTCTCAGTGGCGAGTCAGAGCGCCATTACCTCTGCACAACCGAGCTACTATATTTTTATCAGATTATGAGACTGAAGTTGTTGCCTGTCTCGCTGGAGAAATTGGTATTAACAAAATAAAATAGCAGCATTTTCATGAACAATAAAATTATTTGAAAAAGGGCATAAAAATAAGTAACTGAAAAGAAAATTGATATACAAATATATCACAATTATTTTTCATTCCCCATTGACTTCGTAAAAAACTTCCAAACCGAAAGTGATTTTTTTACGGAATAAGATTAAAAGGAAATATCGCACTGCAAATAAACAAAAAAAAGGAAAATATTTCTCAAGGAAACTAAAAATAAAATATAATGGCATCTATCAAGGAAAGTCACTTGATTGAAAAATTAAACCAAGGTAACTATTCCAATTGGAAGTTTAAAATGGAAATGACATTGTTGAATAAAGAATTATCAGAAACAATAACAGAAGCGGCTCCGGACCCAATTACCGACGAATGGCAGAAAAAAGATAGAAAAGCCAGAGCGCTCATAAACTTATGTATTGAGGATTCGCAAATCGTTCACGTCAAGCATCTCACCTCGGCGCGCGATACATGGAATGCGCTTCGTGCAATACATGAAAGAGCTAATTTATCCAGCAAACTATACCTTTTACGAAAGTTGTACAGTATAAAGTTAGATGAAAGGGGAAACATGCAACAACATATAACCAAAATTCTGGAAACAGTGGATAAACTTAAAGCCATCGGGGAGGAAATAAATAATTCGCATATATCAGCACTATTTCTGTGTTCGCTACCCCCCAGTTACGAAACGCTGATAACGGCGTTGGAAGCGCGACCAGAGGATGAACTGACACCGGAATTCATTAGCAGCAAACTGATTGATGAATATAATAGACGTAGGGATCACCAAGAAATGCCGCAAAATATGGCAAAGGCTTTTCACGCGAATAAAAAATTCTCTAACACCTACAGCTACAAAATGGATAACAAATACTGCTCACATTGCAAAATGAAGAACCACAACAAATCTGAATGTTGGCGTCTAAAGAATAAGACCAATGAGCCCGGCAGATATAAAGATTATAAAAATAAATTCAGACACAACTCATCACAGTTAGTGTATGAGGGAAACGACAGACCGGCCGCTAAATCACGAACACAAGAAAGATATTCAGACACTATAGATAAAGTAGGATCGAAATTTAGAGACTTAGCGCTCATAACGAATCAAACTGAAGAAAACAGTTGGATCGTTGATAGTGGTTCCTCATCCCACATAACAAATAATGAGAATTTATTCACTAAAATAAATAATGAAAACAAATCGGAAGTTATCGTTGCTAACGGTAAAGCCTTAACCGCCTATGGGTCAGGCGAAGTAAAAATAAAAAGTCGAGCCTCGGATGGAGAGATAAGACAAGTAACGCTACAGGAAGTACTATTTGTGCCAGAACTGAAAGCTAATTTATTTTCCGTACGAAAAGCAACACAGCGTGGATGCAAAGTAACTTTTACTAAAGACAACTGTCAGTTATCTTACAATGATGAAATATTCTTAGAAGGAAAAATAAAAAATAACCTATATGAGCTAGACCTGCTCACACCACAAAACAAAAATGTTACATATATGGTAAATAACTGTAACAACCCCAATTGTGTTACATTATGGCACAGAAGAATGGGTCACAAAAACTTCGGCTCTATAAAGGAAATTAAATCGAAACAGTTAGCCGAAGGCATAAACATCAATGAATGTAAACATGAAATAAATTGCGAAACTTGCATAAAATCAAAACTCACCGACATGCCATACCCCAAATCTACTCAAAACAGGGGGACTCATATTCTACAACTTGTGCACAGCGACGTATGCGGACCAATGCAAACTCCCACCATAGGAGGAAAATCATACGTGCTGACATTTATTGATGATTTCTCCAGGTACACAATGACCTATCTCTTATCAAAAAAGAGTGAAGTTTTGTGTAAACTGAAGGAATACATCGCTTTTACGACAAACAAATTCGGAAAAAAACCAGAAATACTGAGAAGCGATAATGGCGGCGAATACGTCAGTAAAGAATACGAGGAATATTTAAGTGACAACGGCATACATCACCAGTTGACCGTGCCACACTGTCCATCCCAAAATGGCGTAGCGGAAAGAAAAAACAGGTCACTAATCGAGATGACACGAGCTATGTTGTCAGAAGCAAATTTAGGCAAAAAATTCTGGGGAGAGGCTATAAACACTGCCAATTACTTACAAAATAGACTTCCCACAAAGGCCAATACAAAAACACCCTACGAAATGTGGACTGGTATGAAACCAAATCTTCGTCATTTAAGAGTCTTTGGCTGTAAAGCATATTCCTACATCCATAAAAGCAAACGAGGAAAATTAGATGAAAAAGCCCAAGAAGGGATTTTTGTCGGATACGACGACAGATCAAAAGCTTACCGAATATATACAGAAGGAAAACACATAACACTTGCTAGAACGGTTAAATTCCTCGAAAAATCAATGCAAATTTCAGAATTAAGCTCAAAGGAATTATTCGAAGGAACAGATAGTGAAGTCGAAAAAACTAATGCTCAAACAGATGAAAAACCCGAAGAGAGCGAGATTGAGTTTGAGGCACCGTCAGATGATGAACAAATAAATTCTGATAAAATAACCGCTAATCAACCTCGCAGATCCGAGAGATCGAACAAGGGAGTACCTCCCGATCGACTCATCTACTTAGCGCAACAAGCTAACACCGTCGAACCCAGAGACTATAATGAGGTACTAAAAATTAAGAGCCCACGAGAGAAACAAAATTGGCTAGACGCTATGGAAGAAGAAATGCAATCTTTGCAAGAAAATAACACATTCACATTAATGGACCCCCCGCATGGAAGAAAAATAGTAGGTTCAAAATGGACATATAAAATTAAACACGACTCTCAGGGAAAAATAGCTAAATACAAAGCTAGACTGGTAGCAAAAGGATTTTCACAAAAATACGGTGAAGATTATTACGAAACCTTCGCACCAGTGGTCTCACACAGCACAATTAGAGCATTCCTGGCAGGAGCAGCATATAGAAAATACAACGTACAACACATTGATATCAAAACCGCTTTCTTACACGGGGATTTAGACGAAACAGTTTACATACAACAGCCAGATGGCTACATCTCCCCGGGTAACGAAAACAAAGTATGGAAATTAAATAAAGCTATATATGGGTTGAAACAGGCCGCAAGAGCCTGGCATCTAAAAATAGGTGACTCTCTAAAACAACTAAAATTCGTGCAGAGTACTACTGATCCATGTTTATTCAAAAAGGGAAAAGGAAGAGAAACTATCTATATAATCGTATATGTGGATGATATTCTAATATCAGGATCAGAAGATCAAATTGACAAAACAACGAAAGAATTGGGCAGACAATATGAATTAAAAAATTTGGGTGAAGTTAATTATTACCTTGGAATTAGCATAAGGAAAAACCATGATGGAGATTATCTATTAAATCAAAAAAATAAGATTGAAGAAATTGTAAATACATTTAATTTGCAAGATTCAAAACCCTATAGTACACCAATGGAAACTGGATATTTGAGAAATGAAACAGAAGAAAACCTGCTTCCTAATAACACTAAATATCGCCAAGCTATTGGAGCTCTTCTATATATTGCCACGGTCACAAGACCAGACATCACAGCCGCAATAAACATTTTAAGTCGGAGAAATGAGAAACCACGTCAAATGGATTGGAACGCAGTAAAGCGTCTAATAAGTTATCTAAATCATACAAAGGATCTAAATTTGGTAATAAAATCAACGACAAAACCAATTCTCACAACATACGCTGTTGCCGACTGGGCAAGCGATAAAACGGATCGGAAATCCACGAGTGGTAATCTTTTCTTAATTGATGATTTTCCTATACACTGGTTAAGCAAAAAACAATCATGTGTTGCACTTTCCTCAGCAGAGGCGGAATATATATCCGCTGCTAACGCAGTTCAAGAAGTACTGTGGTTAATCAACCTACTCAAAGATCTCGATATGTTTCAACAGCTCCCGATTACTATTTTCGAAGATAACCAGTCATGTATAAAAATGATTGAATCACCGAAGTACATGTCAAGAACCAAACATATTGACATCAGATTCCACGCCATAAGAGACTTTCAGGAATCGGGTGTAATCCAGTTGAGTTATCTTCCAACTAAGCTAATGACAGCGGACATGATGACTAAACCACTGCCAAAGCCTGAATTTCTGAAGCACAGATCCAAACTGCTACAGCCGTGATATGCAGCTCCAGAGATCAAGGGGGACTGTTAGAAATAAATGATCTCCTCGCTGCGAAAGACAGACATACCCATAAACACTGACTCTCGCCTTTCCGCAGAAGAGGAATGTGTTTACTTCGAGAAATCTGCGCGCGCATCAAAGAGACTATACCGGTACACTTACGAACTGAAGTTCTGTTCTGTGTTGTGAATGATTCGGTTTGATGCCGCAGCAAATGCTTGTTTCCTAATTTTCCTATGTAATTTTTAAATGCAGAATCTAATTAAATAATATGTTTTTTTTCTTTCAATTAAGAGTAATTATTCCCGACATCAAGATGGTAACGAAACACAATAAAATTATATTTCGTTTAAGACTTTAGGGGAAAAGACGACAATTTGCCCTACGCCTATCGCTGAGAAAGGTAAGCATTTTTACCTATTTATAATTATGCTGTTTAAAAAGAAAAATGATAATAACATATGTTTCTCAGTGGCGAGTCAGAGCGCCATTACCTCTGCACAACCGAGCTACTATATTTTTATCAGAATTTACAGTAAGGTGCTATAAAGATTAGTTGCCAGGTAAGTTTTATTATTTATTTAGGTATACTAAGAAAAATTTCACTATATTTTCCCCAAACACTGCACACAAAATGATTTATTTACAAAAAATTTATAAAAGTTTTATCTGAGCTATTTTTTTTTTTTTTTTTTTTTGTATAAAATAAAGTTTATATGAATTTCTGTCTACTAATGCATTATTTAAAACATATTTAGTGTAAATTTACATTCCTTTTTTATCCCTCCCTAAATTGTAAGATGAAATTGTATGATTCTATATATCTATATAAATAAAATTGAAAATCTGTCTGTCTGTCTGTCTGTTTGTCCCATCATCACGGGAGAACGGCTGAACCGAATTTGATGAAATTCTGTGGGTAGCCTAGAAATAGCCCCACTTAAAATTTAGTCCGTGTTTTGAGTTTCTACGACCAGTGGTTCTCGAGATATTAGTAAAAAACAAAATTTTCGTTTGTCTCATCATCACGGGAAAACGGCTGAACCGAATTTAATGAAATTTTGTGGATAGCCTTGAAATAGCCCCCCATAAATTTTGTCCAAGTTTCGAGTTTCTAAGACCAGGGGTTATCGAGATATTAATGAAAAACGGAACTTTTTCTTAGGAGATCTACTCTCCAACTCCGTGGTTTATCCAAACGGAAAGGATGAAAATCGTTTGTTTTAAACGCCAAAATGAAATAAAACTTTATTTCCGAGTTTGGTGCAGGATTTTTGCATTAATTAGTCACTATAGAAAACATGAATTGTTTGAAACATGAATTTAAATGGAAAAATCTACCTCCATGGTTCATCTCTCACACGCTTTTACTCAACGATGTAAAGTATAAAGAAATCAAAATGGCTATTTAATTTCGCATTTTATGAGGAAGATTCTATCTTAAATCATGTTGCTCGGCAACGGAATGAAATTAAATGTGTTGTTAATATCAATTATTATTTTTTTTATTTGTATAATAAATAAATGGATGTAAAAATATATTTTGTAAATGAACGGTTCAATTGTTCTTTTAATCATATATATTGCGGACTGCGTACATCACTTTCATTTATTTTAGCAAAGAGGTTTCAAGCTCATATATTGTGTTTAGCTAATAAACTCATATATTGTGTTTACCCAATAAATTCATTTAGCCGATTGTTGAAGTAGAAAAAGAGTAGAACGGGTGTATGTATCTTCTAACACAATTTTACTGTTTTTATTTAGAATATACAAACGGGATCAGGATATTTTATTCTTCAGATCTGCAAATTCAGAGCTACGAATTTAGAGGAATATCTCTAAATAACTTGGTAACTTTTCTTAAATTTTACCAAATTAGTGGAAATGTCTCCAAATTGATAAAAATGATCCAAATCAATGAAATTAAATTTGTTTTTTTAGAATAAAGTACTGAAATGATGTTTCTGTAGCATTTGTCGGTCAGTCCATCCATCCTACTTAGTAACACATTTAAGGAATTTTTTTAATATCACCAAATTGGTAAAAATATTTCTAAATCTATAAAAATATCATGAAATTGATAAAATCGAGCTTAATAAATGAAATTAATTGTGTTTTGTTAGGGAATAGTATTGTGATGATGTTTCGTCAATTTGTCGCATAATGGGATTATCAGTTCTACAGTCCCACTTGGCGATAAATTTGGCAATTTTTTAAGGTATAGCTAAATTGACGAAAATGTCGCCAAACCTTCCATGGAGATTGCATTATTCAGATGATATGATTTCCATCAATTTATTTAAAGCAATTGATAACATGTCGCTTAGCAACGGATCCAATATGTTATGCGGCATATGATTTTTATTAAATCTTTTTCCGATTTGAATAGTAAAAATATGTATATAAAATAAATTTCATTGACATTGAATTTTTGACTGGATAATATCAATTACGGTCTTCAGGTTTAAACATCATTATTATTGATATTTTCGGGGACTGTTGATTCAGGGATTACTGATATTTTCAAATTATTATGGAATTGTTTTATTATGACGAAAATTGTTGAAACTCATATATAGTACGTTGTACGAGTAATCTTCTACAAATGCATGGGTATATCTTCCAATCTACGAGAATATAAGTAGTACAGGTATATTGGCATATATTTTGATATATATTGGCATATATTCGAATCAATTACGACCTTCTGGTATTAAGATTACGGGGATTTTTGATACTTTCAATTTTTTATGTCATCTCTTTTATTTTGGCAAATATTTTTGAGACACATATTGCAATACGGGTAAACTTCTACTAACACACTGGCATATTTTCTAATCTGCGACAATATAAGTAGTACGGGGTTGCATATATTGATTCAATTCCTTTTTTTTTGTAAATTTGCTTACAAAAGGGGCCAGGATGTTTTATTCTTCAGATCTGCCCGTGAAGATAATTTTGCATAGTGAGAACAGATATTCTTAAACTTCTCTTTATGAGCAATAAATTTAATATTTTAACAGAATTTGCACATGATTGCGAATTATAAATTTCTTTATATTATATACTCCGTACAAAGAACGGGTATGCTGCTAGTACTTTATATAATTGTAAAAATAACGTTTGCTTACCAAATAACGCATCACAGACCGATGAAATAGTCTGTTTTAGTGCAAGAAATGAATTTAAAAAAATATATATTTTGCATTAATATCTCCGTGTTAACTATAATAGAAATTGGTTCTGTAGAAAAATAATTCTCCTGAAACACTATTTTGAAGTCAAAACATATTTTAAACAGTTAGTTTATTTAAATTTTTAATTTCAAATGACGTATTTTTTGCATAGAAAAGTATAGCGTTGCCTGCTACGAGCGGGTTAATTTTGACTGCAGCGCCAT
This sequence comes from Amaurobius ferox, assembly GCA_951213105.1. Taxonomy (NCBI): domain Eukaryota; kingdom Metazoa; phylum Arthropoda; class Arachnida; order Araneae; family Amaurobiidae; genus Amaurobius; species Amaurobius ferox. The sequence continues at coordinate 31,775,066 of OX578151.1, forward strand.
CTGTTGCATTTTCTGAACAATTCTCATTGTTTTCATTGAACGCGACACTAGGTATTCCAGTCACTATAACTCGGATATGTCCTGAATTATTGGTACAGTTTTTTCAAGACTTCTCTCTTAGGAACGTGACACTATGTATTCTAGGCACTGTCACTGTACCCATGACCATAAGCATTTTAAACGAAGCTTAAAAGAAACAGAAATCAAAGAATAAACACGCTCACTATTTTATGCAAAGAACATTTTAAATAAAGTTTTTCTTTGTAACAAATAACCTAATATTGCCATCAAGGAAAAATAAAATAATTAAAAATTTGTTGTTAAAAAAACATATGATAGTAGTAATATGTTGCAGACGATAAAAATACTTAACTGAATGAAACAAAATTTTCATTCTTTTAATATTGTCTGTAGATTAAAACGTTTATTTCTCATTTCCTTAATTTATAAAGATTCCATTATTTTAAAGATAGATGCACAAGCAACGATTTGACAAGTTTATCCAAATTTGGATTGCATGTATTGTACAGAGGCTCAAGAAACGATTAGGTCATTTTAATTTAGAGACTCAAATAACGACTTAACGACTTATTCCCGTTTGTTTCAAGACCCATATAACGACTGGGTTACGCTCAAAGTGAAAAAAACAGTCAGAAGGATATAAAGACAGACGGAAGCCAAAATATTAAGGGATACTCTACTAAGGCTACTGATCTAAATTTCACGAAATTCCTCACATTTGTTCTCCCGTAATGATGAGGAAAACAGATTGATTTTTAGTTTTATTTATATAGATAACATTAAAAGAATCTGATGTAGCCAGCATATGTTTTTCACTACAAACTCAAATTGATTTTTATGTATTCATATACATAGTGTAGTTTTATGGTACAAAATAATAAAAATGTTCGCTGCAGGCGAGGAGCCGACTTGAGTAGGTTTACAGGGTACAAAATGGGGTTGGAGGGGGGGGGGGGGGGGTAGGAGGTTTTCCGAACATTTGATTGCGTCTCCTATTGCAGATACTAGTGTTCTTGGACAGGTTTCGTTCGTTAACATGGAATAAACGATATCTGCAATGACAGCCGGAATCTTGCTGTAAGTCACAATTTTCAATAGGAACCACAATTCTTGCACAATTTAAGCTACACATTTTGCAACGGGAGTTTCTTCAGAATGTTGTGAACGCCCCTTATAGGTGGGTTCTGTGTTTATGAACTTTGCTTTTGTAACTTCGTATGGCCTGAGCAAAATTGTAAATGAATTTTATGTCGGCAACGTGGAAGGATTGAAATTGTCAGTTTCTATAGAAGTTCGTAGAAGTTGTGGCTTATAAGAAGTTTCTTGCTGGCTGTAAGAAACTTCTTGCTGGTTGTAAGTTGTGGCTTATAAGAAGTTTCTTGCTGGTTATTCCAGGCTGACAAGCGCATAATAAGTGCGAAATCGGTCCGTGGATACTGGTATCTGCAATGAGAGAATTTTGGGAACGTACTTTATAGACGGGTTTTGTGTTTATGTAATCATTCTACCGAACCAAGCGCTCTATTCGTTCGTGAAATATCGTATTCACAGATTTACGGGTACACACAAAGTCTCAGTGGAGTGGCGAGTTTTGGTTTGGGTCGTACGGACGCACACACACACAGACTAACATACACCCACACATAAATGTTCGCTGCAAGTTCATGGAAGCTTTAACACTAGAACGACGGAAGCGGTCGTTTTGACCGCATAACTACTTTGAGAAACGACTCCTCCAAATCGGCTAATCCCAGCCCTTTGAAATTTTATGACTTTTCTTATTTTCTTCTGTGTTTTCAATAACTTTAAGAAAATAAGAAAAGTCATAAAATTTCAATGGGCTGGGATTAGCCGTTTTGGAGGAATCGTTTTTCAAAATAGTTATGCGGCCAAAATGACCGCTTCCGTCATTCTAGTGTTAAATATGCTCTTCTGTCGAAAACTCGAATTCAAATTTTCGACCCCTTTACACTAATTTCCTTATGCAGGGAAAGTAATAATAATCAGTTGTACTACACAACACAGGTTGTAATTGCACAATTGGTTCATAGATGGCACTAACTGTCCGATAGGTTATTACAATATGTAAACTGCCAAAGTATCTGCTTTCCCTGAGAGAATAATAAACTCTTTTGGTATTTTTTTTTTACAAGACTACGTATGCTCAAATGCATCAATTAAATGCTTGCTTCATACGTAATTTTTGACGATGAAAAGAATAAGATCAACCTATTTTTTGGGGACCAGCCATTCTCGAGATATTTTAGTTTTATCGCATCTATAAAATATATCCAGTCGCTTTTGAAAATATATTCAGTCACTAAATAAAAACGAGAATTGAATTAAAATTGCAAATTCATTGCCATTTCAAATATTTAAGCTTGTTATTTTGTACAATTAAACTCAATGTAATGAACTGCACTGGACTTTCTCATAATAGTACAGCGATTTCCAAAGCGTGTTCCGCAGAACCGTCCATGGAGTTGCGCCGCGACAGTGTTCCAGGGGTTCCGTGGAGATGGTCCTTAAAATAAAATAAATAATAATAAAAGAAAAAAAATCGATTAAAATTTTGAATGCATAATTTGATCAACTCACAACTTTGAAATAAAAATAACGCTAATTAGCACCTTTCGCAATAGAAATGTTAAACTGATGGAGGTAAAGATAAGTAAGGGGTCAAAACTCCATACTGAGAAGACGCTAATATCATTTGAGACAATAATTCAGGTGGCGCTGCGATAAGATAAACGCTCCTGAATTGTATGCATTTCTATGGTGAAAGGTTTAAAATATTTATTTAAACTGTCAATTAGAAATAAATTAGCAGTGCAATTCAAATTAGATCTGAAACAATAAGAAATATTTATACGCATTCAAAATTATTTTACCTTTCAATTTATTTTTATTTCCCTACATTCTGAACCCTGTTTTACAACTGTGAAAAATACTGATTAATTATACTGATAATTAGGGAATATTAATTAAAAAATAATCAAAAATACATATATTCAATACTATGCCACGCCACTGTGTCATATGGAAACAAAGGGTGTTTTACTAACACTAGCGTCACCTAGACATAATTCTCAAAGTATGGCATGTTTAAGCGTTTCATCCACGGGAGTTTTATCTCTTCTCTAACTCCATGGGATGAATTGCACAGCCCAAACAGCTGAAAATAAAAATTTGAACCTTTGCATACACGTGAGACTTGACCAATAAGTAATGAGAAAAATCTTAAATTTTGGAATTTTGTTTCAAAAATTTATAAATCGTAGAATTTTTTATTTAAACATTTTTTCAACCATAACTCAAGAGCGCCTAAACCAGAGCTGGAGAATTTTTTTGTGTTTGAAAAGACCACATTGAAGTTTCGCACAAAAGAATTTTTATTTCATATACTGTAACATGCAAATCTTTAGTGAAAAATCTAATATATATATAGCATAAAAAGAAGGAATGTTCTTTGAGAAGGCTGCACTTGACGCCTAAAAGGCCCCCACTCCTGGGTTAGACACACAAAATACCTTTTTATACCATGATACGCAGAGAAAAAAAAAGTTCTAAATTTTCTGAATTATTTCTATCGATGTACAATCAGCCGTTCTTGAAATATTTTAATTTATATTTACAACAGACGATTTTTTTTTATCAATACATTTATTTACAGTTCTTGACTCCATTGTGTAACCAAATTTAGTTTTAAATACCGAAATCACTTGTTGGCTATTCTTCAAATCAAGCCATTGAAAAATAATGTTATATAATTGATGTTCAGCTTAAAATGTCTGGAAACGATGAAAATAAGGCGACATACAGTGATCGGAGATGATATATTATTTTACATACCGCAGTTTTCATGTTACTAGAACTATAAAATGTGTGACATTTTTACTTTCCCAGCTATACATGGTAATGCATAGGGAAAGTATTGGAATCATGTCGAAAAGTCGAGTTTTCGACGGATCTACACGTTTTGGAACCTCTGGAATACGAAAACGATGTTTTTTGCATGACGCCTGTCTGTGTGTGTGAAATGAATGTATCCACTCTAACTCAAAAACTAATAGACCAAATTTCATAAAATTGTATAGGTAAATCACGTGTTGGTGACCCTGGTGTGGATTAGATTTTGGTACGATTCGGGATAAAAGAACTTGCCTTTTTTGTGAAATGGCTCGCCAAATTCTCTAAATTCTAAAATAAAAGACTACATATACTCAAATATATCAATTAAATACTCGTTTCATACGTAATTTTTTACGATGAAAAGAATAAGACCAACCCCATTACTCCAGGACTGGCCGTTCTCGAGATATTTGCATTTTCGCTACGCCAATTTTGAAAATAAGTCCCCTTACCAAGTGAAAACGAAAATTGAATTGGACGCCAATACCTGCAAAGAGGGATCGAACTGTTTGGGATAGGGTATGTCAAATACCTGTCTTATTGAGAGGTTCTTCGTTTGGGATGGACGCTGTCCCACCCGTAAGAAAAGTGTCATATATAACGGTCACCAGCCATCCCGACGTGGGTAGTGATGGCAAGTTTACATATGTGTCTCTAACCTCGAGCCCAGCAATAATCCCTGCAATAATCGCCCAGCAATAATATCGTTGACTCCCCCCCCCCCCCACTGTATTTGCTTAAAGATAAAACACAAATAGGTATGAAATGCTTGAACACGTATTTACCAAACACGTTTTATCACTTTTCTGTAAATAACGAATTAGACACGGAGGAAAATTTTGAAATTGCGCACAAAATTAATTTATAATGAATTCTCTAGCGAGAACATGGCAAGTGGACGTTTTGAGAATGCAATCACGACTTTTCTGGAGATAAACAAGCGATTGAAAACTCTTTAGAATCACAAATGGCAGGATTTTTTTTTTTCCTCGCGTATAGCCTTTTTACCTCCCAACCCGAGATTTCGTAAAGTGATTTTTACCCTGCCATGAATATTCAGTGTTTGGGTGCTGATGTCAGACTGCGGTGATGTGTGTGTGTATTTTTTCTGGAGTTTTCACATTTGGCATTTTATTGCTTTTTTTTCTCTTTTTTTGTAGTATAAAGATTTATTTTCTGAAAAAAAAAAAAAGCTTGAAACGTTTTAAAGTTTTCTCTACAGTGAATTAGTTCGTTGCAGCATACGTTCTTCCATATAGGCTTAAATTAATTATCTCTTTGATAATACAATTGCATTAGATTGGGTATAATTTCTCAAAATAATACGGGTATTTATATAAAATTATATATAATTTGCAGTTTAATATTTTTACATTTTCATTCGACAACTTAGCATTTTAAAACTTCGCCAGTTTCTCAAAATTCGAAAAAAAAAAAGGCATGTTTTATTTTACCGAATTTTATATTTTACCAAAACATAAAATTAAGTTGCGCGTAATCAGCACCAGGGTAATTCACAAGCCCTCCCCCTTACTTAGCAATTTTTTTAATATCGTCAGATGGTTGTGCAAGTGGACACATTCGTAGTTAAATTTTGAAGTTCCTTTATAAATGTTTTCCAAATTTAGTGATGGATTAGATAAATCGATGTATTACACAAATTTAAACGGATTGGTATAAATAAACATTTTTTCCATGTACATGTACACCCTTCAAGATATAGGCGTATCCATGATCTTAGCAAGAGTGTTTGTGTGTCAACGACGAAATGACGGTTGACGGTCTTTATTTTTTCTTTCTTTTGACCCAGACGGTCCGACCTACTCGAATGCTTAAGATAACTGTACGGCCGGGAGAGCCATCCTATTTAGAACGAAATCCAGTGAGTGTGGAAACCTCAGGGATTCTTCACGCCTTTCCCTGACCCATCACCTCTCGGAAGCACTTTCGGGCCTACAAATTTATTGTACTCATACTCAGCGTAGACACGGGGATAGTTTTAAGCGGCGTCTAGTATCGAACTCCTGACCTCCGAGTGCGATCCTCTTGCCTTAACAACTGGGCTATTCTTGCCTGGGGTTTCACATTCGTAGATGTGGAGAATATGGGTTTATTGTGGCCCAAAACTTCCTTGATTCCGCCACTGTCAAAAAATATATTTATGATCAAAACTGTACACAGAGGGACACTTTAAGGAGAGCTAGTGGTGCGTATACAGGGGATATGGGGGATTATGAACTCCTAGAGATTTATATAGTATCTCAAGTCTCACTTTTGTAACATTCAACCACCATCCGACCCATAGATGCATATAGTACGTAGAAAAGAGACGTATAATATACCTGCTCTACGTCTATTGTAGGACCCTTGGAGGTAAAAGTAAGGAGTTAAAACTTTATATTAAGAAAACGCCAATATCGTTTGAGACAATCATTCAGGTGGCGCTGGGATAAGTTAAGTAGTCCCGCGTTGTATGCATTTCTATGACGAAAGGCCCGAAATATTTATTTAATATATTCATTTTGTAAAAATAAATTATTAGCGCAATGCAAAGTAGAACAGAAACAATAAGGAATATTCCTAGGTATTCAAAATTGTTTTACCTTTCAATTTATTTTTCATCTCCCTGTATTCTATCCTACAACTATGAAAAAATACTGGTTAATTAGATTCACAGTTAGGGAACCCTTAATTTAAAAATAATCAAAAATACATATATACTAAGTACTATTCTGTTGTGTCAACTAACAATAGAGGCTACTTTATTAACACTAATGATACCTAGATATAATTCTCAAAGCATTATGGCATTTTCAAACGTTTCATCCATAGGAGTTATAGTTCCTTCTTTCTAACTCTGTGATAGAGCCTTTCATAACCTCCAAGAGAAATTTCTGTACACACTACAGGGGAGTATGCAGCCTCTATATTTGCCCTAACTTAATCTATGTTAGCCTTAATTATAACTCACTTTTATAAGAAAATTCTGCGTCCGAGAGGAACTCAAGCCTTTTAAGTTCCCCATGCTACGCCACTGTTTATGATTTTATATAAAATTTCCGACAAAAATACCATATAAATCCGTACTGTATGAGACTTTTACGAACTTTCGAAATACAAAGTAGTTTGGCGAGAATTTTCGGCGCCAAGCTGTCTATTAAGCTCAATGATGCTCTCATTATTATAATTCAATCGCTGTCTTTTCTTCTCGTTGCCACCGGACGGAGACAAACTGAAGGGTCATCCATCTACTTCAACAGTCCCCCCTTTTTCAGAGGATTCTAGGGTTCCGGTGGAATAAGGTGACTCCACATAAAATTTCTTCCAATGTATTTATTTATTACCAGGCACGTGGCAACGGTGGGGGATGATCGTCTGCACTCTATTGTGAAGTTTCGTTTTTCCCCGCTCCGCCTCTCTTAAAAGTTCCGGTGGGGTGGAGAGCCTGGCTGCGGAAGTTTTAAGAAAACTCCGGGGTTTTTACGAGAGCTAATACAGAAAACTGGAATCATAGTTTATGTCAGAGTAATGGAAATAAGGTTCCGACTGGACTTTATGCGGCTGTTTGTGGACGGTGTGGCGTTCGGATGCATTTCCTGAGGTACTAAACGCCTCAAATGAGTCACGTGATGGCGGATTCTAGAAAAGTTCAAGAAATAGGCAAATAAATATGAGTGTTAGAAAAGATAGCGAAACATGTTGGAAAGCTTGCAACATTATTTTCAAAAGTGTAAGGCTTTTGAACAGGAGCTACCCTAGCAGCATACCAATATTGACCAGAATTGGGAATATTGGTAGAGCCAAATTGGTATGCTACAGAGCCAAAGAATAGCCCTTGAACAAGAGCTACCTTAGTAGCATATCGATATTGGCCCGAATTGCTAATATTGATGTGCTACTTGGGCCAAATTGGTAGGCTACAGAGCCAAAGGGTAGCCCTTGAAGAAGATCTACTCTGGTTATCAATATTGGATCAAATTGCCAAAATTTGTATGCTACAGAGTCAAAATTATATATCTTGGCATTTAATTGAAAATATTTCCTATATAACGCTAATATTGGGCCAATATTGGGGATATATTGACTAAATATTGACATGTTAATATTGGCTTTACATGGAAAATTGGCATCTATATTGGCTAAATATTGTAGTTTAAGGGTTGCATTATAAGTAATAACTTATAATGTCTTTTAAGGAGGGCTTTTCCCATGGGGAAGCAGTGTAGTGCTTACGAAGCGAACACCACATGTTGCGTGTAATGCGGACTTTATAGACGCTGCTTCCCCATAAGAGCGCCTAGGTCAAAAGCACATGGGGAAGTTGTTAGTGTAATGGGCGCAAATACGTGCAGTGAAACTCCAATATTGACATCCCATTGCAAATGATAGTTTTGATCATTCAGAAAAAAATCTAATGTGGGCAACACATGACTTTCCTTATATAATGTAATGAATTTACTACTTTTACAGTAAAAAAATAGGTTTTTCTTATAATAGATACGAATATTCTTTCCAAGACATTGAATTTTCGACAATTAGTCGTCATTTTCATTGATTTAGCGTCATTTTTATCCATTTGGCGAGATTTTCGTTAATTTTGCAACATTTCAAAAAGTCGCCAAGTTGGCGACATTCCGCCAAATTCGTCGCCAAAATCTCGCCAAGCGTTATGCACTAAGAAATAAGTTATTCTTACAGCCGATAAATGACTATTGACGTCCAAATACAAAAGTGTTACTCAAAGTATCTTTTTTCATGAATGGAACGAGCTAGATCCACGAGAATGATGTCACCCAATTTATCGCATGGTATTACATATGAAAAGTGAACATGTTTATCAACAGGAATTTTTTTTTTATTTTATATGACTTTTTGATATTTTTTTTGAAAAATGTACAATATCTCAAAAACGGCTCGTGTTAGCGTTCTAAAATTTATGTCAATGGTTTTCTAATGAAAAATTACATAAGAAATGTCTATTTGCGTAACTTTATTAGTGGTTTTGATTTTTTGACGATTTTTTCAAAATTTCATTCGAAAATTTAGGGGGGTTCTGAACATTCGATTGCGTATAAAAACAATATACTTCCAGTGTTTACGGATTGTGATTTTTGTACCAAATTTGGTTCAAATTGGTCCATTCGTTCGTCAGTTATCGTCTCCACAGACCCACTGACACACACACACTCACACATACTTCACACACACACACACACACACACACACACAGACATCACTTCAAAAATGTTTGATTCGTGATCAGGGATGCTTGAAACGTGCTCTCCCGTCGAAAACTCGAATTCGAATTTTCGACCCCGTCACAATACTTTCCTTATGTATATAAGGAAAGTAAAAAATACATCTCAGTGCAATTAAGACAAAGTTTAGGCATTGATTTCTGGAATGGCAGACATTGCACTATTAAACACTGAAATACTTTGAGGCATATTACAGTTCTTCGGGTCCTCTATTTTAAGGAATTAGGGACTCGTAAAGCCCTATTTTGAAAATACATTATTTGGATAAAAATGGCATTTAAATTAAGTTTTCTTGGAAATGTTAGCAGAATTACGGAAATTATCCCATAAAATATACAAAAAAATTTTCAGCAAAATGTGTTTCGTAGTTCTTTAAATAAAAATTAAAATAATAATTACACCCATATGATATGAAGAGATCACGTGACCCACTTCAAAATAAAATATGGCATTCATCTTTTTTCCCAGAGCAAAAATCGTCATTTTTAAAATTCTTTTAAATTTATATTTTGTCTTGCATCCGCCATAATACCGCTTCATTTTTGCGTAATTTTTTTGCATCTATATTCTGGCGCCAACGCAATTCCAATATTACTTTCCTTATATACATAATGTATAAGGAAAGTATTGTGACGGGGTCGAAAATTCGAATTCGAGTTTTCGACGGGAGAGCACGTTTCAAGCACCCCTGATTATGAATCAAACATTTTTGAAGTGATGTCTGTGTGTGTGTGTGTGTGAAAGTATGTGTGTGTGTGTGTGTGTGTGTGTGTGTGTGTGTCAGTGAGTCTGTGGAGACGATAACTGACGAACGAATGGACCAATTTGAACCAAATTTGGTACAAAAATCACAATCCGTAAACACTGGAAGCCTATTGTTTTTATACGCAATCGAATGTTCAGAACCCATCTAAATTTTCGAATAAAATTTTGAAAAAATCGTCAAAAAATCAAAACCACTAATAAAGATACGCAAATAGACATTTCTTACGTAATTTTTCATTAGAAAACGATTGGCATAAATTTTAGAACGCTAACAAAAACCGTTTTTGAGATATTGTACATTTTTCAAAAAAATTATTAAAAAGTCATAAAGAAAAAAAAAAAAAAAAAAAACTATTGAGAAACATGTTCACTTTTAATATGTAATACCATACGATAAATTGGGTGACATCATTCTCGTGGATCTAGCTCGTTCCATTCATGGAAAAAGATACTTTGAGTAATACTTTTGTATTTGAACGCCAATACTCATTTATCTGCTGTAAGAATAACTTATTTCTTCATCCATAACGCTTGGCGAAATTTTGGCGACGAATTTGGTGGAATGTCGCCAACTTGGCGACTTTTTGAAATGTTGTCAAATTAACGAAAATCTCGCCAAATGGATTAAAATGACGCTAAATCAATGAAAATGACGACTAATTGTGGAAAATTCCATATCTTGGAAAGAATATAAGTATCTACTATAAGAAAAATCTATTTTTTTTACTGTAAAAGTAGGGAATTCATTGCATTATATAAGGAAAGTCATGTGTTGCCCACATAAGATTTTTTTTGAGTTTAAATAATCATCAAAATTTGATTATTTCTACAATGAAGCCTAATTTCAATGGATGCAGAATGTAAACAAGTGATTGTAAAGATGAGTTGTATAAGAATTGCTGAATTTTTTTGCACGCAAAATTATTTAACTCTGGAGTCTGGAATAAAAGTGTATGAATGAAATATTCGCTGCTTTTACACAGAGAACCAGACTGAGCCAACGGCCGTACCGTGCTGAAATCACCGGTTCTCTTTAGATCACTGAAGTCAGGCAGCATTGGGCGCGGTTAGTACTTGGATGGGTGACCACCTGGGAACACCCCGTGTTGTTGACACATCTCGGGCGCGGTAGCCCGGTGGTTTGCGCGTTAGATTTGCACGCTGCCACAACTGCCGCCGTGTTCATGCGGAGTACGATCACGTTAAACATGTGGATCCGTAAGTCCTTCCGAGAGGTTGGTGGTAGGGGAATGAGGGTACGGTCCCTGTGGATGCCTCCACCTCTGGGTTCCGGTCTAAATTGGGTGGCACTTCCCGACCGTACAAACAGTTACCTTACACCTTTCTGGTAGGTCGGACGGTCTGGGTCTCAACAACAACAGAGAACCAGACGATTTATATTTCGATTACGTCATTTGAATAAAGTTCATTTTTTTCGATGAAATTTTAAGTTTTCAAGTAAAATAACTTATCGTAGTTCTGTGATAATTAAAAAAATATCACCGCTGAATGCATTGCATTTTGCATTTCAGTTGGAAAGTGTTTCATAATCAATGCTTTATGCATGATTAATCTTTTTTTTTTTAATTAGTTACTGCTATGGAAAATAAGATTACCAGAATTATTGGTATTTTTAATTTCTTCAGTTACTCTTTTAATTTGGCAAAGATTTTTTAAATTTATATAATTTCTATTGTGTTTAACCGAGTGACGAAACAGGATGAAAAAGGGTACGGTACTTTGCCGATCATTTCAGCTTTTTACTTTCCCTGCAATACATGGTAATGTATAGGGAAAGTATTGGAATCATGCCGAAAATCACAACTCGAGTTTTCGACGGATCTACACGTTTCGAGACCTCTAGAATACGAAAAAACCATTTTTAGCGTGACGTCTGTGTGTGTGTCTGTCTGTCTGTGTGTCTGTGTGTCTGTGTGTCTGTCTGTCTGTGTGTCTGTCTGTGCAGATTTTGTATCCACTCTAACTAAAAAACTAATAGACCGAATTTCACAAAATTTTGTAGGTAAGTCACTTGTGGGCGGGGCTGGTGCTGATTAGTTTTGGGTACGATTCGGAATAAAACAACCCGCCTTTTTTGTGAAATGGCCCGCAAAAGCTTGTATCCACTGTAGCTGAAGAACTAATGGACTGAATTTTACAAAATTCGGTAGATAAGTCACGTATAGGTCACTCTGGTGCTGATGAGATTTTGGTACGATTCAGAAAAAAATAACCTGCCTTTTTTTGCAGAATGGCCCGCAAAAATCGTCCAAATCTAAACTAAAGAACTACGTATGCTCAAATACATCCATTAAATACTTGTTTATTACGTAATTTTTAGGGAAGAAAAGAATAAGACAAACCCCATTACATTAGGACTAGCCGTTTTCGAGATATTTTAGTTTTTCGTATTTTCTCTACGCCGCCTTTGAAAATAAGTCCGGTTACCGAATGAGAACGAAAATTGAATTAAAAGTGAAATAAATTTAATTAAAATAAAGAGAACATGGATATAAATCTGCAGGGAAAGTCATGTGCTGCCCACATCAGATTTTTACTTTCCCTGCAATACATGGTAATGTATAGGGAAAGTATTGGAATCATGCCGAAAATCACAACTCGAGTTTTAGACGGATCTACACGTTTCGAGACCTCTAGAATACGAAAAAACCATTTTTAGCGTGACGTCTGTGTGTGTGTCTGTCTGTCTGTCTGTGTGTCTGTGTGTCTGTCTGTCTGTCTGTGTGTCTGTCTGTGCAGATTTTGTATCCACTCTAATTAAAAAACTAATGGTCCGAATTTAACAAAATTTTGTAGGTAAGTCGCTTGTGGGCGGGGCTAATGCTGATTAGTTTTGGGTACGATTCGGAATAAAAGAACCCGCCTTTTTTGTGAAATGGCCCGCAAAAGCTTGTATCCACTCTAACTGAAAAACTAATGGACCGAATTTCACAAAATTTGGTGGATAAGTCGCTTGTAAGCCAACCTGGTGCTGATTAGATTTTGGTACGATTCGGAAAAAAATAACCTGCCTTTTTTTGCAAAATGGCCCGCAAAAATCGTCAAAATCTAAACTAAAGAACTAGGTATGCTCAAATATATCCATTAAATACTCGTTTAATACGTAATTTTTAACGACGAAAATAATACGACCAACCCCATTACACTAGGACTAGCCGTTCTCGAGATATTTTAGTTTTTCGTATTTTCTCTACACCACCTTTGAAAACAAATCCGGTTACCGAATGAGAACGGAAATTGAATTTAAAGTGAAATGAATTTAATTAAAATAAAGAGAACGTGGATACAAGTCTGCAGGGAAAGTCATGTGCTGCCCACATCAGATTTTTACTTTCCCTGCAATACATGGTAATGTATAAGGAAAGTATTGGAATCATGCCGAAAATCACAACTCGAGTTTTCGACGGATCTACACGTTTCGAGACCTCTAGAATACGAAAAAACTATTTTTAGCGTGACGTCTGTGTGTGTGTCTGTGTGCGTGTCTGTGTGTCTGTCTCTGTGTGTGTCTGTCTGTGCAGATTTTGTATCCACTCTAACTGAAAAACTAATCGACCGAATTTCATAAAATTTGGTAGGTAAGTCAATTGTAAGAGAACCTAGTGCTGATTAGGTTTGGGTACTATTCAGGATAAAAGAACCCGCCTTTTTTTGTGAAATGGCCCGCAAAAGCTTGTATCCACTCTAGCTGAAAATCTAATGGACCGAATTTCACGCAATTTGGTAGATAAATTGCTTGTAGGTCACCCTGGTGCTGATTCGATTTTGGTACGATTCGAAAAAAATAACATGACTTTATTTGCAAAATGGCCCGCAAAAATCACTAAATTCTAAAGTAAAAAACTACGTATTCTCAAATACATCCATTAAATGCTTGTGTAATACGTAATTTTTAATGAAGAAAAGAATAAGATCAACCCCATTACACTAGGACTAGCCGTTCTTGAGATATTTTCGTTTTTTCTCTACGCCACCTTTGAAAATGAGTCCAGTTACCAAATAAGAACGAAAATTGAATTAATTGTAAATTAAATTTAATAAAAATAAAGAGAACGTGCATATAAATCTGCAGAGAAAGTTATGTGCTGCCCACATCAGATTTTTACTTTCCCTGCAATACATGGTAATGTATAGGGAAAGTATTGGAATCATGTCAAAAATCGCAACTCGAGTTTTCGACGGATCTACACGTTTCGAGACCTCTAGAATACGAAAAAAGAATTTTTAGCGTGACGTCTGTGTGTGCGTCTGTCTGTGTGTCTGTGTGTCTGGGCAATGTATGTATCCACTCTATCTAAAGAACTAATGGACCGAATTTCATGAAACTTGGTATGTAAGTCACTTGCGTGACACCCTGGTGCTGATTAGTTTTTGGTAGGAATCGTAAAAACAGAACCCGCCTTTTTTGCGAAATGACCCTTAAAAATTTCATGTAGCCACTCTAGCTAAAATACTAATTGACCAAATTTCACAAAATTTGGTAGATAAGTTATTTGTGGGACACTCTGGCGCTGATTAGATTTTGGTACGATTTGGAAAAGAACAAACAACCTGCCTTTTTTTATGAAATGGCCCACAAAAATTTCATGTATCCATCCTAGCTAAAATACTAATTGACCAAATTTCACAAAATTTGGTAGATAAGTTACTTTTGGGATACTCTGGTGCTGATCAGATTTTGGTACGATTCGGAAAAAAACAACCTGCCTTTTTTTACGAAATGGCCCGCAAAAATCGTCAAAATCTAAAAAAACAAAAAGACTACGTATGCTGAAATGTATCAATTAAATTCTTGTTTTATACGCAATTTTTGACGAGCAAAAGAATATAACACATTCCATTAGACTTTAGGACTAACCGTTCTCAAGATATTTGTGATTTCTTGCATTTTTGTTACACCGCTATCGGAAAAATGCCAATTACCAAATAGAAACAAAAATTGAATTAAACATGCAAATTTAATGTTATTTGGTGCAATTAAACTCAATCTAATGAATTATTAAAGAAATAAAGAAAATATGAATTCAAGTCTGCAGGGAAAGTTATGTGCTGCCCACATCAGATTTTTTATTTTGGCGTTATGTTGAACAAATTTCATATTTTTACTTTCCCTGCAATACATGGTAATGTATAGGGAAAGTATTGGAATCATGCCGAAACTCGCAATCGGGTTTTCGACGGATCTACACGTTTCGAGACCTCTAGAATATGAAAAAACTACTTTTAGCATGACATCTGTGGGTGTGTTTGTGTGCCTGTCTGTCTGTCTGTCTGTGCAATGTATGTATCCACTCTAACTCAAAAACTAATGGACCGAATTTCATAAAATTTGGTTGGTAAGTCACTCGGGTATGACCCTGGTTCTGATTAGTTTTTAGAACGATTCGGGATAAAGGCACTCGCCTTTTTTTGCGAAATGACCCTCAAAATTTGCCTGTAAAACTATTGGATCGAATTTCACAAAATTCGATAGATAAGTCGCTTGTGGGTTACCCTGGTGTTGATTAGATTTTAGTACGATTCGGAAAAAAATAACCTGTTTCATTTTGCAAAATGACCCGAAAAATCGTCAAAATCTAAAATAAAAAACTACGTATGCTCAAATATATCCATAAAATGCTTGTTTTGTACGTTTTTAACGAAGAAAATAATAAGACCAACCCCATTGCACTAGGACTAGCCGTTCTCGAGATATTTTAGTTTTTTCGTATTTTCTCAACGCCATCTTTGAAAATAAGTCTAGTTACCAAATGAGAACGAAAATTGAATTAAAAGTGAATTGAATTTAAATAAAATAAAGAGAACGTGGATATAAGTCTGCAGAGAAAGTCATGTGCTGTACACATTAGATTTTTTGTAAATTGGTTTATAAATAAGACTAGGATGCTTATTTCTTTAGATCTGTATGCGTAGGTACTTTTCTATAGCAAGAATAGAGATTCTTATGCTTTTTTTTAGGGGAATTAAATTAAATATTTAAATATAAATTTTCGAAGAACAATATTATTTAGAATACTGATGAAATTTATATATATTTTAACCTACGATCAAAGCTGGGTTTATCTGTCAGCTTCTTATAAACTATATAATAAAATATTCGTCATAGCGTTACTAGGAAATTACCTTATATAACGACGTAATTGTGAGTCACCTTCGATTTCGTTATAATGTGTTTTGAACGTATCACATATTTCGCAAAGTCCACTTCGACAATAAGAGCTTGCAATGCTTGGCAGGGCAGTACGAAGATTCGAGTTTCGAATCCCGGTTGGGGCAGGAGGGTTCTTTACAGTCTCAAAGGAAGAACAATATTTAAACTCTCGCATAGAAAAAGTTCTTGTTGAACTGAATTCTTTTTTTAGCTGAGCGATCTTCCATTTACCATAGAGAAGACTTCTCCAAGAGCACATACTAAACTCATCACGTCCTGCCGAACATAGCCTTTATCATTAAGGAACTATTAAGACCTTGTTAATATTTTTTTGTGTGTGTTTATACCGACTTAGAGAGAAAATCTGGGAAATGTCCTCCGCTGATGGATTAGCGGTCAGCAAATGTCTGCCCGACTTTGGGTGACCGGAAGTTACGGATATCCGATTTTCTCTGGCTTCTTTTCTTCATGCGACGTTCCATATTCATGATATCTGATTCAGTTTCATCAAGACGGGGTTGCCACGATTTGGCGAGAAACAGGGAGGGAGTGATAGGTTAGAAAGTCGAAGAGAAAGTTTTGAAGAACTTCGGATTACTTGTCCCCTAGGTAAAGATGGACTTATGACTTTGCCGCCCCTAGGCACTAATATATGATATATATATCATATATGTTGCCCTTAGATACTTAATATATTTATGTTTTTTTACACACTAATTTATTTACTGCCGTTTACTATTATAGTATATTTATCGCACCATATACAGGAGTTTAGGGTCCGGTTAAGACAATCGGGGGACGGGACACTCCTTCATAAACACATTTTTTAAACATTAATTAATGTGCAAGTTGTTATAAATGTAATGAATAGATTTTATCAAAAATTGCACTCCATATACAGATAACAGAGAAACAGATCTGGATTCTGCAGCATATATGAAAAGTAAAAAAAAAAAAAAAAAGTATAATAATAATTAAACTGTATTTTATTGAGTAGCAAAATACGCCAAATCTGTATAATGCTTCCCTGTTGCTCTCAAAGGATCTAAAACAGTATTATTATAACAAAGCTCTTGAAAAGAACCTTTTCTTTAGTGTTTTAGAAAATATATAATTGATAATTTGTAATAGTAGATAAATAAAATACTACTGATTTAAAGGTACTTCACGTGCAACGATCGGTAGATTGCAAATACAAGGGAGCGTGACAATAAAATAGAGGATATGATTGTGTGCACTCGCTTGAAAGTGAACATTTTTCACAATAGTTAAAACTTCTTTAATTTTATGTAATATTTTTGATAAATGTATTATAAAAGCTTGAAATATTATGATAATGGTGTACGCTAGCGTTCTAAAGTGTATGTTGTTCGTTTTCTAATGAAAAATTACATAATAAATGATCATTTACGTAACAAAATTAAAAGTTCTGATATTTTCAAAATTTCATTCGAAAATTTGGGAATCTTTCGAACATTCGATTGGGTTTAAAATCAATAGACTTCCAATGTTCATCGACTGTAATATGTGTTTCAAATTTCATTCAAAACGCTTCATTTGTTCCTGAGATATCGCTTCTGCAGACTCATGAACACACACGCATACTTTCACACACACACATATTCCACTCAAAAACGTTCGATTCGTGTTCAAGGATGCTTGAAACGTGTTCTTCTGTCGAAAATTCGAATTAAAATTTTTTACCCCATCACAATACTTTTCCTATATATTATACTATGTATATAGGGAAAGTAAAAATCCCGTAGGATCTTTCGTAAAAGGCGCGCTTGAATTCTTGATATTTTTCTTTCTATGTTAAATGTATTATCATATGCCTGTAACTCGAATATTATTAATGTCTAGATCCAGAGAGTGTCAAAGGACATCATATACATTTTCTCCGGTTGAACCTACTCTCCACTTTGATGAAATTAAAATGTTCGAGCAGACCAATTGGTACGTCTGGTATTAATAATCCTTCCGTCACATATCATCGCCACCAAGATTTGCTTCACATGGTTGGTTGACGTTTGGAGTACAACCAAGAATGACAGCAAAATACTTTGCCGTTTTTATGCGGTTAAAAATGTTCATCTCGACTTCATTAGCTATAATTGACAACAATTCATTTTGGATATATTTTCCAATATAATTGTTATTAATTTCATGATCAGTAACACCTCGGAGATGTTCTTGATGTATCACAGAATGAAATGTCGCTGATAAATTTATTAATCCGAGAAAGTTAGTGTTTTTTTTATTTCCTACTTTTTTTAACAAAACCACGATAAGCCAGGGTTCGGTCTGATAAAACTGGATAGCTAGCCTCAACTAGTCTCAAAAACTTGACGCCAACGCAATTTTTTTTTCTTGATTTATTAATCACTGTTGAACATGATCTATAGTTTGCCCAACCTACCGTCATCGCCGAAGCTCTGAAAACTGTAACGTGGCAGCTAGACAGGGCCTAATTAACCAACCATTTTAGGGGAAGCACAACCACATTTGGGGAGCCCCATTTTTACTTTCCCTGCAATACATGGTAATGTATAGGGAAAGTATTGGAATCATGCCGAAAATCACAACTCGAGTTTTCGACGGATCTACACGTTTCAAGACCTCTAGAATACGAAAAAACCATTTTTAGCGTGACGTCTGTGTGTGTGTCTGTGTTTCTGTGTGTCTGTGTGTCTGTCTGTCTGTGCAGATTTTGTATCCACTCTAACTAAAAAACTAATTGACCGAATTTCATAAAATTTGGTAGGTAAGTCCCTTGTGCACGAATCTGGTGCTGATTAGTTGTGAGTACGATTCGGGATAAAAGAACCCGCTTTTTTTGGCGAAATGGCCCGCAAAAGCTTATACCCACTCTAACTGAAAAACTAATGGACCGAATTTCACAAAATTTGGTAGCTAAGTCACTTGTAGGCCACCCTGGTGCTGATTAGATTTTGATATAATTCGAAAAACAATAACCTACCTTTTTTTGCAAAATGGCCCGCAAAAATCATCAAAATCTAAACTTAAGAATTACGTATGCTCAAATATAGCCATTAAATGCTTGTTTAATACGTAATATTTAGCGAAGAAAAGAATAAGACCAACCCCATTACACTAGGACTAGCCGTTCTCGAGATATTTTAGTTTTTCGTATTTTTCCTACACCATTTTTGAAAATAAGTCCAGTTTACAAATGAGAACGAAAATTGAATTAAAAGTGAATTAAATTTAATTTAAATAAATAGAACGTGAATATAAGTCTGCAGGGAAAGTTATGTGCTGCCCACATCAGATTTTTACTTTCCCTGCAATACATGGTAATGTATAGGGAAAGTATTGGAATCATGCCGAAAATCGCAACTCGAGTTTTCGACGGATCTACACGTTTCGAGACCTCTAGAATATGAAAAAACCATTTTTAGCGTGACGTCTGTGTGTGTGTCTGTGTGTCTGTCTGTGTGTCTGTGTGTCTGTGTGTCTGTCTGTCTGTGTGTCTGTCTGTGCAGATTCTGTATCCACTCTAACTAAAAAACTAATGGACCGAATCTCACTAAATTTTGTAAGTAAGTCACTTGTGGGCGGGGCTAGTGCTGATTAGTTTTGGGTACGAGTCGGAATAAAAGAACCCGCCTTTTTTTGCGAAATGGCCCGCAAAAGCTTGTATCCACTCTAGCTGAAAAACTAATGGACCGAATTTCACAAAATTTGGTAGATAAGTCGCTTGTAGGCCACCCTGGTGCTGATTAGATTTTGGTATAATTCCAATAAAAATAACCTGCCTTTTTTTGCAAAATGGCCCGCAAAAATCCTCAAAATCTAAACTTAAGAACTACGTATGCTCAAATATAGCCATTAAATGCTTGTTTAATACGTAATTTTTAGCGAAGAAAAAAATAAGACCAACCCCATTACACTAGGACTAGCCGTTCTCGAGATATTTTAGTTTTTCTTTTTTTTTCCTACATCATTTTTGAAAATAAGTCCAGTTTTCAAATGAGAATGAAAATTGAATTAAAAATGAATTAAATTTAATTTAAATAAATAGAACGTGAATATAAGTCTGCAGGGAAAGTCATGTGCTGCCCACATCAGATTTTTACTTTCCCTGCAATACATGGTAATGTATAGGGAAAGTATTGGAATCATGTCGAAAATCGCAACTCGAGTTTTCGACGGATCTACATGTTTCGAGACCTCTAGAATACGAAAAACTATTTTTAGCGTGACGTCTGTTTGTGTGTCTGTGTGTCTGTGTGTCTGTCTGTCTGTGTGTCTGTCTGTGCAGATTTTGTATCCACTCTAACTAAAAAACTATTTGACCGAATTTAATAAAATTTGGTAGGTAAGTCACTTGTGCACGAATCTGGTGCTGATTAGTTTTGGGTATGACTCGGGTTAAAGGAACCCGCCTTTTTTTGCGAAATGGCCCGCAAAAGCTTGTATCCAATCTAACTGAAAAACTAATGGACCGAATTTCACAAAATTTGGTAGATAAGTCGCTTGTAGGCCACCCTGGTGCTGATTAGATTTTGGTATAATTCGAAAAAAAATAACCTGCCTTTTTTTGCAAAATGGCCCGCAAAAATCATCAAAATCTAAACTTAAGAACTACGTATGCTCAAATATAGCCATTAAATGCTTGTTTAATACCTAATTTTTAGCGAAGAAAAGAATAAGACCAACCCCATTACACTAGGAGCCGTTCTCGAGATATTTTAGTTTTTCGTTTTTTCTCTACGCCACCTTTGAAAATAAGTCCGCTTACCGAATGAGAACGAAAATTGAATTAAAAGTGAAATAAATTTAATTAAAATAAAGAGAACGTGGATATAAGTCTGCAGGGAAAGTAGTGTGCTGCTCACATCAGATTTTTTATTTTGTGAGCATGGCCCCAGAAATTCCCCATGCACTCGTCAGTGCTTCAAAAATTCTATTACCGCATTGCCCTGGTAAACTAACAGT
This sequence comes from Amaurobius ferox, assembly GCA_951213105.1. Taxonomy (NCBI): domain Eukaryota; kingdom Metazoa; phylum Arthropoda; class Arachnida; order Araneae; family Amaurobiidae; genus Amaurobius; species Amaurobius ferox. The sequence goes on from OX578151.1 coordinate 31,796,156, forward strand.
TCTCATCAACAAACTGATTTTACTTTCCCTGCAATACGTGGTAATGTATAGGGAAAGTATTGGAATCATGCCGAAAATCGCAACTCGTGTTTTCGACGGATCTACACGTTTCGAGACCTCTAGAATACGAATAAAACTATTATTAGCGTGACGTCTGTGTGTGTGTCTGTGTGTCTGTGCAATGTATGTATCCACTCTAACTCAAAAACTAATGGACCGAATTTCACAAAATTCGGTAGATAAGTCTCTTGTGGATTACCCTGGTGCTGATTAGATTTTGATACAATTCGGAAAAAATAATCTGCCTTTTTTTGCTAAATGGTCCACAAAAATTGACAAAATCTAAAATAAAAAACTACGTATACTCAAATATATCCATTAAATGCTTGTTTTATACGTAGTTTTTAACGAAGAAAAGAATAAGACCAACCCCCACTATACTCTAGCCGTTCTTGAGATATTTTAGTTTTTCCGTATTTTCTCTACGCCACCTTTGAAAATAAGTCCATTTACCAAATGAGAACGAAAATTGAATTTAAAGTGAATTAAATTTAATTAAAACAAAGAGAACGTGGATATAAGTCTGCAGCGAAAGTCATGTGCTGCCCACATCAGATTTTTTAAACTGTTTGCCTGTATCAAAATTCCTAAACCATAGCCTATTTTATTATTTAATCACGGGTGGTTCATGTTTACTTTTGCAATGACTTCTAACTTAAATATTAACTGCTATCCTACCTTTTGTCGTTAACAGTTTAATATTTAAATGTAAAGAAAAAGAAAAAAAAAAGAAATATGGGCAATACAAATTTGGGCTCAGACAACCAAAATCTTTCTATGTTTGCCTGTACGTGCAAGATACTATTTAATTTAACTATTTGACAAATAACTTACATTTAAAAAAATCTGATGTGGGCAGCACATGACTTTTCCTGCAGATTCATATTCACGTTCTCTTTATTTCTTCAGTAATTCATTACACTGAGTTTAATTGCAGAACATGACAGCCATAATCATTTTAAATGATACTGAATTGGCACTTTTAATTCAATTTTCGTTATCATTGGGTAACTGGAGTTATTTTCAAAGGTGGCGTAGAGAAATACAAAAAAAAACTAAATTATCTCGAGAACGGCTAGTCCTGGTGTAATGGGGTTAGTCTTATTCTTTTGATCATTAAAAATTACATATAAAACAAGGATTTAATTGATATATTTAAGCCTACGTAGTTTGCTATTTTAGATTTTGACAACTTTTGCAAGCCATTTTGCAAAAAAATAGCAAGTTATTTTTTTCCGAATCGTACCAAAATCTAATCAGCACCAGGTTAATCAACAAGCTACATATCTACCGAATTTTGTGAAATTCGGTCCATTAGTTTTTCAGCTAGAGTGGATACAGGCAATTTTTGCGGGCCATTTTGCAAGAAAAGGCAGGTTCTTTTACCCAGAATTCTACCCAAAACTAATCAGCTCCAAAGTCTCCCACAAGTGACTCACCAAATTTTATGAAATTCTGTCAATTAGTTTTTAAGTTAGAGTGAATACAAAATCTGCACAGACAGAGATATACACACACAGACGTCACGCTAAAAATGGTTTTTTCGTATTCTAGAGGTGTCAAAACGTGGAGATCCGTCGAAAACCCGAGTTGCGATTTTCGGTATGATTCCAATACTTTCCCTATAGATTGCCATGTAATGCAGGGAAAGTAAAAATCTGATGTGTGGACAGCACATGACTTTCCCTTCAGACTCAAATTCATTTTTTTAAAAAAATTCTTTAATAATTCATTAGATTGAGTTTAGTTGCACCAAATAACACTAAATTTGCATTTTTAATTCAATTTTTTTTTATTTGGTAATTGGACATTTTTTCGATAGCGGCGTAACAAAAATGCAAGAAATCTCAAATATCTTGAGAACGATCAGTCCTAAAGTAATGGAGTTGGTTATATTCTTTTTCTCGTCAAAAATTGCGTATAAAACAAGAATTTAATGGATACATTTGAGCATACGTAGTCATTTTTCTTTAGATTTTGGCGATTTTTGCGGGCCATTTCGGAAAAAAAGGCAGGTTGTTTTTTTCTGAATCGTACCAAAATCTAATCAGCACCAGAGTATCCCACAAGTAACTTATCTACCAAATTTTGTGAAATTTGGTCAATTAGTATTTTAGCTGTGGATAAATGAAATATTTACGAGCCATTTCGCAAAAAAACGTGGGTTCTGTTTTACCAAATCGTACCAAAAACTAATCAGCACCAGGGTCATACCTAAGTGACTTACCTACCAAATTTTATGAAATTCGGTCCATTAGTTTTTGAGTTAGAGTGGATACATTCATTGCACAGACACACAGACAGACAGACACAGAGACGTCATGCTAAAAATAGTATTTTCGTATTCTAGAGGTCTCAAAACGTGTAGGTCCGTTGAAAACCCGAGTTGCGATTTTCAGCATGATTCCAATACTTTCCCTATATATTGCCATGTATTGCAGAGAAAGTAAAAATATGATGTGGGCAGCACATGACTTTCTCCGCAGACCTATTTATATCCACGTTATTTTTATTTTAATTAAATTTGATTCACTTTTAATTCAATTTTCGTTTTCATTTGGTAACTGGACTTATTTTCAAAGCTCGTGTAGAGAACGAAAAAACTAAAATATCTCGAGAACGGCTAGTCCGAGTGTAATGGGGTTGTCCTTATTATTTTCTTCGTTAAAAATTACTTCGTATAAAACACGCATTTGATGGATATATTTGAGCATATGTAGTTTTTATTTTAGATTTTGACGATTTTTGCTGCCCTTTTTGCAAAGAATAGCAGGTTATTTTTTTCCGAATCATACCTAAATCTAATCAGCACCAGGGTAACCCACAAGCGACTTATCTACCGAATTTCGTAAAATTCGGTCAATTAATAAAATTAAGGATAAAACGTCTTTAAACGAAAATTCATTTATTAAAACATCTTAAAAGACGTAGAAAGTATTTTAAAACTGCCAGAGCGCTTTCGAGCGTTAATACGCTCTTCATCAGTGGTTACATTAATTGTAAACATGGAATGTTCATATATAGAGACCAGTTACAAAGCAAATTTGTATAAAAATATAAAATTGGTAAATGAACAGACAATTAATACAGAATTATCCAAGAATTGCTTTATAACTGGTCTGTATATATGAACATTCCATGTTTACAATTAATGTAACCACTGATGAAGAGCGTATTAACGCTCGAAAGCGCTCTGGCGGTTTTAAAATACTTTGCACGTCTTTTAAGATATTTTAATAAATGACTTTTCGTTTAAAGACGTTTTGTCTTTAATTTTATTTGTTGAATTCAGGCGTGATTCCAATTTTTGATTATTTGGTCAATTAGTTTTTTAGTTAGAGTGGATACAAAATCTGCACAGACAGACGGACACACAGACAGACAGATACACACACAGACGTCGCACTAAGAATGGTTTTATCGTTTTTTAGAGGTCCCGAAACGAGTAGATCCGTCGAAAACGCGAGTTGCGATTTTCGGCATGATTGCAATACTTTTCCAATACATTACCATGTATTGCAGGGAAAGTAAAAATCTGATGTGGACAGCACATGACTTTCCCTGCAGACTCAAATTCATTATTTCTTTATTTCTTTAATAATTCATTAATTGAGTTTAATTGCACAAAATAACACTGAATTTGCTTTTTTAATTCAATTTCTTGGACATTTTTCCAAAAGTGGCATAACTAAATGCAAAAAATCTCAAATATCTAGAGAACGGTTAGTTCTAGAGTAATAGAGCTGTTCTTATTTTTTTCCTCATCAAAAATTACGTATAAAACAAGCATTTGATATATTTGAACATACGTAGTTTTTTTTTAGATTTTGCGATTTTTGCGGGCCATTTCGTAAAAAAAGGCAGGTTGTTCTTTTCCGATTAATACCAAAATTTAACCAGCACCAGGGTCATACCCAAGTGACTTACCTACCAAATTTTATGAAATTCAGTCCATAAGTTTTTGAGTTAGAGTGGATACAAACATTGCACAGACAGACAGACAGACAGACACACAGACAGACAGACACACAGACACACACACAGACGTCACGCTAAAAATAGTATTTTCGTATTCTAGAGGTCTCGAAACGTGTAGATCCGTCGAAAACTCGAGTTGTGATTTTCGGCATGATTCCAATACTTTCCCTATACATTACCATGTATTGCAGGGAAAGTAAAATGTGTAAATCGGGTATGCAAATTGGGGGCCCCTTTAAATCTTTTGAAGGGAAGCATGTGCTTACTGTGACTTTTCGATAATTAGGCCCTGCAGCCAGGTGTTCTCTAGAATTTTCATGTTTTTCCAATCTGATGTTGTTGATGTTGTTGTTGAGACCCAGACCGTCCGACCTACCAGAAAGGTGTATATTTTGAAAATATGTTGAACTGTGCGCTTTTGAAAATTGAACGAAGCCTGGTCATAAACATATCAACACCGGGCGATAAGGTGGCTTCATCCCAGCCCACACAAGCGCCCATTGAAAGAAATGCAACAAGATTGATACGACGTTTAAAATGAAAATGGTGGATATAGAAATTAAAACTTTTGGATTATTACCAAAAATAAGGTTTTGGTGAGAAAGCTGAGATATGTAGGAAATAATAAAATGAAGGAAACAAACTTTTTTTTTTTTTGGGGGGGGGGGGGGGGGTCGGGGGGAGGGGGGTAAACGAGCCTTCATCAAGACATTAAACTTTAAAAACCAGATAATTAAGAGATAACTAAACAAATAACGATAAATTGAAGAATTAACAAAAATTAGGAAACACAGCCAGCGCTGTATTAACTACAATATTCAAGTTTCATACAATCAAGTTACCGAGCCAAAGGCCGTACCGTGCTGAAAACACCGTTTCTCGTTAGATCACCGAAGTCAGGCAGCATCGGGCGCGGTTAGTACTTGGGTGGGTGACCACCTGGGAACACCGCGTGCTGTTGGCACATTTCGGGCGCGGTAGCTCGGTGGTACGCATTTCAGTTGTAAAATAGGTGCTTCAAAAAATTGTACCAATCACTCAAAAAAGTAGTATAGAATGTTTTGATTTTCTTGAGATACCGAGAAAAGGATGGGGAAGTTCGACGAAAACCTTCTTTTAGCCACTGCCACAACTGCCGCCGTGTTCATGCGGAGTACGATCACGTCAAACATGTGGGTCCGTAAGTCCTTCCTAGAGGTTAGTGGTAGGGGAAGGAGGGTACGGTCCCTGTGGATGCCTCCCCCACTGGGTTCCGGTCTAAATTGGGTGGCACTTCCCGGCCGTCCAAACAGTTACCTTACACCGTTCTGGTAGGTCGGACGGTCTGGGTCTCAACAACAACAACAATCAAGTTACCAAAACAGAATATAGAAAATAAGAAGAATATGAACAAAATCGCTATCATATAAATATGAAATTTAATCGCTTTAAAGATAGCAGTGAATGTGAGAGGGGGAAATAAAAATTGTTAATAAGATTATACCAAAAATAATGGAAGTAAACGGTTTCTGAAGCTATATAAGATTCCAAACTGAGCTTCGACAATTGAAATTAAATAGTGTTATGACGGATACATAGTGTTATACATAGGAATGGCCGTCTATAAAGATGGTTTTCCCCTCTGGGACCTCAAAGAGCCTCCAGTGAAGGCGGTTTAATCCAATTGCGATCCAATTGCTTTAAGGGGACGGTGGACGTTGAAATGAGCAAAAAACGACTAAAAAAGGTTTTTCTTTTTAATATATAACATTATTTTACACATTTAACCTTTTGCTTACGGGTGGGACAGCGTCCATCCCAGCGTCCATCTCCCCCTTTGCAGGCATTGGCGTCCATGGACGCCAATGCCTGCAAAGGGGGATCTAACTGTTTAGGATAGGGTATGTCAAATACCTGTCTTTTTGGAAGGTTCTTCGTTTGGGATGGACGCTGTCCCACCCGTAAGCAAAAGGTTAAATGCATTTTTTGCGAGACAAAATTTTCAAAGGTTTTACATTTTTAAAATGCTCCATGCGTCTTAATTTATGTCTGGGATGCATGGAATTTGGCAAAAAGATACCTTTCATACTTTTTAATCAAACTGGGTATGCATTTCATAATTGGACTTTATTAAGGCAATCAAAAGTGAATAAGAACCTAATTAAATGATGGAAATTAAGTTTTAACGCAGTAAAATATTTTAAAAAAAATTAACTTTCTAAGGGATTTAAAAATGAATACCCGAATTTGTTCGTAATATGTTTCTGAGTGATCATAATGTAAAATGAATCAAAAATTTGAACAAATGGCACGCAAGGAGCATTTTCAAATTTTCGTTAAAAAAAATTAAATTAAAAAAAATACAAAATTATAACAAAATTGAAAGAAATTGAATGGTATTGTATATAGTAATGTTAAGAGTAATATTTATACAAATTTACACGTTTCTAAGTCAATAAATAAATAAAAAAAATTTCAACGTCCACCGTCTCCTTAAACGCAGCAGTGAATGTGATAGGAAATAAGATTATACCAGAAATAATGGAAGCAACCGGTTTCGGAAGTTATGTAGAAGCAACCCAGGCAGAGGAAATTAAATAGCATACGATTAAACCACTAAAAAATTACCAGTTAATGAAACTTGAATGAAGAGTAATGTCGCACAAATTGGAGGAAAATTAAACTACGTAAAAAATAAGATCTTGCTGAACATGATGATAAAAAATTGGTATGGGCAGCACATGACTTTCCTTAAATAATGCAATGAATTTACTTCTTTCAGAGTGAAGAAATGATATATAAGATCAATGACAGAGTGTTTTTACCGTTGAATTATCGTACATTTGGCGCTTTTTCGAATGACAACATGTAAAACTATTTTGATTAACTTATATTTCGGGCAACTCTAAATTCATAATTATCAATACTGATAATATCCGCAGTAAACAATGTAGAGTCCATATATTAAAATATTTTAAAATTGATTCCTCAGTTTTTTTTTTTAATCTCTCGTTATTTCTACATTTTCGTTAATTTAGCGTCATTTTAAAATTTTGACTACATTTTCGTCAATTTGGGGTGACATGTCATCAAGTGGACGACATTTTGCTAAATGAGTCACCAAGTTCGCTAAATTTGTCGCCAAGAGTTACACAGACGGAGAGATGAGCTTTTCCTTTATATAAATGACCATTGGCGAATTATTGCTCGTAAAAATACAAAAAATAATTTATCGCATATATTCCACCCAAAGTGAACATACTTCAATATACTTAAGACTTTTTAATTTTATGTTATATTTTTGATAATTTCATTAGATTAACGTGCAATACTTTGAGAACGGTTCATGCTGGTCTCTTAAAGTGTGGGTCATTCATTTTTTATAAAAAATTTTAAAGGAATAATTATTTAAACAACATTATTAAAAGTTCTGATTTTTTAATGATTTTTTAAAAATTGCATTTGAAAATTTGGGGGGTTCCGAACATTGGATTGCGTTTAAAATCAATAAGCATCCAGCATTTATGGATTGTAATATCTGTTTTAAATTTCATTTGAAATGCTCCATTCCTTTATGAGATATCGCTTTCAGAGCCTCCCTCCCTCCCTCCCTCTCTCTCTCTCTCTCTCTCACACACACACACACACACACACACACACACACACACACACACACACAGACATCACCTCAAAACGTTTGTTTCGAGTTCAGTGATGTTTGAAACCACCGAAAATACCGATATAATATTTTAAAGATATAATCATTATATGGTCCTTATTTATTCAATTTTATTACCTCCATTTGTGTCAAATTATTAAATATGAGAATTAATATATGGCTTTTATTTATCCAATTTTATTACCCCCCCATTTGCATTAAAATTTTAAATCTGAAAATTTCCGAAAAAGCACACTTTTTCTCCCGTATAAGAAAATTAAAACCAAAATTCGAGCTGCGCTGCTAAAAAAAAAAACTTAGCACCCTCATCCACTAAGCCAGAAATTAAATTATTTTGAGGCATCTTAGAAACGCCCCCCCCCCCCCCTGCCCGTCGTACCAGATCTCCAAAAGAAACCTTTAACGGAAAAAAGAATGAAGCTTAATTCATACAAAAGTTTGTATGAGTCAGTTACCTGACGGACTAAAACAGGAAAAAAAAAAAAAGATGAAAAGAAAAGTTATCTAAAAAAAAAAAAAAAGAAAGTGTGACATTAGAAGCTGATAAGATCTCTCAGATTGACCTGTCACTGTCTTGAAAGACAAAAAAGTTCGCCGAAGAAGGGTCTTAGGCCGGGGGTGGGCCGTGTGCAAAAGCAAAAAAAAATATCGTTTGGTCCATTATATGGAAGGCGATCTTTCATTCCCGTTGGCATTTTCGGTTTCTATGGAAATGAGCGAACAACAAGGATGGCTTAAGTCCAGTCAGACGAAACATCTCAACTGAAGTCACCCACCCCCACCCCCGCGGTTCCCTTCTCCATGTGATTTTCGGTAGTATCGGATGAGGTTGTCGCGTCGTTCCGCATCCTGACGGGATGCAATGGATAGGGGTTGTTCTGGAACGTTTGGCGAAAAATTGGAAAGATGAATGAGATAAAACACACGTTCAGATTGTCGTATATTATTAAGCTATATTTTACAACCGTCCTAAAAATTAGACAGTATACATAAAAACAGGGCTTGATTATATGCAAGGTAGGGGCATATCCCCTATTTTTACCAAGGGCTCCTAAGTAGTTCGTGCAAGGACCTTCAAATTAAAAAAAAAATACCTCTCTATTTTAAAGGAATTCATATCTTGGTTTGTGCAGCAAAATATAAATCAGTTTGGGAATGAATTTTAGAAAGAATTTGTATCAATTGTTTTAATAATATCACTTTATTTTCATACTTGGTATTAAAAAGCAGCTAATTGAATAAATTACTTTTAATGCAATGAAAACACACGCACATACACACACGCACACACACACCCGGTCGTCCAAATAGTTGAAGTCCTCTGGATGAGTCGGACGGCCTGGGTCTTCCACACGCACACAGACACACAAATAGAAATCTGGCAGGTTTTTTTTTTAAACTTTAGACATGGTTTACTTCATAAGTTATATAAATTAAATAAATCTCAATTTTTATACTAAGAAGTTCGTTGCCTTTATTTTATGAATTAAATGATATATTGTAAATTGACGTATAAATTAACATTTATAAACTTTTTTGCAAAAATTTATGACAGATCATTGAGTACATAAAAAAAGTAATAACCATGTTATTGGGGCTGTTCCTCCAAATAAAAGCAGGCTGAGTTCTTAATCGGGGCCAATATAAACATTACTGGGATGGGGATAGTGACATTGGGAGCGCGGTCCAAAAAGTTATTCCGAAATTCCGAGGAAGGATTGTGAGATTTGTTACAATATTGCATTAATTTATGAAATAATACTTTTTTAGTTTGAAATTATATCAAAATTGCAATAGCGACCGAGATCACAATTTTAAAGGAGCAAAACTCGACCCAATTATAGTACATAAATTTTGAAAAATCGGTTGAATTTATACATAATACAGAATTGAAGTTACGTCTAACTTAAGTTAGTTGCTTTAGGTTATATTAAATAAAAAATACTATTATAAAATTTTTGAAGGATATTTTTCTTTCTAATTTGTTCTCTCTAACTTACTGCGAATTGAAAAATTCCAAAGTGCTTAACGAAGAATATTGTCCTATTTGATAGAGATGTAGTTTACGAGGCGTGCTACGGAAACTGAACAAATAATACCGTAACTATAAAAACATATTTTAAAGAAGAAAAAAAAGAATTACTTAAATAGTGTGAAATATCCGTGTAGGGTTCCCGTTCCTGAACATTCTAGATTTTGTGTACATTTGCTGTACGTAAAATATGGATAAAACAATGTATAGTTTAGAGGCAGGCAATTCACATCTCTGGAATCTGTTGTTACCACGTATCCTTCGTAGTGTGCACGTGTGATACAAGAGTGAATCCAAATTTCTGAATAACTAACACGTTTATTCACAAGCGCAACGTAAACAGGAACGATATATAGTAAAACAGCACTTAAATGCTCCAGTCATTTCACAAAATAACCGATATTATTCTCAAAACATTGACGAAAGTAATTTCACAAAACAGCCACTATTCTCAGAACATTGACAAAAATCACAGTTCAATGTTGCTCATATCACGTCAACAGCCCTCCGACTGAGTAATGATTCTTTTCACAGATTTGCCATAGAAACTTCTGGAAATATCTCATATCACGTAGAATAATCGCTATTTCGAGGTGTTTTTCGAAGATTAGGAACGTCACAAAATATCGCCAAATCAGGAAACCCTTCTTCGGACTTCAGAATTCTGGCAATCCTATGTTCACGTCATAAGAAGGCCTGTACGAGTGTTTTCTCCGTCTGGTTCTCAAAAGAAAAGACTCCAGTGATGGAATATTACACTTTTGCAGCACTGTTCGTATCATTGAGTGATGTACCCCACATATTAAGACCCTCTGTACTAGGTCAGGACGGACCGAAATTTCTGACTTTCATCCAAGAAACTTTCACTTCAGATTTCCCTTCAAGAAATTTACAAAGGTAGAATCCGAGCCCGGTTTGGCCCAAAGACCGTTTAGTACCGGTCCGGTCTGGCCCGAAGTAATTTGTATTCAAATGTGTTAAAATAGGAATTTGTGAAATTTTTGTACAAAAATATAGATAAAAAGAACCGTTTTTTTTTTTAAATTATCTTCATATAGCTGACACCAACACAGTAAGTCCCTGTACTCTATTAATATTTATTTAAATTTTTTTTCAAAATTAAATTTGTTTAAAACATTTTTTAAAAACTAAGTCGATCCTGGCTCGACCCAAAATAGTATTAGAAAACTCAGATCCGGCCTTGGACGGCATAGCTCAGTGGAAGGTAAGGCGATTCGGCACTCGGTAGACCCGAATTCGGCGTTGCCTAAACAATTCCCGTGTTTACATGGAGTACGGACACGTTAAATCTGTGTGTCCGAAATTCCTTCCGAGAGGTTGGTGAGATTTCTTCCCGGCCGTTCATTCAACTGCTCCATATCATTGAGTGAGATGGACGGTCTGGGTTCTCAGGGGTAGGAAGGTACGCTCCCTGTGGATGTCGCTCCTACTGGGTTCCGGTTGTAGGTATCCAATATAATAGATGGTTAATGGGGGATTTCAAAACGATCCAAAGATGTTTCTTAGGTGGATTGGGAATCAACAGTTAGTTTTCTTTTTCGAACGACCCCTACTTTCGCGAAGCAATTAAGAAAGGGTATCGGCACATTTGACCCACACGGGTGGTCGACATTCAAATCCCATCATCGTATCGATATTTACGGTCCCGGTCATAAATGGGTCGCACTGACTCGACTGTCCAAACCCCGTTCGGGTAAGTCGGACGATCTGTGTAGCAAGACAGAAAGACCTCTACCCTGTGTAAAAAGCCTTGCTGCCCCACTCGGGAGTCGAACCCTGGATTTCAAAACTCGCCGGCTGACGCTCTACTGTTGATCTACCGGGATGAAATTGCAATCTCTTATCGTCGAAGTGGACTCTGCATTCTCCACCCTCTAATGTCAGATTGACTGGCAACTAACAATCTGACTGATCACTTCCTGTTACTTTTACCTCAGGTTAGCTTCCTGGTACTACTATTACTTTCCTTATATACATAATGTATAAGGAAACTATTGTGACGGGGTCGGAAATTCGAATTCGAGTTTTCGACGGGAGAGCACGTTTCAAGCATCCCTGATCACGAATCAAACATTTTTGAAATGATGTCTGTGTGTGTGTGTGTGTGTCAGTGGGTCTGTGGAGGCGATAACTGACGAACGAATGGACCGATTCGAACTAAATTGGGTACAAAAATCACAATCTATAAACACTGGAAGTCTATTGTTTTTATACGCAATCGAATGTTCAGAACCCCCCTAAATTTTCGAATGAAATTTTGAAAAAATCGTCAAAAAATCAAAACCAATATTAAAGTTACGCAAATAAACATTTCTTATGTAATTTTTCATTAGAAAACGCTTGACATAAATTTTAGAGCGCTAACATGAACCGTTCTCGAGATATTGCACATTTTTCAAAAAATTATCAAAAAGTCATATAAAATAGAAAAAAAATATTTCGTATTGAGAAACATGTTCACTTTTCATATATAATATCATGCGATAAATTGGGTGACATCATTCTCGTGGATCTAGCTCGTTCCATTCATGAAAAACGATACTTTGAGTAATACTTACTTTTGCATTTGAACGCCAATTTATCTGCTGTAAGAACAACTTATTTCTTCGTCCACAACGCTTGGCGAGATTTTGGCGACGAAATTGGCGGAATGTCGCCAACTTGGCGACTTTTTGAAATGTTGCCAAATTAACGAAAATCTCGCCAAATAGATAAAAATGACGCTAAATCAATGAAAATGACGATTAATTGTGGAAAATTCAATATCTAATAAGTTATATAATATATAAATATATAATAATAGTTATGTAATATATGTCGAAAATTCAATATCTAATAAGTTATATAGATATATATATATAACTTATTTCTTCGTTCATAACGCTTGGCGAGATTTAGGCGACGAAATTGGCGGAATGTCGCCAACTTGGCGACTTTTAGAAAAGTTGCCAAATTAACGAAAATATCGCCAAATGGATAAAAATGACGCTAAATCAATGAAAATGACGACTAATTGTCGAAAATTCAATATCTTGGAAAGGATATTAGTATCTACTAGAAGAAAAACCTATTTATTTTACTCTAAAAGTAGTAAATTCATTTCATTATATAAGGAAAGTTATGTGTTGCCCACATCAGATTTTTTTTACCCAGGTTAGTATCCTGCGCCGTCGTTATATTACTTTCCTTATATACATAATGCATAAGGAAAGTATTGTGACGGGGTCGAAAATTCAAATGAGTTTTCGACGGGAGAGCACGTTTCAAGCATCCCTGATCACGAATCAAACATTTTTGAAGTGATGTCTGTGTGTGTGTGTGAAAATATGTGTGTGTGTGTGTGAAAGTATGTGTGTGTGTTTGTGTGTGTCAGTGAGTCTGTGGAGACGAAAACTGACGAACGAATGGACCGATTCGAACGACATTTTGTACAAAAATCACAATCCGTAAACACTGGAAGCCTATTGTTTTTATATGCAATCGAATGTTCAGAACCCCCAAAATTTTCGAGTAAAATTTTGAGAAAATCGTCAAAAAATTGAAACCGCTAATAAAGTTACAAAAATAAACATTTCTTATGTAATTTTTCACTAGAAAACGATTGGCATAAATTTTAGAACGCTAACATGAACAGTTCTCGAGATATTGCATATTTTTAAAAAAATTATCAAAAAGTCATATAAAATAACAAAATATATTTTCTATTGAGAAACATGTTCACTTTTCATATCTCATACCATGCGATAAATTGGGTGACATCATTCTCGTGGATCTAGCTCGCTCCATTCATGAAAAAAGATACTTTGAGTAATACTTTTGTATTTCAACGCCAATAGTCATTTATCTACTGTAAGAAAAACTTATTTCTCCGTCCATAACGCTTGGCGAGATTTTGGCGACGAATTTGGCGGAATGTCGCCAACTTGGCGACATTTTTAATTGTTGCCAAATTGGCAAAAATCTCACCAAATGGATAAAAATGACGCTACGTCAATGAAAATGCCGACTTATTGAAGAAAATTCAATATCTTGGAAAGAATATAAGTATCTACTATAAGAATAACTTTTTTTTAACTGTAAAAATAGTAAATTCATTGCATTATATAAGGAAAGTGATGTGTTGCCCACATCAGATTTTTCAATTTGAAATCTGCGTTCAATATTCCAGAGTCCACGGAATCCGTACTAGTCGTACTAGGGTCACTTTCAGACATCCAACTTTCCCGGCCGTGCAGCTACTCTAAACACACTATGTGAGTCGCACGCTCTGGGGTCTTCAAACCTCCGACAGCCACAGAAATTTCTAATAAAGTGACCTAAGCTTATGAGTAGATTCTGCTCTCTCAATTAATTTGGATCAATGAATCCCTTTATTTCATTCTTGTTACTTTCCTTATATACATAATGTTTAAGGAAAGTATTGTGACGGGGTCGAAAATTCGAATTCGCGTTTTCGACGGCAGAGCACGTTTCAAGCATCCCTGATCACGAATCAAACATTTTTGAAGTGATGTCTGTGTGTGTGTGTGTGTGAAAGTATGTGTGTGTGTGTGTCAGTGAACCTGTGGATACGATAACTGACGAACAAATGGACCGATTCGAACGAAATTTGGTACAAAAATCACAATCCGTAAACACTGGAAGCTTATTGTTTTTAAACGTAATCGAACGTTCAGAACCCCCGTAATTTTTTGAGTGAAATTTTGAAAAAATCGTCAAAAAATCAAAACCGCTAATAAAGTTACGCAAATAGACATTTCTTATGTAATTCTCCATTAGAAAACGATTGACATAAATTTTAGAACGCTAACATGAACCGTTCTCGGAATATTGCACATTTTAAAAAGAAATATCAAAAAGTCATATAAAATAAAAAAGAAATATTTCCTATTGAAAAACGCGTTCACTTTTCATATGTAATACCATGCGATAAATTGGGTGGCATCATTCTCGTGGATCTAGCTCGTTCCATTCATGAGAAAAGATACTTCGAGTAATACTTTTGTATTTGAACGCCAATAGTCATTTATCTGCTATAAGAATAACTTATTTCTCCGTCAGTAAAGCTTGGCGAGATTTTGGCGACGAATTTGTCGGAATGTCGCCAACTTGGCGACTTTTTGAAGGATCGTCAAATTAACGAAAATCTCGCCAAATGGATTAAAATGACGCTAAATCAATGAAAATGACGACTCATTGTCGAAAATTCAATATCTTGGAAATAATATAAGTATCTACTATAAGAAAAACCTATTTTTTTTACTGTAAAAGTAGTAAATTCATTGCATTATATAAAGAAAGTCATGTGTTGCCCACATCAGATTTTTAACTTATATGAACTTATTGCTATTGTGTTCCCTCCATATTTTCTGTTTAAAGGAAAAAAAAAAAGAGGGGCTATGTTAACTGTTCTTATTTTCTCGATTCTTTTTTTTTTCTTTCGACCCTTTTTATTTGTATTTTTTCTAATTTTTCTTTTCTAAATTTTATTCCAAATTTCTGTTTTTGTTTTTCATGTACCTAACCTTTGTACCTAATGTACCTTTTTTCTCCTTTTTATATATTTTCTTTTTATATATTTTTTAAAATTTACTGTTTAAATTTTATTATTTTCTTTAATTTTAATCTATTTTTCATTATGTTAATATACATCACTCTAAATTTCATTTTTCAATCTTTTTATCTATATTCGCAATAACCCTTTTCCCATTTTTGAAAAATGGACGTACTTGTCAAGTTCAAATATAATGTAAAACTGCCTGTTTAACCACAACATTTTTCATCCATTGTTATATTTTCAGACCTAAATAAATGTTCGTTTGGCGGGATGGCAGACCTTGGGTGGTATTCTTTCCCGGCCGTGCAGCTAGCTACTCTAAACCCACTATGTGAGTCGCACGGTCAGGGGTCTTCAGACCTCCAACATCTTTGCACTAATCTTCAAGGGTGATTTGTTCGGGCGTCATTGTATAGAACCTTGCTGCCCCAACCGGGAATCGAACCCTGGATCTCCGAACGGGCCAGCCGACGCTCTACCGTTGAGGCACTGGTATGAAATTGCAAGTTCTTATCGTCGAAGCGCGCCTGTACTGTCTAAGACGAGAAACTTTTCCTCTATATTTGAAGTGGACCTTACAAAGTCTCTGTAAAGCTGCACAAAGAACTTTCATTTCAGACAACAGCTCAGATCTGCAAAATAACACTTTCTGCTTTAGATGCCTAAGCGCAGCTCATTGCATCCTCATGACCAACACATTGCCATTGTTATTTCGTTTACTGCTCTCTTTATACGTTAAGAAGATGGATGAGGCGGCGGGCGGTCTTCGTTTCCGAACATTTGAGCGATGGGTCGACCCTAATTGAAAAGACATCACAAAGGAGAGCCCATTCAAGGAAGTTACACCTATTACGTGCTTGTGTGTGCGCGCGCAGTTTATAATTTCATTCATAGTTTGCTTTTGTGAATGGACGAGTGACGTTGATCCATCATGTTACATTGCACATGGTTGACGAGTAGAAAAAAAAGAGCGTTCCCGAGCTCCTGTGACAGAAGCAAGTTTGAATGTGAAATTTGTGTAACACTCACACGCTGTGGGAAAAGCTATGCTATGCACATATATTACTTTTCCTGCAATACATGCTAATGTATAGGAAAAGTATTGGAATCGTGTCAAAATCGCATTTGTATATATATATATATATATATATATATATATATATATATATATATATATATATATATATATATATATATATATATATATATATATATATATCTTGTTCTCTCCCTCTCCCTCTCTCCCCCCTCTCTCTGTGTGTGTGTCTGTCTATCTGTGCAATGTATCTATAAACTCTAACTCAAAAACTGCACCAAATTTCATAAAATTTGAATAGGTAAGTCACTTATGGGTTACCCTGCTGCCGATTGGATTTTTGGTATAATTCGGTATAAAAGAGAACCTGCCTCTTTTTGCGAAATGGCCCGCAAAAATCGTTAAAATCTAAAATAAAAGGCTATGTTCAAATGTATCAATTAAACGCTAGTATTATAAGCAATTTTTGAGAATAAAAAAGAATAAGACCAATCCCATTATTCTAGAGCTAGCCGTTTTGAGATATTTAAGTTTTTTTTTCGCATTTTTGCCAAGCCGGTTTTGGAAATACTCCCAGTTACGAAGTGAAAACGAAAACTGAATTAAGAGTGTCAATGTAGTGTAATTTTAAATAATTATGCGTGTTATTTAGTGCAGTTAAACTCAGTTCAATAAATTATTAATCTGAAATGAATTATTAAATTGAAGCCAATGTATTTTCAGATTATCAAATATATTTAAAATGCTCTTCCGGGAACCTGTTTTTCCGTGCCCACTTTCCGTCTCCCACCACATTCCAGGAGCTGGCCTTGATATCCTAATAGAATCCTAGGTATTCTAGTATATACCCTAGTAGATAGCCCAGTAGTTGATCCTCTTTTGGATATCTACAGGAGCTGCAAACTTCTATTCCACAATAATGGCAATCACCTGACTTTGTCGCCCTTTCTTTCGACCCAAACAGTTCGACCTACTCGAAGGTGTACAGTGTCTGTTTGGCCAGTACCACCCAATTTAATCCGGGACCAAATTTATAGTGGTGACATCCACAGGGACCGTACTTTACTTATCACCAAAGTCTCCTAGAGGCTTTCAGATTCGCATATTTAACGTGCCCGTGAACATGGGGACAGTTTGGGCAGAGCCGGGAATCGAACGCGGATCCCCAGAGTGCAATCCCCGCGCCTTAACCAAGGGGATATCCCCCCCCCCGTTACTCTGAACCAATTACTTGAGGGGATGAATAGCTGGTGGCAAGTTTGTATTAGGATCTGAGAGGTTATATTTTATGTTAAGCGTCACTTGGCTCCTCTATGTATTATTCAGAATATCTGTCTTCTCTATGTAGCTTTCTAATTGGCTACATCTTTCCCTTGTAGCCAATTAGGAGTAAATAAAAACCATACATGTGCGTGTTTTGTCTTATTAAAGTTTGTATGACTAAAGAGCTGGTAGAGTATTTTCAATAGAGTACATCAGTGGAGTATTTTCCCAGTGAAGTTTTGAATCGAACGATGCAGAACTTCATGAATTATGCCCCATTTACTGTTTTAAGTTTAATTTTAAGAGAGCAGTCTTATACATCCTCTTGCACTTTATTACTTTATATACATAATGTATAAGGAAAATATTGCGACGGGGTCGAATATTCGAATTCGAGTTTTCGACGGGAAAGCACGTTTCAAGCATCCCTGATCGCGAATCACACAGTTTTGAAGTGATGTCTGTGTGTGTGTGTGTGAAAGTATGTGTGTGTGTGTGTCAGTGAGTCTGTGGAGACGATATCTCACGAACGAATGGAGCGATTCGAATGAAATTTGGTACAAAAATTACAATCTGTGAATACTGGAAGCCTATTGTTTTTAAACGCAATCGAATGTTCAGAACTCCTCGAAATTTTCGAGTGAAATTTTGAAAAAATCTTCAAAAAATCAAAACCATTAATAAAGTTACGCAGACAGCCATTTCTTATGTAATTTTTCTTTAGAAAACGATTGACATAAGCTTTAGAACGCTAACATGAACCGTTCTTGAGATATTGTACATTTTTCAAATAAATTTAACAAAAAATCCCATAAATGAAAAAAATATTAACTGTTGAGAGACATGTTCACTTTCCTTCATATGTAATATCATGCGATAAATTTGGTAACATCATTCTTGGGAATCTAGTTCGTTCCATTCATGAGAAAAGATAGTTTATGTAATAAATACTTTTGTATTTGAACGCCAATAGACATTTTTCTGCCATAAGAATAACTTATTTATCCATCCATAACGCTTGGCTAGATCTTGACGACAAATTTGGCGGAATGTCGCCAACTTGACGACTTTTTAATTATTGCCAAATTAACGAAAATCTCGCCAAATGAATAGAAATGACGCTAAATCAATGAAAATGACGACTCATTGGCGAAAATTCAATATCTTGGATAGAATTTAAGTATCTACTATAAGAATAACCTATTACTTTCCTTATATACATAATGTATAAGGAAAATATTGTGACGGGGTCGAAAAATCGAATTCGAGTTTTCGACGGGAGAGCACGTTTCAAGCATCCCTGATCACGAATCAAACATTTTTGAAGTGATGTCTGTGTGTTTGTGTGTGCGTGCGTGTGTGCGCGCGCGCGCGTGTGTGTGTGTGTGTGTGAAAGTATGTGTGTGTGTGTGAAAGTATGTGTGTGTGTGTGTGTGTGTGTCAGTGAGTCTGTGGAGACGATAACTGACGAACGACTGGACCGATTTGAACGAAATTTGGTACAAAAATCACAATCCGTAAACACTGGAAGCCTATTGTTTTTATACGCAATCGAATGTTCAGAAACCGCCTAAATTTGTAGAGTGAAATTTTGCCGCGAGTGAAATTTTGAAAAAATCGTCAAAAAATCAAAACCGCTACTAAAGTTACGCAAATAGACATTTCTTATGTAATTTTTCATTAGAAAACGATTGACATAAATTTTAGAACGCTAACATGAACCGTTCTCGAGATATTGTACATTTTTCAAAAAAATTATTAAAAAGTTATATAAAATAAAAACAATATTTCCTATTGATAAACATGTTCACTTTTCATATGTAATACCATGCGATAAATTTGGTGACATTATTCTCGTGGATCTACCTCATTCCATTCATGAAAAAATATACTTTGAGTAATACTTTTGTATTTGAACGCCAATAGTCATTTATCTGCTGTAAGAATAACTTATTTCTCTGTCCATAACGCTTGGCGATATTTTGGCGACGAATTTGGCGGAATGTCGCCAACTTGGCGACATTTTTAATTGTTGCCAAATTAACAAAAATCTCGCCAAATTGATAAAAATGACGCTAAATCAATGAAAATGACGACTAATTGACGAAAATTCAATATCTTGGAAAAAATATAAGTATCTACTATAAGAATAACATTTTTTTTAACTGTAAAAGTAGTAAATTCATTGCATTATATAAGGAAAGTCATGTGTTGCCCACATCAGATTTTTTTTTTTTACTGTAAAAGTAGTAAATTCATTGAATTATATAAGGAAAGTCATGTGCTGCTCACATCAGATTTTTCTTGTATGGAATCCCAGTTAAGGGTTAAAACCCATTTTTAGTAGCTTTTTTTTTTCAAATTTTCACAAGAAATTTTTGAAAAATCGGACTTCGGGTTAAATGCATGCAATTACAGTTTGTTACATTTCACCTTAAAGGACTTGATAAAGCCTTTGCATTGATATCATACTTGACAATGTACACCTCCGGGGACGTAACTCCCCCCCCCCTCCTAGGGGCGCTAATGACGTCACGAATAAGGAAAATTGTATTTCACAGCAGCAATTGAAATTATTAAGTCTCGTGATCAATGAGCCATAAATAAATCCTTTTTTGCAGGATTACGTCAAATTTTGTCCTATGCTGCCATATTAAAAAATATAAAATTTTGAATAAATTTCAAAGCATTCATTCGAATTTAAAACGAAAAATTTTCCAGTTCCAGATTTTTCGAATAACAAAGTCGGATATAAAGTTTCGCGAAAATCCATTAATATTTGTGGCCGCTATAGTGTACACAAGAAATCGATCACAGACATACATTCAAAAATATCATTCAAAAAATAGTGCAAACGTGGTCAGGAGGTCTTAAAATGTATATTGGCATCAAAATCTCGAAATCGAAAAATTTCGGGTTAAGAATACTTTATATTATATTATGAGAAAGTAAAAATTAAACAAATTGATAATCTAGACAATTATAGAAAACAAGCAACGTTCAATTATAGAAAACAAGCATTTGAAAATATCTACAAGATTTAATTGTGAATATTCCGGACAGGCAGCAATTGTGTATGTGGCCACGCCCACATTTATCCACTTCTATTTTTTGCATTCGGAGTTCTGAAATAGAGTTTACTTGAAATTAATATGAAAAAGTGTGTGTTTATGAGGGAGGGGAAGTAAATATTTTCGCAGATGGTTACATTCCAAATCATTGTTTCCTGAGGTACTAAAATGACGAAGAAAAAGTACGTAAATTGAAATAGCTTTTCAGTGTGGATTTCATATTGACACTAATTCTGCTTTTCTAATTTTAAATTCTATTATGTTTCATTCATAGCCCTATAGGTCATAGATAAATATTTCGAAGACGGACGTTTGGAGAGTCTTTAGACAGAAGCCCAAAACTGATAATAGTATTCTATCTCTCTACAGGAGTATGAGATTGTGAAAAATAAAAAAAGTGAGACATTTTTGCGCACTACCGGTAATATTTTTAAAGTATAATTTATATAAGAAGTGATTTCATTTAAACAGATGCAAAGTCTAGGAACATATACGATATCTAGATAGCTGCGCCAAGAGAAAGAAGACCGTGGCCAATAAAAATTGGCAGAATACATAGCTGCGTACCAGCGATCGAGATAACACCTCTATACGCGTATTTCACGCAATGAAATAAGAAATACGCTTTATAAATCAAGTAATGCGTATTTTTATTCACCGATTTCGTAAAGAAAAAATAAATATTTTTTAGAATCGCAAATTAAACATATTTGGCTTAAAAATAAGCAATTTCTTATTTTATCCGGCATCACGTACATCGTTACAAATTCATCATAACAAAAGTTGATTTTTATCATTTTGAGCAAAGCGCTTTTGACCGGAAGGTAAACGTACATCAAATTGATGTACGCATGGAGTTAGAGGATGTTAAGAACATCTTCTGGTAAGAACATCAACTTGATACACACAGAAAGTAGACTGCAGCCAGAGGAATGGTGACAAAAGAGCGTAATATTACCGCAGGCGCTCATTTTTCTTGTTTATTACTAACTTTAAAAACCGTTTTACATATTTCTGACATTCTTAATAAAAGTTAACTTTTAACTTTCGTTGCAGTTTTTGATGTTAACCCTTGGGTTAATTGTACATGCTGAATAGTTTAATATGAATAAACTGTAACCGCATTAAAAGTAGCTCTATTTTAATTTCCCCACGACCGTTCAATAGTTTTTTTCTCCGAAAAGTAGTACTGATCAATGAAAAGCCAAAAGAAAAGAAGGTTGGAATTTTAAAAGGGAAAAATAAAAATTATTTTACTTAATAGGTTTTTAATTTTAAAAGGTAGGGTAACAATTTTAAGTTATTTCATCATGAATTATATGATTAGTTATTTTTATGAAAGAAAAAACATTGTTAATTATACTATGACGAATTTTTAATTCAAGATTGCTACTCATACTTGAAAAATTGACAGGAAATAAAAAAAATTTCATCCTAAAAGTCCAAAATTTAGTAAACATTTAAAAACTCATTTCATAAAGTTTATAAGGTATATTAATTGTGCTATCAGATATGCAATGTATTTTGTTCATTAACACAAATGAAGAGTATAGTGCATTTCTTAAATCTCATTTTTTTTTCAACGTAGAAAAGCCAGAAATTTATATTCTGTTGGGCAATGACTTTGTAATTTTTTTTATTACAAAATACCAAAATCTGATGTGGGCAACACATGAATTTCCTTATATAATGCAATGAATTTACTACTTGTTAAAAAAAATGTTATTCCTAAATACTTATATTCTTTCTAAGATATTGAATTTTCTTCAATTAGTCGTCATTTTCATTGATATAGCGTCATTTTTATCCATTTGGCGAGATTTTGTCAATTTGGCAACAATTAAAAATATCGCCAAGTTGACGACATTCCGCCAAATTCGTCGCCAAAATCTCGCCAAGCGTTATGGACGGAGAAATAAGTTTTTCTTACAGCAGATAAATGACTATTGGCGTTCAAATACAAAAGTATTGCACAAAGTATCTTTTTTCATGAATGGAACGAGCTAGATCCACGAGAATAATGGCATCCAATTTATCGCATGGTATTACATATGAAAAGTGAACATGTTTCTCAATAGGAAATATTTTTTTTTATTTTATATGATTTTTTAATAATTTTTTTGAAAAATGTGCAATATCTCGAGAACGGTTCCTGTTAGCGTTCTAAAATTTATGCCAATCGTTTTAATCGTTTTCTAATGACAAATTACATAAGAAATGTCTATTTCCGTAACTTTATTAGCGGTTTTGATTTTTTAACGATTTTTTCAAAATTTTAGTCGAAAATTTATGGGGGTTCTGAACATTCGATTACGTATAAAAACAATAGGCTTCCAGTGTTTACGGATTGCAATTTTTGTACCAAATTTCGTTCGAATCGGTCCATTCGTTCGTCAGTTATCGTCTCCATAGACTCACTGACACACACACACACATACACACTTTCACACACACAGACATCACTTCAAAAATGTTCGATTCGTGATCAGGGATGCTTGAAACGTGCTCTCCTGTCGAAAACTCGAATTCGAATTTTCGACCCCGTCACAATACTTTCCTTATACATTATGTATATAAGGAAAGTAATAAATTTAATAGTAAATGTATAATTTGAGGGTAATTGTACATTTGTTAAAAATGACTCCTCTGGAAAGCAAAATACTCCTTCAAATCAAGCCAGGGAGTCATTTTACTATTCTGGAAAAATTCTAGCTCGATCTGTGCTGCCTACTATGCACACATGCCGGTTAAGAGGAGACTTGTCGCGCGGATTGAAAACTCAGTGCGAAAGGTCTCTTGACATTTCGCCAATACTGATTTAGAGAAATTGACATGTACTTTGCTATTTTGTAAAGGCGTTTAAACACAACTGCATATATAATACTAGCAGTTTCACTCGCACTTCCCGCGGCTAGTGGTCACTAAATGTGACACCTTCACACTTTACAAAAGTTTTAAATATCAAAAACCGTTTCAAATGCAAGCATAAAAAGGGAATGACACACATTTTTAAAAGGCAAAATGGTGTAAGTGTTTTGAAAATTCCTTTGTACCGTCATCACTCGCAGTTCGAAGTTCCGAAATTTTGATTTTTTCGTTGATCTGAAAGATGAGACGGATAGAATGAGACAAAAATTAAGATTCCAGCTAGAGCGGAAGGGCTCGATAATTTTGATGCATCACCCCCTTACTTACTCTCTCAGTCCGTCGATATCATACAGATACATACAGTGCATACTATACAGATGCATACAGTGCATAATATACAGATGCATACACTGCATATTATACAAATGCACACAGTGCATATTATAGAGATGCATATAGTGCATATTATACAGGTGCATACAGCGCATATTATACAGATGCATACAGTGCATATCATACAGTACATATTATAGAGATGCATATAGTGCATATTATGCAGATGCATACAGTGCATATTATACGAATGCACACAGTGCATATCATACAGTGCATATTATAGAGATGCATATAGTGCATATTATACAGATGCATACAGTGCATATTATACAAATGCACACAGTGCATATCATACAGTGCATATTATAGAGATGCATATAGTGCATATTATACAGATGCATACAGTGCATATTATACAGATGCATACAGTGGATATTATATACAGGGTGTATATACTGTTTTGACAAAATAAAAGGGGTGATAGTACCCATCAAAACGAACAATATTTACTATGGAACCTAGGGTCGCTTAATACAGAATATTATTTTATTTGATAATGCTGCCATTTAGAGATCGACTGCTAAATCTGATGGAATATAAGCGCAGCAGTATGGAAATATGATATAAAATATTAGCTGAACTTGCTGTTTTAAATGTTCTGAAATTAAAAATACTTCATTATTAATTACAGTATAAGCATTTGTTTGAATATATCAAGCCTTCTTAATTATTCTACATTGTCATAATATTATTTATCATTATTCTACGATGTTACGGAAATAACCATGTTGTACGCAATTGTCAGTTCTTTTCCTGTACTGCACCTGTTCTGAGTTAGGAATGTCTTGAAATGTATTCAGTTGCCACCAAATTTACGATAATACAGTCGAACCTGTTTGAAATGGAACTTATAGGACTAATACTGTAGTAAGCGGTAAATATTTTTAGCCCAGTCAAAAAACATAGGAAATTCATATGATTTTCCCCTGTGTGAACCGGAACTTGTACAACGCGAAAACGGACTGCCAATTTAAAATATTTTCTTAATAAGAAGCACCTGTTGTAGGGGACAGAGAATGGAAAAAATCATCCAACTATTTTAGCCATTTATTTCCATGAGAACCATTTTTCACAGAACTTCCTATTAAATTATATCACGATCTTCTAAAAACCATTTCAGAACGTCAAGCATTTTCTGTTAATCAGGGAGACTCTGAAATGCTGGAAATATTAATCAATGCACGATTTTAAACTGAAAGTCGCATTATTAGTAAGACACATGTTCAAGGAACCGTGGTCGATTATTTTAAAAGTCATCTCACATTTATTTATTTTTACTTTCCTTATATACATAATGTATAAGGAAAGTATTGTGACGGGGTCGAAAATTCGAATTCGAGTTTTCGACGGGAGAGCACGTTTCAAGCATCCCTGATCACGAATCAAACATTTTTGGAGTGATGTCTGTGTGTGTGTGTGTGTGTGTGTGAAAGTGTGTGTGTATGTGTGTGTGTCAGTGAGTCTGTGGAGACGATAACTGACGAACGAATGGACCGATTCGAACCAAATTTGGTACAAAAATCACAATCCATAAACACTGGAAGCCTATTGTTTTTATACGTAATCGAATGTTCAGAACCTCCCTAAATTTTCGAATGAAATTTTGAAAAAATCGTCAAAAAATCAAAACCGCTAATAAAGTTACGCAAATAGACATTTCTTATGTAATTTTTCATTAGAAAACGATTGGCATAAATTTTAGAAGGCTAACATGAACCGTTCTCGAGATATTGTACATTTTTCAAAAAAATTATGAAAAAGTCACATAAAAAAAAAAATTCCTATTGAGAAACATGTTCACTTTTCATATGTAATACCATGCGATAAATTGAGTGACATCATTCTCGTGGATCTAGCTCGTTCCATTCATGAAAAAATATACTTTGAATAATACTTTTGTATTTGAACGCCAATAGTCATTTATCTGCTGTAAGAATAACTTTTTTCTTAGTGCATAACTCTTGGCGAGATTTTGGCGACGAATTTGGCGAAATGTCGCCAACTTGGTGACTTTTTGAAATGTTGCCAAATTAACGTAAATCTCGTCAAATGGATAAAAATGACGCTAAATCAATGAAAATGACAACTAATTGTCGAAAATTCAATATCTTGGAAAGAATATTAGTATCTACTATAAGAAAAACCTATTTTTTTACTGTAAAAGTAGTAAATTCATTACATTATATAAGGAAAGTCATGTGTTGCCCACATCAGATTTTTTGTTTTATGGTAAGCAGTAATATTTTCCCTGCAAGCCAATTCATCTAGGTTTGGTATTTAAGGTGCTTATTTTTACTTTCCTTATATACATATTGTATAAGGAAAGTATTGTGACGGAGTCGAAAATTCGAATTCGAGTTTTCGACGGGAGAGCACGTTTCAAGCATCCCTGATCACGAATCAAACATTTTTGAAGTGATGTCCGTGTCTGTGTGTGTGTGTGTGTGTGTGTCAGTGGGTCTGTGGAGACGATAACTGACGAACGAATGGACCGATTCGAACCAAATTTGGTACAAAAATCACAATCTGTAAACACTGGAAGCCTATTGTTTTTATACGCAATCGAATGTTCAGAACCCCCCTAAATTTTCGAATGAAATTTTGAAAAAATATTCAAAAAATCAAAACCAATAATAAAGTTACGCAAATAGACATTTCTTATGTAATTTTTTATTAGAAAACGATTGGCATAAATTTTAGAACGCTAACATGAACCGTTCTCGAGATATTGCACATTTTTCAAAAAAATTATCAAAAAGTCATATAAAATAGAAAAAAAAATATTTCCTATTGAGAAACATGTTCACTTTTCATATATAATATCATGCGATAAATTGGGTGACATCATTCTCGTGGATCTAGCTCGTTCCATTCATGAAAAAAGATACTTTGAGTAATACTTTTGTATTTGAATGCCAATTTATATGCTGTAAGAATAACTTATTTCTTCGTCCATAACGCTTGGCGACATTTTGGCGACGAAATTGGCGGAATGCCGCCAACTTGGCGACTTTTTGAAATGTTGCCAAATTAACGAAAATCTCGCCAAATGGATAAAAATGACGCTAAATCAATGAAAATGACGACTAATTGTCGAAAATTCAATATCTTGGAAAGAATATTAGTGTCTAATATAAGAAAACCTATTTCTTTTACTGTAAAAGTAATAAATTCATTACATTATATAAGGAAAGTCATGTGTTGCCGACATCAGATTTTTATACATTAGGGACTGGATCGGACCGTTTGAATGATCAACAAGGGGTCTCATTCAATTTCTGGTGACACATAGCGTTGAAAGGTTTAATCTTTATTATTTATAAGTGAATAAGGAAAACAGTATTTCCATTTTTTCGTATCTCTTAACTTTTATTCAAAAATTTTTATCTACTGTAAAGTGTATTTTTCCTACATATTCACTTATTTTTATATTCGTTAAATCACACAAAATTGAATAAATAATTCGGAATAGTACAGGGTGATTATAATTAAAGTTGCGATTTTAAAAAGCTGTAAAATAAGAACCACTGGTCAGAATGACAAGATATTTGACTTGGGTATACTTGAAGCAATGGAATTTTGTTTGGCGAAAAAATAATTACTTCAAAAATGTACCGATAGATGGCAATGTACGAATTCAACATGGAATTTTCTTGCAACATGGTTATGCAGGGCACAGTGAACATATTGAACATTTCTTGCGTATCTCGTAGATGTTTGTTTCCTGTTTTCGTGATGTTTCAATCAATTATTAAATAAATTAATTCAATTGTTGTTTTCTTTAGTTGACTATTGGTTTCTTTCGGCTAACAACACCCAGTATTTAGTAAATACAGCGCCATCTATCGGTATATTTTTGAAGCATTTCTTTTCTTTGCCAAACAAATTCCACTCTGTAAACTCATGTCAAATATCAGGTCATTCTCACCAGTGGTTCTTACTTTACAGCGTTTTAAAATCGCAACTTTAATTATAATCCCCCTGTATATAAAATATCTTTATTATGTTACGACGATGGCTCTCGGAAAAAGAATTATTTTAAGGAGATAATAATTTTGATAAATCGTTACACTTAGGGGGCTGTAAATGACAGTTCCAGCATTGTTCTTGAACTCGTGGTGGACTTTTTAATTTCTATGGGTACTTTAAGAAAGAAAGGTGAAATTTGTTATGTTTTTCTTCTGATATGTTGGACGCTAATACAGCATTTCAAGATAAAATTTTATAAAATGTAGTTTTGGATAATGCAGTTGGATAGTAATACCACTAATTCAGCGTTCCTTTAAGTAACGTTTGAAACAAAAATATATGGGGTTTTCTTTTTGTTTTGTTTTATTGTTAGAGTGTTATCACTTTACTTTTATAAAATGTCATGGTTAAATATGTATTCTGCAGTGAATAATATGCCAGGATATATGGTGGTTAGAATTATAGTTGTGTATTTTCATGGTATATGAAACTGGTAATATATAAAAAAAAAATGAAAGTGAGTGGTATTTTTTTTTCTAAGAGGGGAAAATTTATAATTTAATGTGTAGCATAAGCCTAGTATATTTAATGGAAACTAAGCTTAATGCATGAAGTTGTGGTTATATTAATAGGAAGAGTGAGGTATATTAAACAGTTCATTTTAAAAGAAAATAAAGGAAGTGAGGTAATAAGTGAATAAGATAGTATTGCATAAGGAAACAAAATATTAGCAATGAAGGATTATAACAGGTACTGGAGGGAGAGATATTATAGAGTGTTTATTTTTGACTTAACCATTACGTATACTTAATTATATGCTGTAAAATTTTACGGTATACAATTTTGTATTGCATGATAATGTGCCTTATAAGTCAAGATACATTATGCTCTTCTCCTACATACGGTGTACTAACTGCTGCTCACAATCAACTTCCTGGACAAAAGTTATGCATTTATGTTCGGTGTACGCACTAATTCGCAGACTTTTCTGTTACAAAGATATTCCATCAATCACATCAACTGTGAAACACCCTGTTCAGCGGTCATTTATACGCATCATAGCTTACAGTGTATACTTTTTATACAGTAGAGATATTTACACGTTCTACCAATTTCTATCGTTATAGTCAATTCTACTGTTGAGTTATTTCCATGTTCCAGTCAATTTACAAGTTCCAGTCATTTATACAGCGCATACATTTACACGTTCTAGTCATTTTTGCAGTACAGATGTTTCCATGTTCCACTCGGTTATACAGTACAGATGTTTCCATGTTTCACTCATTTCTATAGTACAGACATTTCCACGTTCCAGTCAATGTAGAAGTTCCAGTCATTTATACAGCTCATACATTTACACGTTCCAGTCATTTCTACAGTACAGATGGGTCTATGTTCCACTCATTTCTATCAATACAGATAATTCCAGGACCCAGTCATTACAGCAGTACAAATGTTTTCACGTTCCAGTCATTTCAGCAGTACAGTTGTTTCCATGTTCCACTCATTTCTACAATACAGATGTTTCCACTCTCCAGTTATTTCTACAGAACAAACGATTCCAAGTTCCAGTCATTTGTATGCTCGCTGACATCGGACTTTGTTGTGTTTTATTATGTGACTATTTGTTTACGTAGTTATACACAAAGACACTCCTCATCAACGTTTTAAACAAGTGCAACATTCCCGATCGTGCAGTAAAACCCTTTAAGATCTTTGTTGGCAAGGGGCACGGCTTGGCTCGCTGAAGTGCAACATTTCAGATGCACTCTTTTCAAATGGATAGAAATTCTATTCACACAGGTCATGAACAATGTTCATATGCTAGTAAATCCTAAATGGCCAACGAAAATACAGCACGTAGTAAACTATGTTGAGGGACACTTGATCCCACTGCAATCTTCTTGGCTTTGTGGACAGTAAGCAAATACTATCTTGAAAACTTTTAACCATGAACACTGTTCAAAAATGAATTAGACTTTGTGAAGTTTTTATTTTTATATTTAGGTTTCATATGTCCAAACATGATCTGGATGATTTAATTTTCGCTTGGTCCATTTAACAATTATTTTTATTTTATATTACTGTGTTTATTATTCAAGTGCATTGTGATGTTTTATATCTGTTTAACATCATACAGGTAAAAGCTTTAGTATTTTAGGTTACATGAAAGAAGGCTATTTGTGACCCAGCAAATTTGTTTATGGTAATTTTAAATTTGTAAATTGTTTATAATTTTTTTCAAAGGGGGGGGGGGGATGGAAGTAATATTGTCACATGGTAAACTCATGCTTCAATATTTTGGCCTTAAGTTCAGGAGTTATGTTACAGTATTTTGTGTCAATTGTTGCGGGGGCTTTTCGAAGGCGGTTGTACCTGGAGGGGTTTGAAAGACCAATGGAGCTGCTCAATGGGTGACGCCCCTGAGACGAATCAGAATGGTTTCATCAATTTTAGCGGTTTATTTTAAAACTTGAGAGAGAGTGAGAATTTTAGAGTTTCTGCGAGATGAGTTGGAGACACACACCATCGGAAAAGGTGGTGCGATATTTGAGTGAAATAAGTATTCGAGACCATGTTAGAGACATCTGATCTACTACAATGTTTTCGGTGAGTCAAATTTTGAACATCTATTTCTTCTCTCTCCTATTCAGCAGATAAGATTTTAAATTAAGTTTCGAGTTACCATTTTATTGAGTCGTTAAGACCCATTTAAATCGTTTAAGTGTTTTACAAGCCAATGACGGGTATGATAGTTAATGGTATACCTATTAAACTTGTAAATAAGTTTTATGTAATTAAATTATGTGTTTGTTAATGTACACATGGCCTTGTTCTTTTCGTGCTCTTACCGGGGTTGTTGTTGTTGAGACCCAGACCGTACGACCTACCAGAAAGGTGTAAGGTAACTTACCGGGCGTGTCCTAAAAGAAGTAGATATCTCAGGACAAATAAATTTATCTAATTCGAGGAATTTTTCTGGTTTCATTTCGATGTATGAGGGACGGTATTCGTCGGTCATTTTCTCTGCTGATTACAATTCGCTACGGCTTCATTTGCTGTAGTTTTCTAGATGCTAATATTATTTGACATAACTACATTGAATACGTAGTGTCGTACAAGACAGAGCACCAGGCGCGAAGCGCCTTTAATCTCCAGTTTCAATATGTGGTTCTTATCGTCAAACTGTGACATTAATTCAGTGACCCTAATTGGAGGTTCGAGGTTTTTATTTACTACTTTTTATTATTTGTCCTAGCTCCTAGTGTGGCAGTTTGTTGCACATTTAGAGTTTAAGCAGTTTGGGGGGTTGATGCAGATCTAAGGGTTACCTAGCGTTTTGGCAGTTTAGTGTTTAGAATATTTTTTTTTTTTTTTATAAAATAATAGTCGCGAGTTTTATTTTAAAATCAGATGTTTGAGGTGGGATCATTTAATTCCGATTATCGATGTTTAGAACAGCGCGGGGTCTCTTACGAGATTTGGCCTTGCGATGATCATAGTCATGCAGATTGAATAACAGTTCGTTTGGAACGGATGGCAAATTTCTGTAAAATTTAAGCGCTAGCTTTTTAATTTGGGCTCTAACAGTTTTTATTTTGAAGTCATTCCTAATTACCGAGTTTCTTAAGTACCTGGGAGCTTTCCTGATAATCCGTAGGATTTTGTTTTGTTTTGTCTCTAGGAGGTCTATTGTAGTTTTACAGGCATATCCCCATACGGGTGCTGCATACAGCAGTCCCGGGCGGATGACCGATTTATAAATTAGGAGTTTATTTTGATAACTTAGATTTCCGTTTCCTATCATTGGGTATAAAGCTCCTGTGGCCATATACGCTTTTTTGATTAAGTTCGTTACGTGCTGTTTCCAGGTTAGGTGGGAATCTATCGTTACACCTAGGTATTTAGTAGATTTTTCCGCTTTTAGGGCATGGTTGTTTATGTACAGAGGCGGCGGAGGTTTACGTTTTCTTGAGAAATAAATCCAATGACATTTATTGGGGTTTAATTTTATTCGCCATTTTCCCAGCCAAGTTTGGAGTATGTCTAAGTGTTGTTGTAGCTGTCTGTGCATTACTGAGACATAGGGGTGTTTTGCAAGTATCGCACTGTCGTCTGCATAGAGTGCCAGCTCTGTGTTTGGAGTCCTAGGGATGTCGTTCAGGTATATGTTAAAGAGTGTCGGGCCCAGGATAGAACCTTGCGGTACACTACTTTTAATGAGCTTGGGTGTAGATAAGTTACCTCCTACTCTGACTTGGAAGTGTCTGTTATTTAAGTATGAGATTAAAAGTTTGACAATAGCGTCAGGGACTTTTAAAGTGATCAATTTGTACGCTAATCCACAGTGCCATACTTTATCAAAGGCTTTTTGTATGTCCAGAAAAATCGCAGCTGTGGGTGTCTTGTTATTGAGACCAGAAGATATGTACTCTACCACTCTCAGCAATTGATGAGTGGTGGAGTGCTTTGGCCGAAATCCAAACTGCTCCGGAATGATAATGTCATTCTCACTAAGGTGCGTGTTCAGTCTCTTAAGAATAATTTTCTCAGTAATTTTACAAAGTGTCGGTAGCAAGCTAATTGGTCTATAGTTGGCTGGAATTGTGGCATCCTCACCAGGCTTATGGATTGCTATAATTATCGCTTCCTTCCATTCTTTGGGAAAATAGTTTAGTTTTAATATTTTATTTATTAAGATTGTCAAGTAACATATTACGTTTAAGGGTAGGTTTTTAACCGCAATATTTCTGATTTTGTCGTGCCCTGGGCTTTTACGGTTTTTGAGATTTTTAATGATTTCTACTATCTCCTGCGGGGTGGCTGGGCTAATCTCAGCCGTTACCGGGGAATTCCTGAAATTATTTAAAGTTTGTCTGACCATTCTTAGGGTGTCCTGACACATTAGATCGTGGTTTGGTTGGAATTGTTTTTCATAATGGCTTGCGAGCGCCTCGGCTTTTTCCTCGTCTGAGTACGCGATTTTAGCACCATCTATTAGTGGCGGGAGCGTAATTTGAGTTTTCCTGAGTCTTTTTGCGAATTGCCAGAGCGATACGTCTTCTGGGCTAAGGGATTCGATTAGTTCTTTATACTGTTGCTGCTTTTCTGCGACAATTTTTTCCCTGACTTTGCACGTGAGTCTGTTAAGCTCCCTTTTAAGGGCGGGGTCTCTGTTAGCCTGCCATGTCTTAAACTACATTGAATAAGTAAAATCATTTATAATATAAAATATTCTTTTAAAATATTTCCGGAATATATAGACAGTAAACAAAATTATTTCAATTTTCATTTTTCGTAAACGCATACTCTGTGGAAAGAGAGATAAATGTTATGGGATTAAATAAAAGGGTGCCCTAATGACTGCAGTAAAAACAAATTTGCAATTTCTGAATAAAATAAAGTGAAATGTGGATTTGAAATGACAGAATGAGTGCCAATATGAAATTCACACCGAAAAGTTATTTCAACTTCCGCATTTCTCCTTGGATATTTTACTAGCACCTGCTAAAATAGTGATTTGGAATGAAATTATCTGTTTCAAAATTTGTCCCTGCCTTTCATATTTATCCAAGAACACTATTTCAGTACCTCCCCCAAAACTCTGCTATAAATGGGACCAGGCAAATGTGGACGTGGATATTGGCCATATACCGCAACTGACACATAAGTGCCGGCTATTTATAATTGAATCTTGAAGATATGCCCTAAATAAATGCTAGTTTTCTATAACTGAATATCATTGTCAGGATTTACAATGTGTTTCATTTCTTGAAGAAGGCAAGACCGCCGTATTCTTTGCCTGGGCTCCAGTGCAAAAGCAGTAGCGTCTCGGGATTTTCTGAGGACCCATCTGAACAATTAATGCAGTAAAACGTCCCACATATGAAAATTGATAATCTGAAAAATAGATTATCCGACAATTTAATTATGTTGTTTTTAGAAGTTGTTTTTAAAAAGTGTGTTGGAATTTTTTTTATGTTGTTTAAAAAAATATAATAATAATACTGATTCATTAAAAGACTAAAATATACGTTATTAACATATACGTTACACAAATCCAAAAATCGGTAATCTAAAATATCGATTTTACGACAATTTGTTTATGTTGTTTTTACAAGTTCAAAAATAAATACGGATTCATTACGTTAGGCTTTTCACTTTAGGTTCTGGCACAGAATTTTGCATCCCATCCTTCATGGGTCAATAATATTTTGGGGGGTCTTTGTTTATGACATAAAACATCCCCGTTCCCGAAATAATTCCAATAGACAATTCGACCATGGTTATATAACGATAGTTTCTCTATCTAATGCCTAATACCCAAATACTACCTTCTCTATCTAATACCTAAATATCCCTTTCTTGTAACTCAGGCAGGAAGAACGAATAATGATTATGGAAAATATTTTAAGTCGAGGTCCATTAAATTGTCCTGAAATCACAAAATACCGAAATTTCCAGAAGCTAAAACAAATACGAAATACTACAGAGCACAATATACACAACATACACATTAAAACACAAAGGGAGTATGCACTGTGGATATTATAATATCCTGATCTCAATGTGTAGTACGAGTAGACAAATTGTAGTCAAAACGTTGTAACGACAACTGTAAATTGATATACAAATGACTCTTGATAAATGCAGAATTATATAAAATACAAGAAAGCGTTGGATTAGTTATAAAGCACTAATCAGTTTTTTAAAAAATGCAAAATAAAAAAAAAAAGTTCAATAAACATTACAATTAAAAATTACAATTATTAGAGGGGATATATAACAAATTCTTTATACATTTATTAATAATATTACAGAAAGTGACAAGCGACTCAAAGGCTTTACTCTCCTATTGTCTCTTTCTTTTACCTACGTACATATGATTATAGAAAACTCATCTTTTACTATAACATTATTTCATGCATTCAACAGACAATAAAATATTTTTATTCATTTTGTTAAACTATATAAATCAGAATAAATTTTAGTTATGCAGCAAAAATATTTAAATAAATTTTAGCTATATAAACTGCACTAAAGATGAACGTTACTTTTAAATAAATTAGGAAATATTTGAATTTAAAATACCAAAAATACATATAGATAATATTAAATCAGAGCAGTTACATTTTGTAAGCCGAAAACCTTTCTACAGAAAAATGATTCGAAGGATTGAAATCATATTATCAGTGATGCGGCAGAAACGCTGTCTCAGTGTTTTATTTTATTAGAGTTTCTCTGCAGACAATAACCATTGGTCGCACTGGAAGAATTTTCAAATCTGCTTTAACTGCAGTATCTGCTTTAACTGTGCAAATCAGACAACCACACTAATGATCATATTTGGCAATATTTCCATGTTATCCGACAATTCCTTGTTGTTGAACTTTAATAATAGCACATCCGATTCAATGGTGCTGTTTGCTACACTAGGATTAGTTGTCAGGATTGATTTTAGTTAAGTTTATATTTTGTATGCAATTTGATGTTAGTAAATATTGACATAATTTTTACGGCTTGGCACCCAAATGATATGGTACCCAAATTGCTGCAATCTGCAATTTTGAAGTTAAAGTTGTAATTTTTTGTATTCAGGTAGATTTTAAGTATAGTAAACCAAATGTGATATTCAAAATTTTAAAAATTAGGAAAATTAATGTTTACGCTGTAGAGATATTTACACGTTCTACCAATTTCCATCGTTCTAGTCAATTCTACGGTTCAGTCATTTCCACGTTCCAGTCAATTTACAAGTTCCAGTCATTTATACAGCGCATACATTTACACGTTCCAGTTATTTTTACAGCACAGATTGTTCTATGTTCGACTCATTTCTATCAATACAGATATTTCCACAACCCAGGCATTTCAGCAGTACAAATGTTTTCACGTCCCAGTCATTTCAGCAGTACACATGTTTCCATGTTCCACTCATTTCTACAATACAGATGTTTCCACGTTCCAGTTATTTCTACCGTGCAAAGGTTTCCAAGTTCCATCCATTTGTATGCTCGCGGACATCGGACTTTGTTGTGTTTTATTATGCGACTATTTGTTTACGGAGTTACGCAAAAAGACACTCCCCATCAACGTTTTAAACAAGTGCAACATTCCCGGCCATGCAGCAAAATCCTTTAAGCTCTTTTTTGGCAAGTGGCACGGCTTGGGTCGCGAAGTGCAACACATTAGATGCACTCTTTTCAAATGCATAGAAATTCTATTCACACCTATCATGAACAATGATCGCATGCCAGTAAATTTTAAATGACTAGGAGACCAACGAAAATACAGCGCATAGTAAACTATGTTCAGGGATATCTGATCCCACTTCAATCTTCTTGGCTTTGTGGACAGTAAGCAAATACTATATTGAAAACTTTTAACCATGAACAGTGTTCAAAAATGAATTAGACTTTGTGAGGTTTTTTTTTTATATTTAGGTTTCATATGTCCAAAAATGATCTAGATGATTTAACTTTCGCTTGGTCCATTTAACAATTATTTTTATTTTATATTACTGTGTTTATTATTCAAGTGCATTGTGATGTTTTATATCTGTTGAACATCATACAGGTAGAAGCTTTAGTATTTTAAGTTACATGAAAGAAGGCTATTTGTGCCCCAGCAAATTGGTTTATGGTAATTTTAAATTTGCATAATGTTTATAATTTTTTCAAGGGGAGTAAATGGAGGTAATATTGTCACATGGTAAACTCATGCTTCAATATTTTGGCCTTAAGTTCTGGAGTTACGTTATAGTATTTTGTGGTTCAGCCCTAGTTTGCAGGTGTCTAGCAAAACAGGATGTGCGGATGGATTTTGAAGATCAGATCTTAACGAAAATATGCCACAGGGTCCAAGCCGGACGAGATCAAAGAGTTTGCTGGCCTTTGAATTAACGTCCGAAGATTATCAATTGTTGCGGGGGCTTTTCGAAGGCGGTTGTTCCTGGAGGGGTTTGAAAGACCAATGGAGCTGCTCAATGGCCAATGGGTGACGCCTCTGAGACGAATCAGAATGGTTTCATTAATTTTAGCGGTTTATTTAAAAACTTGAGAGAGAGTGAGAATTTTAGAGTTTCTGCGAGATAAGTTGGAGACACACACCATCGGAAAAGGTGGTGCGATATTTGAGTGAAATAAGTATTCGAGGCCAAGTCAGAGATATCTAATCTATTACAATGTTTTCGGTGAGTCAAATTTTGAACACCTATTTCTTCTCTCTCCTATTCAGCAGATAAGCTTTTAAATTAAGTTTCGAGCTACCATTTTATTGAGTCGTTAAGATCCATTTAAATCGTTTTAAATGGGTCTCGTATGGGAATCGTAGACCCAATTAAGTGTTTTACAAGCCAATGACGGGTATGATAGTTAATGGTATACCTATTAAACTTGTAAATAAGTTTTATGTAAATAAATTATGTGTTTGTTAATGTACACATGGCCTTGTTCTTTTCGTGCTCTTACCGGGGTTGTTGTTGCTGTTGAGACCCAGGCCTTACGACCTACCAGAAAGGTGTAAGGTGAGCACGTGAAAGGTGTAAGGCACGTGAGTCTGTTAAGCTCCCTTTTAAGGGCGGGGTCTCTGTTAGCCTGCCATGTCTTAAACTACATTGAATAAGTAAAATCATTTATAATATAAAATATTCTTTTAAAATATTTCCGGAATATATAGACAGTAAACAAAATTATTTCAATTTTCATTTTTCGTAAACGCATACTCTGTGGAAAGAGAGATAAATGTTATGGGATTAAATAAAAGGGTGCCCTAATGACTGCAGTAAAAACAAATTTGCAATTTCTGAATAAAATAAAGTGAAATGTGGATTTGAAATGACAGAATGAGTGCCAATATGAAATTCACACCGAAAAGTTATTTCAACTTCCGCATTTCTCCTTGGATATTTTACTAGCACCTGTTAAAATAGTGATTTGGAATGAAATTATCTGTTTAAAAATTTGTCCCTGCCTTTCATATTTATCCAAGAACACTATTTGAGTACCTCCCCCAAAACTCTGCTATGAATGGGACCAGGCAAATGTGGACGTGCCCAATGGCCATATACCGCAACTGACACATAAGTGCCGACTATTTATAATTGAATCTTGAAGATATGCCCTAAATAAATGCCTGTTTTCTATAATTGAATATCATTGTCAGGATTTACAATGTGTTTAATTTCTTGAAGAAGGCAAGACCGCCGTATTCTTTGCCTGGGCTCCAGTGCAAAAGCAGTAGCGTCTCGGGATTTTCTGAGGACCCATCTGAACAATTAATGCAGTAAAACGTCCCACATATGAAAATTGATAATCCGAAAAATCGATTATCCGACAATTTAATTATGCTGTTTTTAGAAGTTGTTTTTAAAAAGTTTGTTGGAATTTTTTTTATGTTGTTTAAAAAAATATAATAATAATACGGATTCATTAAAAGACTAAAATATCCGTTATTAACATATACGTTACACAAATCCAAAAATCAGTAATCTAAAATATCGATTATACGACAATTTTTTTATGTTGTTTTTACAAGTTCAAAAATAAATACGGATTCATTACGTTAGTCTTTTCACTTTAGGTTCTGGCACAGAATTTTGCATCCCATCCCTCATGGGTCAATAATATTTTGGGGGTCTTTGTTCATGATATAAAAATATCCCCGTTCCCGAAATAATTTCAATAGATAATTCGACCATGGTTATATAACTATAGTTTCTCTATCTAATACCTATATATTCCTTGCTTGTAACTCAGGCAGGAAGAAGGAATAATGATTATGGAAAATATTTTAAGTCGAGGTACATTAAATTGTCCTGAAATCACAAAATACCGAAATTTCCAGAAGCTAAAACAAATACGAAATACTACAGAGCACAATATACACAACATACACATTAAAACACAAAGGGAGTATGCACCGTGCATATTATAATATCCTGATCTCAATGTGTAGTAGGAGTAGACAAATCCTAGTCAAAACGTTGTAACGACAACTGTAAATTGATATACAAATGACTCGTGATAAAATGCAGAATTATATAAAATACAAGAAAGCGTTGGATTAGCTATAAAGCACTAATCAGTTTTTAAAAAAATGCAAAATAAAAAAGAAAAAGTTCAATAAAAATTACAATTAAAAATTACAATTATTAGAGGGGATATATAACAAATTCTTTATACATTTATTAATAATATTACAGAAAGTGACAAGCGACTCAAAGGCTTTACTTTCCTATTGTCTCTTTCTTTTACCTACGTACATATGATTATAGAAAACTCATCTTTTACTATAACATTATTTCATGCATTCAACAGACAATAAAATATTTTTATACATTTTGTTAAAATATATAAATCAGAATAAATTTTAGTCATGTAGCAAAAATATTTAAATAAATTTTAGCTATATAAACTGCACTAAACATGAACGTTACTTTTATATAAATAAGGAAATATTTGAATTTAAAATACCAATAATACATATAGATAATATTAAATCAGAGCAGTTACATTTTGTAAGCCGAAACCCTTTCTACAGAAAAATGATGAGATTTAAATAAATTTTAGCTATATAAACTGCACTAAACATGAACGTTATTTTCTAGAACAGGGATTAGAAGGATTGAGATCATATTATCAGTAATGCGACAGAAGCGTTGTCTCAGTGTTTTATTTTATTAGCGTTCCTCTGCAGATAATAACCGTTTGTCGCGCTGGAAGAATTTGCAAAATAACAGTACCTGCTTTAACTGTGCATATCAGACAACCACACTAATAATCATATTTTGCAGTATTTCCATGTTACCCGACAATTCGGTGCTGCTGAACTTTAATAATAGCACATCCGATTCAATGGTGATGTTTGCTACACTAGGATTGATTTTAGTTAAGTTTATATTTTGTATGCAATTTGACGTTAGTAAATATTGTTACTAACGCATCCTCTAGAATCGTGGGTGTACACGCAGGATACTAGAACGAGTTTCAGTTTCTGGGTAACTTACGTTTATTCACAAGCACAAAGTAAACAGGAACAGTATATAATCAAACAGCACTTAAATGTTCCACTAAGTACACAGAATAAGCGATATCATTCTCACACTATTGACGAATGAAATTCTATTTTTTTCTTTTAATTTAAGAATAATCGTTATTTCGTGAAGTTTCTGGAACATTCCGGAAGTCGCCAAATGCCGCCAAAGTTTTTAGTAAAAATAGTGGCAAAATCATTGACAAAACTTCTATTAGAATTTTCAAACGATTTTTTTTTTGTATAAATCTGTTTTTTTTTTTTTTAAATTGGATGTAAACAATTTTCGGTTTATTAAATGCTCTTCTGATTAGAAAATCACATTAAAAAAGTTAACAATCTAACAATATCACATTTTCTTTTTATTCTAACTTCAGTATTTCTGCTTGTCTTTAAAATACTAGAATCATCATTGTCATTACATTCTACTTCTTCTTTCTACCACCTTTTCTATAATTTTTATTGAATTTGTTAAACCTACTCGTGTATAAAGTGAAATAATAATAATAATAAAAAAAAATCTGATGTGGACACCACATGACTTTCCTTATATAATGTAATGAATTTACTACTTTTACAGTAAAAAAAATAGGGTTTTCTTATAGTAGATACTAATATTATTTCCAAGATATTGAATTTTCGACAATGAGTCGTCATTTTCATTGATTTAGCGTCATTTTTATCCATTTGGCGAAATTTTTGTTAATTTGACAACATTTCAAAAAGTCGCCAAGTTGGCGACATTCCGCCAAATTCGTCGCCAAAATCTCGCCCAGCGTTATGGACGAAGAAATAAGTTATTCTTACAGCAGATAAATGACTATTGGCGTTCAAATACAAAAGTATTATTCAAAGTATCTTTTTTCATGAATGGAACGATCTAGATCCACGAGAATGATGTCACCCAATTTATCGCATGGTATTACGTATGAAAAGTGAACATGTTTCTCAATAGGAAATGTTTTTTTAATTTTATATGACTTTTTGAAATTTTTTTTGAAAAATGTACAATATCTCGAGAACGGTTCATGTTAGCGTTCTAAAATTTATATCAATCGTTTTGTAATGAAACATTACATAAGAAATGTCTATTTGCGTAACTTTATTAGTGGTTTTAATTTTTTGACGATTTTTTCAAAATTTCATTCGAAAATTTAGGGGGGTTCTGAACATTCGATTGCGTATAAAAACAATAGGCTTCCAGTGTTTACGGATTGTGATTCTTGTACCTAATTTCGTTCGAATCGGTCCATTCGTTCGTCAGTTACCGTCTCCACAGATTTACTGACACACACACACACACACACACACACACACACACACACACAGACATCACTTCAAAAATGTTTGATTCGTGATCAGGGATGCTTGAAACGTGCTCTCCCGTCGAAAACTCGAATTCGAATTTTCGACTCCGTCACAATACTTTCCTTATACATTATGTATATAAGGAAATTAATAATTTGGTCTTTGATACTTTGAAGGTTCTGATACACAAAAGATTTGCAAATCATGTGGAAAATAGGGATACGCACATAATAAAAATGCACCCCATGGCTCATGCCGAGACAATTTCAGGCAATCCGAGTATTA
Source organism: Amaurobius ferox (assembly GCA_951213105.1). NCBI lineage: Eukaryota > Metazoa > Arthropoda > Arachnida > Araneae > Amaurobiidae > Amaurobius > Amaurobius ferox. The sequence goes on from OX578151.1 coordinate 31,837,691, forward strand.
CGCAAAACCTCCACATATAGAAATTAACAGGATTGTGGCTCCATTCGACTTTCTTATACCATAATCCATTTCTAAGTAGCTTGTAGGGTTTTTTCTTCAAATTTTACAAGTAAAATTTTGAAAAACATGGCATTGTTGGTCCAAATGATTACAATTATATCGTGTTGCCCTTCATTTTAAAGGGCTTGACAAAATCTTTCCATTGATATCACACTTGACAATGCATCTCCGAGGGAGGGGTAACTTGCCCACCCCCTACTTGGGGGGCCAATGACGTCAGGAACACAAAAATTGTATCGCGGCTATTTTTGACAACAATGATTGAAACTATTAAATTTCGTGATCATTGGGCCTATAAATAAACCCTTTTATGCATGATTATGTCATATTTTGTCCTATGCTGCCATGTTAAAAATGTAAAAATGAATAAATTTCGAAGTTTTCGTTTGAATTTAAAATTTTTGTTTACCAAGTTCTAAATATTTCAATAACAAAGCCGGATATAAAGTTTCGTGAAAATCCAATAACATTTCTAGCAGCTGCCGTGTGCACAAGAATCGACAACAGACAAATAGATAGAGAACAGACAAATAGATAGAGAAACGGACATCACTCCAAAAATAGTCAAAACTTGTTCAAGAGGTCTTAAAACCTATATTGGCATTAAAATCTCGAAATCGAAAGTTTTCATGAAAACAATACTTTCTCAATACTACACACGAGAAATTAAGAATTGTCGAATTAATGTAGTTATTGTCAAAATAAGGGTCTATAAGTCTAGACGAAATTCTACTTTACCTGCCACTAAAGCAACGCAAAAGCTAATCAGAAAAATTTCTGACTAGCCTTACCTAATTAGGTAACAATTTATCGACCTCTTGGGGGATGTAAATTTTGCATTATTCTGTTTACATAAAAATAATTAAGCTTAAGTGTTTGTTAATTCGAGATTTAAACTTGATCAGATGTTTGCTTTTAAAATGGGGATGTTTCTACTTTCAAAATTGTTTTGATGTTCACATTCAAAGTCCTTTGATGTTTAAATTCAAGTTCTTTTTAATGTTCAAATATTTTTTGTAACAATCAGTCAATTATACAGTAACTGATCTGTTACTTACTAAAGCAATAATGTGTCAAATATAGGTCTTTACGGTTCAATCGGCACGATTTGAACAAGCTTCAGGAGGCATTGGGTATATGAACTGGGGAATTTTGATCAACCTTTCCTTCAAACATCAGCTAGTAGGGATTTTCAAGAAATAAATCCCTAAAACAACGAGGTCTATCAAAACTGCATTAAGTAACACATCCCACCCTTTTAGCTTTTAAATTTCAATTCCTCTAATCCGAACTCCAAATCCACTACCAACAAGAATCATTTTTGCAGTGGCGGGGGAGGCTAGGGAGGGGGGCGAAACTTTGAGCTTCCCGCAAATATCGAGTCACATTCCTCGAGCATTCACAAAAACACAAAAGGTCATCGAATCGCCAGTTAAAAACATAAAAAAGTAAAGCAAAAGAGGCAATGGGGGGGGGGGGTATTTGAGCTAAAATAACAAACGCTACTAAGTAACAATTTGTAAAATAGCTCTCCCCCTCTTTTTCATTTTTTCTGAACAATAGGTTCGAATTTCTCACACCTGTCACCAGAGGGAGCTAGTTACTGCCGGAAGTGTCAATATATAACTGGCATCTATTGTTCACTGCAGAAATTGGAGCCCCCTTTTCGCTGGTCGGGGGGAAACTGTGACAATGGGGGCTCCGTCTATTCAGTGATAAACTTTCACTAGGCATGTATGCCATATTTGGCATTTTTTGGCGGAAGATTGGCGGTTCTCTTGAAAGTGTTTACTTATTGAGAAATACATATTTGGCGATTTCAGTATATAAAGAAAAACAAGAAAGATCAATCATGCTTAAAGCATTGATTATGAAACACTTTCCAACTTCAATGCAATTTTATTTAAACATGTCTAAAATGCAATACATTCCTCGGTAATATTTTAAAACTTATCACAATACTATATTAATTTATTATATTTGAAACCTTAAACCTTCATAAAAAAAAATTAACTTCACACAAATGACGGCATTAAAGTATAAATTGCCTGGTTTAAACATCTCTAAAATGTGATACATTCCTCGGTAATAATTTTAGAATTGTCATAATACTACGATAATTTATTATATTTGAAAATTTCATCGAAAACAACTGAAATCCATTCAAATGACGTCATAAAAAAAATAACACGCCTGGCTCTCTCTATAAAAGCAACATTTCATTCATAAATAATTCCCCCATTCATGTCATTCATCACAATACTATAATAATTTATTTTATTTAAAAATTAAGACCATGGAGCTACAAGTAATTAAACTATATGCGTAAAACTTCATCGAAAAATATCGTCCTTCTCTTTCTAAAATCAATGAATATTTCATTCATATCAGCTAAGCAGACTCCATGGAATAAATGATTTTGTGTTAAAGAATTACAGCAATTCTAATACAACTAATTCTACATATTTTGCTGTTTACATTTTACATGGGTGAAAAATAGGCTTAGATGTAGAAATAATCAAATTTGGGATGAGCATTTAAACACAAATATATTGTCATTGCGTTGTTTCAGTATGTAGATGCACATAATTTAGGCAAAAATAAAGTAGTTTTAGGACGGATACAACACTCAATATGAATTAAAAAGAACTTTAAAAATCATGATTTTGAGACAAGATGGATGCCATATATCATTTTGAAGTATGTCACGTGATCGTTTCATATCATGGTCACGTGATCGCTTCATATAAGAGGTGTTATTATTATTTTAATTTTTATTTAAAAAACTACTGAATATATTTCGCTGAATTTTTTTTATATATTTTATGGAACAATTTGAATATTGCCTAAAAATTTCGAAGCAATTTGTGAATTTTAAATCCCCTTAAAAAATGCTTGAAAAATTAGGTCCCATAGGGCTCAATGTATTTCATTTTTTCAACCCGGGTTCAATCCAAAACTAATTGGGTGATATTATTCATTTATATTCCCATAGGTCCCACAGACCGTCTGAACAACATACTAAAATTTCATTTTGATTAAATCATTTTTACGGCAGTTATCGTGCTAACGGACAGACAGACAGAATGAACAAAGTCATAAACATTTTCAACTATGTTGTAAAGTGTTAAAAAAATTGGATGTGGGTAGCACATGACTTTTACTATAGTCTCAAAGTCACAATCCATTAAATTGCGTTAATTGCTCAAATCGACTACGTTTTCGTTAGGCAACTTAACGTATTTTAAAACTCCGCCACTTTCACAAATTTCCAAAGAAACTTAAATATCTCGAAAGCGGTTTGTCGTAAAGTCGTTGGTCTTATTAGTTTGGTCGTTAAAAATTTGGGTATAAAACAAGGGTTTGATGACTGTTTTTAAGCACACCTAGTCTTTCGTTTCCGATATTGACGGTTGTGCGGGATATTTCACAAAAAAGGTTAATTCTATATTTTTCGAATCGTATCAAAATCTAATCAGCAGCACGATAGTTCCCAAGTGGTAAAAATAGGTAGTCGTGTTCTGGAATACTCGGGATGAGTAAATTTGTCGAAACCTCTAGCTCCGATTTTAATCGATTTTACCTACCAAATTTTAAGAAATTTAGTATTTTATATCAAAGTTTGTGTGCCATTTCGCCCCCCACCCCAAAAAAGTTAGTTCTATTTTTTTCGAATCGCACCAAAATAAAATCAGCACCAGAGTAATCAGGAAGTAACTTACCAACCAATTTAAAAAAATTCCATCGCATAGCATTTTAACTACAGGGAAAAGCATCGCCGGCTCTTCAAAATTTCAGAAACCTTAATATCTCAGCGCCTCCTAAAGGAGAATTTAAAAAGTTCGAATTCGACAACAAAGCGATAGATAGACGAAAAACCCAATTTAACAGTTATACAGCACTGTCTAATGAAATGTAACCGACGCCAAAACTGTTGCAAAACACATTTATTTCATACAATATAGATATAAGTCAATGGCGTCCCCATTCAGAAATAATACAATAAATAACACCTTATACGCGCAGGAATCTAATGTACAGCCTACTTAAAATGTCCCCGTTAGAAAAAATGCTCATTTGAATCCGAGAAAGAATACAACAGCGTACTTTGACATGCATTGCTGGTGTCACCGTGTTACAGTATCTGCTGACATGACCTGTTGACAATTATTTATTGTCTTTCATATATGCGCCTTGTGCGTTCACGATGGTCATTTCTATTAATTAGATAACTTTAACAACTTTGTAATTTGCATTTTTCTCCTATCTCGCTTTGAAGAGTTCGGAATCCTATGTAAAATATCTGCTGAGGTGCAGCAATATCTATTATTCGATCGGGCAGAGTCACTTTACGATAGACAGACCTAACGTGTACACTCAAGGCTCTTTTCTTATAAATTTATTAGGGTGCTTGCAGATTTCTATGGATCCTGTACATTAAAATTCCTAAATAAACAGGATGGCGCAACCGCCATTTCGATTCTAACCGGCACAGATCGTATGCCTGTGATATTTCATATGGCGCGTGTATGTTACATGACTGATATTTGATACGCATTTCAGTTGTAAAATAGGTGCTTCAAAAAATTGTACCAATCACTCAAAAAAGTAGTATAGAATGTTTTGATTTTCTTGAGATACCGAGAAAAGGATGGGGAAGTTCGATGAAGACCTTCTTTTCGGGCAACTCCCCACCCCCCCCACACATATACACACACACACACACCTTGCCAAAAGTGCTCAAAATGGGTTCAAGAAATCTTAAAACTTGCTTATCTGTCAATACGACGAATTAAAATGATTCGGTTAAACGATATTTTCTCCATACAACAGCAAGAGACAGTAACAAGAAATATCAATCATGCATAAAGCATTGATTATGAAATACTTTCCAACTGCAATACAATTTTTAATTAACATAGTACTACAATAATTTATTACATTTGAAAACTTAAAACATCATCGAAAAAAAAGAAACAACTTTATTCAATGACGTCATCGAAATACAAATCGTCTGGCTGGCTCTCTATGCAAAAGCAATGAATATTTCACTCATATCACTTTTATTCCAGACTCCAGAACTAAATAATTTTGCGTGTAAAAGAATCAGCAATTCTTATACAACTCATCTTACAATCACTTGTTTACATTCTGCGTCCATTAAAATTAGGCTTCGTGTAGAAATAATCGAAGTTTGATGATCATTTAAACTCAGAAATATTGTAATTGCGTTGGCGGAGAATATAGTGGATGCCCAGAAAATACGCAAAAATAAAGCGGTTTTAACACTAAATATAGAAAAACTTTAAAAATCACGATTTTTACACTGAGAAAAAAAGATGGATGCCATATTTTATTTTGAAGTGGGTCACGTGATCTCCTCGTATAATATGGGTGTAATTATTATTTTCATTTGTATTAAAAAAACTACCAAACATATTTCGCGGAAATTTTTTTTATATAGTTTATGGGATAATTTGAACATTTCCTAAAATTTTCGAAGCAATTTGGGAATTTTAACTTTGTTTAAAAAACGTTTGAAAAATTAGGTCCCATACGGTTCAATGTATTTCACTTTTTCAACCCTGGTTCAATCCAAAACTAATTGGGTGATATTATTCATTTACATTCCCATATGTCCTACAAACTGTATCAACAACATACTAAAATTTCATTTGATAAAGTCATTTTTACAGCAGTTGTCGTGCGAACGGACAGACAGACAGAATGAACAAAGTCATAACACTTTTCAACTATGTTTTAAAGTGTTAAAAACGGCAAAATATTTTGTAGTGATTCTTGATTGTACACCTAACGTCAGTCAACCATGTGAAGCAAATCTTGGTGACGATATGTGTCGGAAGGATTAATACCAGACGTACCAATTGGTCTGTACGGGCATTTTAATTTCATCAAAGTGGAGAGTAGGTACAACCGGAGAACATGTATATGATGTTCTTTGACTTTCTAGATCTAGACATTAATAATATTCGAGATACAGGCATATGATAATGTATTTAACATAGAAGGGAAAATATCAGGAATTAAGGTGCGACTTTTACGAAAGATCCCACGGGATTTTTACTTTTCCTATATACATAGTATAATGTATAGGCATATGACAGTTATCGTGCGAACAGACAGATAGAATGAACAAAGTCATAAACACTTTTCAACTATGTTGGAAAGTGTTAAAAAATGAGAATGAATTGCTGATTATTATTGATGTATTTGAGTGTATTTTTTTATAATATTTAGTAGACTAAAAATGATTATTATTACTTTCCTTATATATAGTATAACGTATAGGGAAAGTATTGTGACAGGGTCGAAAATTCGAATTCGAGTTTTCGATGGGAGAATACGTTTCAGGTATCCCTGATCACGAATCAAACATTTTTGAGGTGATGTGTGTGTGTATGTGTGTGTCAGTGAGTCTGTGGAGACGATATCTCACGAACGAAATGAGCTTGATGATCTGTACCAAATGAAATTTGGTACAGAAATTACAATCCATGAATATTGGAAGCCTACTGTTCTTAAACACTATCGAATGTTCAGAACCCTTCTAAATTTTAGAGTGAAATTTTGAAAAAATCATCAAAAAATCAAAACCTTTAATAAAGTTACGCGAATAGACATCTCTTCTGTAATTTTTCTTTAGAAAACGATTGACATAAACTTTAGAACGCTAGCATGAACCGTTCCCGAGATATTGCACATTTTTCAAAGAAATTAATCAAAAAACCCCATAAATTAAAAAAATATATATATTAACTGTTGAGAAACATGTTCACTTTTCATATGTAATATCATGCGATAAATTGGGTGACATCATTCACGTGGATCTAGCTCGTTCCATTCATGAGAAAACATACTTTGAATAATACTTTTGTATTTGAACGCCAATAGTCATTTATATGCTGTATGAATAACTTATTTCTCCGTCCATAACGCTTGGCGAGATTTTGGCGACGACTTTGGCGGAATGTTGCCAACTTGACGACTTTCAAAAATGTTGCCAAATTAACGAAAATCTCGCCAAATGGATAAAAATGACAATAAGTCAGTGGAAAAGAAGACTAATTGACGAAAATGCAATTTCTTGGAAAGAATATAAATAGCTACTATAAGAATAACCCATTTCTTTTTACTGTAAAAGTAGTAAATTCATTGCATTATATAAGGAAAGTCATGTGTTGCCCACATCAGATTATTTTATTCTGTTTCTCATTGGTTCAGAGTTTTGTGCTGTCTCTTGGCGGAAATGACCAAGTGAATACACTACCTTGTCGCCCCCTTCACTTTTATCCTAAGTGTTTAAAGTTTTGCCTACAGTGGGGGTGGTGTTAAAATAATGCTCAGCACTGTTAATGATTGGAAACAAATGCATTTTAAAACTTCCTCAAAAATTCAAATTTTTTTCTTTAAAGAAACAGAGTATTTCTCTGTTTTCAAACAACGATTTTGATTGACAATCGCAACTTAAATGTGCTTTGCGTTTGTTAAATAACACATTTTGACGTTTTAATTTATACTGCATTTTTCGCTCTGAGCAACAAAATTCTTTGGATTACGAATTGTGGTAAAATAATTGTTAAATGTTTATTATCACGGTACTTTAATCTATGGGTGATAAATATGCAAATTTATAATGTAAGTAGAAAAAAAGCCTCCTAACACAAATCTATCGAATTTGAAAAATATAAAAAAAAAACTCATTTAGAATTGTGTGTTCAAAACTATACTAAGTCATTTGAACAGTAACTTTTTGAAAAATGTGAGGTTTTCTTATGATGAACTTTTAAACCCTTTAATTTTAATAGTGTTAAAGTATTTTCTCAAATTGTGGGTGTACTCTCCAGATACAAAATTGAGTTCAAATCTCTGGATAACTAACGCTTTTATTAAAAAGCACTAATAAGCACTAACAGGAACAAAATACAGCGAATAGCTCGATAGATATCTTACAAGATCATTAAACAACTCTCAGATACAATGAAACAGCAATTGAATACTCAGTTAATCCAGAAAGTAGCGGCTACTATTCTCAAAGCACTGACGTATCCCACAATTCAGTTTGACTCATGTAACAGCAACTCTCTCCAACTGAGTGATCATTTCCTTATATAATCTCCATAGAAAAATCTACAGATGCTCTTATCTCCGAAACCAGTCGATATTTCTAGTAATTTCCAGTGAATTTGAAAACTCGCCTAAAGTTGCTTAGTTGACGATATATCGCCAAATTTGGCAATCATGCTCCAAAAAGCCGTCACAGCACGGCAACCCTACTTTCACGTAATAGCGACGGTTGCCTGTAACGGCTGTTTTGCCTTGTAGATAGGCAAAGCACAGTTAAGCGCTTAATATATTCGCAACAATATTAAAAAAAATTAAATACTTTTTTAAATTATAAAATTAAATTTGTAGTTACAAAGTTCAAGATAATTATTTGGATATTTATACGTGTTGCAGAAAGTTGATTATTGATATGGTATTTCTATGTGTGAAAAACATGATTTACGATTTTAAATAGGACAAGCATGCTTACTTGTCCTTTAAACATGTATGAGAGGTTCTGCTATAATAATAATAATAATAATAATAATAATAATAATAATAATAATAACTTCATGGTAATTTTGAGATGCATTTTAAGTCTTTTTATACATATATTAATATTTTAAGCCTTTATACATATGTTAATAATGAAAAACGCATTCGCTAAAAAATTTTAATGCTTAAATATGTACTTTGGTCACGCAATGGAAAAATGCACTTCAACTACAATTCTATTGCTAATAAAACAGAAAGTAAAAATAGAAACTTTCATTGAGTGATCATTTTAAGAATGGTTAAGGAAGTATTTTTTAGTGGTTGAAAAAAGGTCGAGGTATACCTCGATTCAAAAACCCATCCTCAAAATGATCACGCAATGAATATTTCTATTTTTCTTCCCGTTTCATTAGCAATAGAATTGTGATTAAAGTGCATTTTTCAAATGGTGATTAAAGTGCATATTTACGCATTAAAAATTCTTAGCTAATGCGTTTTTCATTATGCGAAGGGCTTATACTATTTGTAGATAAATACTACAGAACCGAATATACTTTTGGAACATTAAAAATTTGCTGGAGTATGGTTCAACTCGACTTTCTTATACCAGAATTTATTATTTCTTTCAAATTTTACGAAAAAAATAAATAAATAAATAAATAAATAAATAAACAAAAAAAAATATGTGGAAAATCGGTTTCGTGGGTTCAAATGATTACAACTATAGCATGTAACCCTTCAATTTAAAGAGTTTAAAAAAATCTTTCGATTGATACAATATTGATGCCAATATACTACCGGAGGGGGAGGGATTTTCACCGAACGGGGGGGGGGGGGCTTTCTACTACGCAAAAAATGGCAGGTTCTTTTATCCCGCATCGTACCAAAATCTAAACAGCACCAGGGTCACAAACAAGTGTAAACCTATAAAACTCAGTCAATTAGTTTTTGAATTAGAGTGGATACAAAATCTGAACAGACAGACACACATAACCACAGACACACACGCAGATGTCACGCTAAAAATAGTGTTTTCCTGTTCTAGGGGTCTCAAAACGTGTAGATCCGTCGAAAACTCGAGTTGCGATTTTCGACATGATTTCAATACTTTCTCTATGCATGTATTGCAAGGAATGCAAAAAATATAAACCCCCACCAATAAGAATTTAGTGTGTTACTCGTTCAGTGCCCCAAAATCGTCTGCTAGCGCGATCCCGTTTTTTCAACGTTGTGATATCCACCATCCAGCTCCTTTTCTAAATTCATTCGTCTCCACTAGTATTCATTTTGGCGAAATTTCCTTTATTTTGCAGCAACCCCCACCGTAATTGGCGGACTCTCAGAGGGTTCCCGCCACAAAAGGCCACCCCGTAACAAATGAATGGTTAAGGGTGCCGAAACGATAACTTTATTACCCGTTGACAAAAATGAATGAAGGTAAATTATATTTACGAGTGACGGCGATATTATTGATGCTTAATAAATTTGAGGGGGGGGGGGGGGGATAGCTCGGTAGCGTGACTTCCATCGCAGCTCGAACAAATTTCTATCGTTAAGAAAGGGGGGGGGGGAATCAGAGATCGAACTTTTAACCGTTGAGTAGGGAAAAGTATATTTTTGAGGTTTATTCATTTTTAATAGAGATAGGCCAATACTATCCGCAAATACTGGAATACTAAACATTATTCAATCACCGAGATCTCACATATAATTATAAGAAACTATAGGACACTATAAGAAATTCGAATAACTCGAACACTGGATTATGATTATGATAAACGGCAGGCTCTGAAATAAAAAGTAAGTATACTCCAGGAGAAATTCGAACTTGTCTAGAAGAAAATCAGTAGCGTCTTGAGGTTTCTCGAAGCCCCAAACGCAATTTTCGAAAAGTTTAGGCTAAATAATATATGCAGTAAAACGCAATTATTTATCCGGACTGAAAATTTAATTATTCGACTATATATATATATATATATATATATATATATATATATATATATATATATATATATATATATATATATATATATATATATATATATATATATATATATATATATATATATATATATATATATATATATATATAATAGAAGTTTGAAAATCCAATGAACGAAAAGTAAGAAGATGTAACACGATAAACCTAACTTATATATATATATATATAAATATATATATATATTTACGCATTTAGAAGGAATACAAGAAAAAGACAGATTAGCTAGGCTGCACTAATGAGCCTGAAAAATGATTTAAGTGAGACCTAATAAAAATATGTACAAAATTTTGAGGCCTCATGCAAAAAGGAGGCTCCAAGTGAGACCTAATAAAAATATGTACCTGAGTTGCTTGGCCATCGGGACACCCCCGAAAATTCACTGGAATGTGGCTCAAATCGATTTTCTCATATCAGAATCTATTTTCTTTTCAAATTTTATGAGAAAACATTTGAAAATCGGTAACGTAGGCCCAAATGATTACAAATATGGCGTGTTACCCACTTTAAAGGGCTTGAAAAAAATCTTTCGATTGATACTATACATGACAATGTACCCCCTGGGGGGGGGTGACTTGCCTCCAAGGGGGGCTAATGACGTTCAGGAACAAAAAAAATTGTATCGCAGCTATTTTTCACAATAATGAAACTATCATTGTCTCGTGATCATAAGGTCATAAATAAACCCCAGCATGATTATGTCAAATTTTGTCTTATGCTGCCATGTTAAAATATATAAAATTCGCTAAAATTTATAAAAAAAAAAAAAGAAAAAAATTCTATCTAGTTTTAGATTTTTTGATAACAAAGCCGGGTACAAAGTTTCGTGAAAATCCATTAATATTTGTGGCTGGTAATCTGTATACAAGAAATTTACCACAGATAGACAGACGGACATCCCTCCCAAAATAGTCGAAACGTGTTCAGGAGGTCTTAAAACATATATTGGTATCGAAATCTTGAATTTGAAAATTTTTGTGAAAACAATATTTTCTCAATACTACGTATGAGAATGTAAAAATTTGCTTTCATCAAGAGAAAACATTTTCGATTACCGGAGAAAAAACAGCCTGTATCCGCCTTTGAAGGAATTATTTTTGATGTATTTAATCGCAACGCCGTCAACAGCTGTTCAGAGCGACTCTTCAGCGTCTATGGTTTTATTCAAAATAGTTTAAGTTAATGGTTTAATTTGAAATGCTTCAAGCACCTATGATTTAAATTAAAAAATAATAATAGGTAGATTAGTTCCTGAACGCGTTCGAATTTTTTTTTTTTTTTTTTTAAGTTGAATACCTAAAATAAAAAGCTACGGTAAAATAATTAAAATTTAAAATAAAAAGTTTTATATATCTGAATTAACAGGGTTTTATTACATATTTTTACTTTTTTTTTTCTTTTTACGTGCAAATCTCTAATACCTTTATTCACTAAGATCCTGTTATAACGAGTAACCCGAGTTACAATTTGCTCGATAAATCCATTCTGCAGCAAAATAATATAATGCCGTGCAATATAAGTGGCGTGAAATACATATAATGGCGTGCAATATGAGTGGCGTGCAATATAATGGCGTGCAATGAGTGACGTGCAATATAATGGCATGCAATATGAGGCTCATAAATAAGATCGTAATAGGATAGGGAAAAACTTTAAAAGTGATGTGAAACAATTGCAGTCCCCTTCAAATATAGGAACTTGCAATTTTCGTCCCAATAGCTCAACGGTAGTGTCGGCGGGTCAGTTTGGAGTTCTAGGATTTGGGGGCAACAAGGCTCTTTATACAGTACAGTGGAGAAGAAGACGACAGAGTTCAATTCCTCGACCCGAGTTCGATTCCCGGCTCTGTCCAAACTATCAACGTGTTCACGCGAAGTACGAACACGTTGAATCTGTGGGTCCGAATGTGCTTCAGAGAGGTTGATGGCAGGGGAAGGAGGGGACGGCTCCCGTGAATGTCGCCCCCACTGGGTACCGTTCTCAATTGGGTGGCAGTGTTCCGGCCGTTCAAATAGATGCCTTACACGTCTGGGTAGGTCGGACGGTCTGAGTCAAATGAAAAGAAAGCATATGGGCAGGGGCACTAAAATGGGCTTCCTAAGTTAGTTCTTAAACGTCCCAATAACTTGGCAAGGAAAGGTTCGTGAGTGTAAGTCTATCGTGCTGATTATGCCTGATCGAATAAAAGTGACGTCAGCGCCCCTAGCGGAAAATCATAGAAGTTATGAACACGAACGTTGCATTAGAGCGAGATAGGAAAATATCAATTACAAAGATGTAGAAGTTTGTAGAAGATGAGTACGAATCGACATCAGGAAGGCACGAAGCGAGTATATGGAAGGCAATAAACACTAGTCAAAAAGCAGTATTATCAGAGTCTGTAACACAACGACACCTGCATTTTTTAAATTGGAAAATTTGGGGGGAGGGGGGAGAGTCTTTCGAATGTTTAATCGCGTTTAAAATCGATGGGATTCTAGTATTCACTCTGCACATGTACTAATCGTACTAAGTATTGGAATATAATTATATTGGAAAGGTCCACAGATTCCCTTTCTCTTTCTTTCTCTCTCTCTCACACACACACACACATGGGGGCGCGGTAGCCCATTGGTTAGCGCGCTGGAGTTGCACTCGATGGAGTTGCACGGGTTCGATTCCAGCCACTGCCAAAACTGCCGCCGTGTTCATGCGGAGTACGATCACGTTAAACATGTGGGTCCGAAAGTCCTTCCGAGAGGTTGGTGGTAGGGGAAGGAGGGTACGGTCCCTGTGGATGCCTCCCCCACTGGGTTCCGGTCTAAATTGGGTGACACTTCCCGACCGTCCAAACAGTTACCTTACACCTTTCTGGTAGGTCGGACGGTCTGGGTTTCAACAACAACAACAACACACACACACATATAAATAATAAAAATTGTTTGAAAATCCAATGATAGAATATATACATATATATATATACACACACATACCCAGTAACATACACATACACTACACGTACACTTACATACACACTAACATACACATACATTAACATGCACACGCACACTAAATTACTCACACACACACACACACCATATAAATAATAAAAATAGTTTGAAAATCCAATGATAGAATATATATATATATATATATATATATACACACACATACCCAGTAACATACACATACACTACACGCACACTTACATACACACTAACATACACATACACTAACATGCACACGCACACTAACATACATACACATACATACACACACACACATACACGCACACACATACACAATAATATATACATGCAACTTACATACACACTAAGATACATACACACACCTACAAACTAATATACATACGCGCACGCATACACACAATAATATATATACACACACACATACACAATAATATATACATACACTTACATACATACACATATAAACTAATACATACACACACACACACACACAGGAGCATCACGTCAAAAATATTCTATTCCAGTTCAGGGATGCTTGAAATGCACTCTGCCGTCGAGAACTCGAAGAATATCACAATGCTTTTCCTATATACATTATACTAAGCAAGGAAAGTAATATTAGCTACATTTCTTCGATTTTAACTTTATGCAGAACGACCCATTTGGTGTCGAACTTTACATTACCTCTTTGACCACCATATGGCCACCCAGATTCCCCCCAACGATTTAAACCCTAGGATGGCTTTCACGCTTATTTCACGCCACAGGATTAGCAGTCCACCATCCGTGCCTCAACTACCATTGCGGGTTATTTATATGTGTGGGCAGAGGGGCCCAACGAGCACTTTTATGGGCCCCCAGATGTTCTGAAACAAGTCAGTGACGCACCTTTTGTGGCACGTCTTGTTTGGGTTTGGGATATTTGGGAGGATATACGGAGTATGTATAGGTAACTGCGAGAATTGTGGAAATGATCCCCAAGAGTAGATGAATAAGACTCGAGCGAGATATGTTTTGTGTAGATGTAGAGTGAAACTAGTTTGAGATAGATCTGTTTCTTAATTTTCAACATTTTTTTTTTAAATTTTAATTTTCCTATTTTCGCTTTTGACGTGATTAATGTTGGGGTATTCGGCTGAAATCGGAGTGTTACGAAGAATGTAAACACTTTTGGACGTTTATAACTCCGAACCCAATAAATAGAAATATAAAAAACTCATACTTGTTTTGTCATAAATAGGGTACTATTTATGAATATGCAAACATAATTTCAATATAAAAAAAATCTGATGTGGGCAGCACATGACTTTCCCTGCAGACTCAAATTCATTTTTTCCTTATTTCTTTAAGAACTCATTAAATTGAGTTTAATTGCGCAATATGACACTAAATTTGCATTTTTAATTCAATCTCTGCTTTTATTTGGTAATTGGACATTTTTCCAAAGGTGGCATAAAAAAAAATGCGAAAAATCTCAAATATCTCGAGAACGGTTAGCCCTAGAGTAATAGAGTTGTTCTTATTCTTTTTCTCGTCTAAAATTACGTATAAAACAAGCATTTAATTGATACATTTGAAGATACGTAGTCTTTTTTTAGACATTGGCGATTTTTGCGGGCCATTTCGCAAAAAAAGGCAGGTTGTTCTTTGCCGAATCGTACCAAAATCTAATCAGCACCAGAGTATCCCACATGTGATTTATCTACCAAATTTTGTGAAATTTGGTCAATTTGTATTTCAGCTAGAATGAATACATGAGATTTTTGCAGGCCACTTCGCAAAAAAAGGTGGGTTCTTTTATTCGGAATTGTACCAAAAACTAATCAGCACCAGGGTCACACCCAAGGGTCTTACCTACCAAATTTTATGAAATTCGGTCCATTAGTTTTTGAGTTAGAGTGGATACATACATTATACAGACAGACACACAGAGAGACAGACAGACAGACACACAGACAGACATACACACAGACAGACACACACACAGACGTCACGCTAAAATAATGTTTTCGTATTCTAGAGGTCTCGAGACGTGTAGATCCGTCGAAAACTTGAGTTGCGATTTTCGACATGATTCCAATACTTTCTCTATACATTACCATGTATTGCAGGGAAAGTAATAATAAAATGGTATGGTAACACGTCAAAATATTTAATACTTTAAAAATAAAGCCCACCCAAAAAATTTGATTACAATTAGTCTTTTATTAAAATCTCCTTTTTACGACGTACAAAAATCACACGTCCATAGCGCTGTAGGGCATTACTATGCCCTACACCAGTGGCGAATTCGTCACTGATGTAGGGTATAGTAATGCCCGAAGGCGCTGTGGCCGTGTGATTTGTGTACGTCATAAAAGGGGATTTTAATAAAATACTTTTAATTGTGGCCAAGTTTTTTGGTGGTCTTAATTTTTAAAGTATATAATTTCGGTATTTAATATTTCGAAGTATTTCTTTGAAAAAGGAAAACGTTTATGTCAGAGTGAGTTTTCAAATCAATTTCCTTAAGTTCACTCAAAATGTCTTGTCCGTGTTTTTGTGTTATATGTTGAAACGATGACACAAGAACGACACTATGAAGTTTTATGTGTACATACGAAAGTTTCATTTTTGTAAGAACTATTTCGTATTGCACAAGCGGTCAGTAATAGTAATATACAGATTGGGGGGGGGGGGGGGGGGTCTTTCCAGGAAACTTTTGGAAATTTTTGAGTTCAAAATGTAATTAATGAATGCAATAAACAGTGATTATTGTATGGGATTCGTTCTTTCCCTTCCACATACACACATGAGTAAAATACATGATAAAAGGAAATAGTTGTCTGTCTTACTGTGCTGCCTGTAGCGAAGATTCTAAGCTTCGGACAGCTGCGCAATTTGGTACTAGGTCAGCTAATCTCCCTGTACGATAGACAACGGCGAGATTTTTTTAAGAATTCGACTGGGTATTTTAGTTACTTTATGTTGAAGTACGATTTTCGGCGAATTTCACACAAATAGGTTCCTTAGCGGTTGAAGATATTATCACAGAGTTTCCATTTTGACATCATCGGAAAGATCAAAAATCGTTATTTTTAACAATTTTTGAACTGAAATAGTAGACCAATTTCTTCATATTTATTTGAAATATACCTTTCCGATTTACTTGTTTTGCTGCATTCGAAAAAAAGGAAGATTAGCGCAATTCTGTAGCTTGGCAAAAACATTGGTGTATATTTTCGCATTCTAACAACAACAACAAGAAGAATAAGTAATTAGTCTATATTCTGATATTCTGTTAAATATCAACCAAAATCATAAAAAATTAATTTTTTGATGGGGAGAAGGGGATGTTTGTGCGCATGCGCGACAAATAGTTGTGCGCGACTGCATTGAAATGAAAGGAGAAATGAATTTATTCCAAAACAAGCGATTTTGAAATTTGGTGTTCTTTGTATCCGTATTATTTATGTAGCGGGCGCTTATTTACGACCGTACGTATTTCCTAAGCAGAAGTACAACAAATCTTCAGAAAATTAAAATTGCCCACGCATCCACGGCGCGAATTACGTCACGTGACCAGGAATCATTCCCGTCCTCTTAATGACCACGAAGTTCAGGTTTTCTTTGCAAAATCAAAAAAAGCGAATCAGATAAGAAGTGACCACGGCGTGGAACCCAAATTGGAGAATTGCCGCACTCGACGCGATACTCTGTAATCATCGGCACTTTTGCAAGCGGAGGCAGCACACGAATGAAAAAGAAAGATTAAAATTAAGAGAAGAAATGCAACTAAGGAATCCCACGCGTGTTCCGGACAAGGGAAGTGCCCTTAATGGTTGCGCGGATTTTATTATTCGACACCAGATGGCGCTGAAGCTTTCATATCTTGATATTTTCAAATATTATTTTCACTCTGGGCCATCCATAGCATTCTTCCCTTAACCCGTCACATAAATGTTGAATAATGTATGCTGAGTAATACTCTTAGGTAAATTACAGTAAAACAGCCTACATCCTTGCATGACACAGGGAATTATTCCTATCCCTAAATTTTTCAGTACGAATGCGATTAAATAAAGGGGCAGTAGTAGAATGGGCAGGTTTAAACTTAAATTCTCGGCAGAATTGAATCAGGGGACGAAAAATCACCGGATGGAATGGAAGACTCGATTTATATGGCAACATGTCAGAAAAAGAAACACGATTAGTTTTAGGAAAAATAAAATTTGAACGAATGGTGGAATTTTTTTTATAAATGAAATCAAACGAGTAAGCGGTCTTATAGCAGAGGTTAAAGACAAAGTTTCTGTATTTAAAGCAGAAAGTTTCTGTATTTAAAGCAGAAATCGATAAACAAAGTTAAAAGTATGAGGAGGGTGTGTGTTTGTGTGTGTGTGTGTGTGTGTGTGTGGGGGGGGGGATCATTTTTTTTTGTCATAAAAAATTGTGTATAAAACAAGCATTTAATTGATATATTGGAGAATATGTAGTTTTCTATTTTAGATTTTGATGATTTTTAAGGGCCATTTCGGAAGAAAGGCAAGTTTATATTTCCAAATAGTACTAATATCTAATCAACGCCAGAGTTATCCACACGTGAACAGCCAAATTTTCTGAAATTTGGTTTATTTTTGAGTTATGGTGGGTACATACATTACTTACACACACACACTCATAAATGTTAAAAATGGTTGTTTCGTGTTCTAGAGTGCTTGAAAAGTGCAGATCCGTCGTACATTATATCCTTATACATTACCATGCATTGTAGGGAGTGTAAAAATCTAAATTTTATACTCTTGTATCCGGTATGTGGACTAAGCATTATGAAACCTTTAATGACAGCACGGATCATCCTGCTTACTTACTAAATTATTTTAAATAATGGATTTTAAGAACAACTTGATGAAGAAAATTTTATAAAAATGTACTTTCTTTATCATTGTATTGATACAAAAGACTATATAGTCATGGTTAAAAAATAATCATGTGTCAATTGAAGTTAGTTATGTGTGTGTCCGTGTGTTCATGGCTGGCTTGTTGCCAACTTTTAAATTTTTAAAAGAAATAAAACATTTTTAAAGAACAACGAAGGAAAGTCCATAAGTAATTTTGTTTCACTCTGGTACTGATTGGGATAGAAATGGACGTAAAAAGTATGGATTATGAATGAACGAGAAAGTCGAGTGGAGACTCGCACTCAAGATATATTTTTTTGTGCTTATGAAAATTCTTATAGTACCTTACGTGCGAGAGAAAAACGCTGAATATTCCATTACCTTCTGAAAAGGTCAAAAAAGCGATAAATTTATGTCGGCAGCATATTAAGTATTCTACATTAATGAAAAAACGATTGGAAAACAAAGTAAATCTCGCACCATTTTCTTTTTAACCCTTATTCCTTTCTTGAATTATTCCAGCTGAATCTACCCAAAGCCAAATCTCCCCCGTACAAATATTTAAATGGAATCGTGACCGATTCCTTATCAAAGGTGCGAAATCGTCAGATCCCATTCCGTTGCCAGATTCCATAATCGTAATAATGCTTTCCTCACGAAAACTTCTGATGGAATTGCGACTATTATTATGTGATACATTACAAACTAGCGGATATTCTTTTGTTTTTGATTCCATTCCAATTACTTCACCTCTTTTCGCTTGTGGTGCAATTTTGTGGTTCAGTTTCTGAATGAATGACGTTCAGGGAATGATACAAAATGAGGACGAAGCTGATTGATATCCCATTATTTGTGTTCCTTGTGCCAGGGCTTTGCAATTTGAATTCCAGAGCTGAGATCGTCCATTGGTTGCTTCGTATAACTCGTGGTTTGGATTCGTAGTGAACTAGCATGAAATGAAGGTTCACGCATTCAGCTAGCAATCTCATGTGTAACTTCGTATTACTAAGCTTAAGATGCCGTTTGCACTTTAAAATAATTTGCGTAAATTAGTTTGTGCAAACAGAATTTTTGCACAAACCTTTGCACCCTTGCTCCAAAAGTGACACAACTAAAATATTAGTCAGACAATGAGTATAAGGATTAGTGGTCAATGGCTTGGCATTTGTTAAATAATAAATAATGGATATAAGAACCGCTAAAGTCCAAAATGCCAAGCTTTCAAGACAGCAACAAATATGATTAGAAATTTCTTTAGTCATATGTAATTCCAATTACCATTGTTGGTAAAAATAAATGCAAGTTACCTTTTGCTTGCATAGGAAAAAATAAAAGGATTTTACTTACTTTAGTTCCAATAAGAGCAAAAAATCTGATGTGGGCAGCATATGACTTTCCCTGCAGACTCATATTCACGTTATCTTTTTCTTCTCTAATTTATTAAATTGAGTTTAATTGCACAAAATAACACCCATAATTATTTAAAATTACACTGAATTTGCAATTTTAATTCAATTTTCGTTCTCATTTGGTAACTGGACTTATTTTCAAAGGTGGCGTAGCGGAAATGTGAAAAAAATAAAATATCTCGAGAACAGCTAGTCTTAGAGTAATGGGGTTGATCTTATTCTTTTTATCGTTAAAAATTAAGTATAAAACAAGCATTAATTGCTGTATTTGAACATACATAGTTTTTTATTTTAGATTTTGAGGATTTTTGCGGACCATTTCGCAAAAAAATGTAGGTTATTTCTTTCCGAATCGTACCAAAATCTAATCAGCACCAAAGTCACTCACAAGTGACTTATTTACCAAATTTTGTAAAATTTGATCTATTAGTTTTTCAGCTAGCGTGGATACAGGCAATTTTTGCAGTCCATTTCGCAAAAAAGGCGAGTTCTTTTATCCCGAATCATACTCAAAACTAATTAGCACCAGGATCACCCTCAAGTGACTTACCTACCAAATTTTATGAAATTTGGCCCATTAGTTTTAGAGTTAAAGTGGATACATACATTGCACAGACACACACACACACACACAAACAGACAGACAGACACACACACACACACAGACAGACACAGATAGACAGACAGACAGACACACACACACAGACGTCTAGCTAAAAATAGTATTTTCGTATTCTAGAGGTCCCAAAACGTATAGATCCGTCGTAAACTGGAGTTGAGATATTCGGCATGATTCCACTACTGTCCCTACACATTACCATGTATTGCAGGGAAAGTAAAAACTGGAATGGACTTTTCTGGTTATTGTACCAAGCCGATAAATAATTGTATTTTCGAGCAAAATGTAGGTTTATTGAAGTGAGAAGTACAGTAATAGTTTGAATGATAACCACCATCAAATTTCTCTTCTGGTTAGTAACTGATGAGATCAGTTTAAATGTGTCTTTATCCAATGTTTACTAGCCACAATCACTGTCAGACATCAGAAATTGATTGTGTTTTTGGCTCTAGCTGATTGTAGAACCAAATATCACTTGCTGGTGCATAGGATGGGGTAGGTTTCATCACATCTTTCTGTTTCTTCCTTTTAATTGCGAGTTGAATATCGTACAAGTTCTTTGTCAGCATTGTTGTTGTTACACCAGGTTTGAGAAGATTTTTATTTCGTATATATCTAAGTGTAGACCAGATATATATCGTGCTCTCACTAAATTAAAAACCGATTTTTTTCTCTGTGAGTTATATAGTTCTTGCGTTCATTCCGTAATTAAAACTTTTCTAGCAAGTGATTATAATTTGTCAAGTGTTAAGTTTCCTAACCATAACGAAAATTGCTTAACTATTAATTTATATCTGCAGCAAGACGAAACTGTTTGATGCATTTTCAAATTACTATTTTGTCTAACTTTGGTCTGCAATCCTTTCAAGAACATCAATATTTTGAGTTATGAGGCAGTTTCTGTTTTACTCGTATTCAAAATAATATCTCAATTTTGTTGTGATGCGTTTAATGTTTTGCTCGTATACGAGCGGTTTTCGTTCAGTAAAATCTAGTGTTAAAAAATCTGATGTGGGCAGCACATGACTTTCCCTGCAGACGTATAAACACATTCTCTTTATTTTAATTAAATTTAATTCACTATTAATTCAATTTTTCGTTCTCATTTGGTAACTGGAGTCATTTTCAAAGGTGGCGTAGAGAAAAAAAGAAAAAAACTGAAATATCTCGGGAACGGCTAGTCCTAGTGTAATGGGGTTGGTCTTATTCCTTTCATCGTTAAAAATTACGTATTAAATCAGCATTTAATGGATATATTTGAGTATACCCAGTTCTTTAGTTTAGATTTGGACGATTTTTGCGGGCCATTTTGCAAAAAAAGGCAGGTCATTTTTTTCCGAATCGTACCAAAATCTAATCAGCACCAAGGTAACCCACAAGTGACTCATCTACCGAATTTTTTGAAATTCGGTCCATCAGTTTTTCAGTTAGAGTGGATACAAGTTTTTGCCGGCCATTTCGCAAAAAAAAGGCGGGTTCTTTTATTCCGAATTGTACCCAAAACTAATCAACACCAGACTCGCTTACAAGTAACTTACCTACCAAAATTTGTGAAATTCGGTCCATTAGTTTTTTAGTTAGAGTGGATACAAAATCTGCACAGACAGACAGACACACAGACACACAGACAGACACACAGACAGACACACAGACACACAGGCAGACACACAGACACACAGACAGACACACAGACACACAGGCAGACACACAGACACACACACAGACGTCACGCTAAAAATAGTTTTTTTCGTATTCTAGAGGTCTCGAAACGTGTAGATACGTCGAAAACTCGTGTTGCGATTTTCGGCATGATTCCAATACTTTCCCTATACATTACCATGTATTGCAGGGAAAGTAAAAATCTGATGTTAGCAGCACATGACTTTCCCTGCCGACTTATATTAACGTTCTTTTTATTTTAATTAAATTTATTTCACTTTTATTCAATTTTTGTTCTCATTCGGTAACTGGGCTTATTTTCAAAAGTGGCGTAGAGAAAGTACGAAAAACTAAAATATCTCGAGAACGGCTAGTCCTAGTGTAATGGGGTTGGTCTTATTCTTTTCGTCATTAAAAATTACGTATTAAACGGGCATTTAATGGATATATCTGAGTATACCTAGTTCTTTAGTTTAGATTTTGACGATTTTTGCGGGCCATTTTGCAAAAAAAGGCAGGTTATTTTTTTCCGAATCGTACGAAAATCTAATCAGCACCAGGGTAAACCACAAGTGACTTATCCACCGAATTTTGTGAAATTCGGTCTATTAGTTTTTCAGTTAGAGTGGATACAAGATTTTTCGGGCCATTTCGCAAAAAAGGGCGGGTTCTTTTATCCCGAATCGTACCGAAAACTAATCAGTACCAGCCCCGCCCACAAGTGATTTACCTACAAAATTTTGTGGAATTCGGTTTATTAGTTTTTTAGTTAGAGAGGATACAAAATCTGCACAGACAGACACACAGACAGACAGACAGACAGACAGACAGACAGACACACAGACACACACACAAACGTCACGCTAACAATGGTTTTTTCGTATTCTAGAGGTCTTGAAACGTGTAGATCCGTCGAAAACTCGAGTTGTGATTTTCGGTATGATTCCAATACTTTCCCTATACATTACCATGTATTGCAGGGAAAGTAAAAATCTGATGTGGGCAGCACATGACTTTCCCTGCAGACTTATATTAACGTTCTCTTTATTTTAACTAAATTTATTTCACTTTTAATTCAATTTTCGTTCTCATGCGGTAACCGGGCTTATTTTCAAAGGTGGCGTAGGGACAGTACGAAAAACTAAAATATCTCGAGAACGGCTAGTCCTAGTGTAATGGGGTTGGTCTTATTCTTTTCGTCGTTAAAAATTACGTATTAAATCAGCATTTATTGGATGTATTTGAGTATACCCAGTTCTTTAGTTTAGATTTGGACGATTTTTGCGGGCCATTTTCCAAAAAAAGGCAGGTCATATTTTTCCGAATCGTACCAAAATCTAATCAGCACCAAGGTAACCCACAAGTGATTCATCTACCGAATTTTGTGAAATTCGGTCCATCAGTTTTTCAGTTAGAGTGGATACAAGCTTTTGCGGGCCATTTCGCAAAAATAGGCGGGTTCTTTTATCCCGAATCTTACTCAAAACTAATCAGCACCAGACTCGCCTACAAGTGACTTACCTACCAAATTTTGTGAAATTCGGTCCAGTAGTTTTTTAGTTACAGTGGATACAAAATCTGCACAGACAGACAGACACACAGACAGACACACAGACAGACAGACAGACACACAGACACACACACAGACGTCACGCTAAAAATGGTTTTTTCGTATTCTAGAGGTCTCGAAACGTGTAGATCCGTCGAAAACTCGAGTTGCGATTTTCGGTATGATTCCAATACTTTCCCTATACATTACCATGTATTGCAGGGAAAGTAAAAATCTGATGTGGGCAGCACATGACTTTCCCTGTAGACTTATATTAACGTTCTCTTTATTTTAACTAAATTTATTTCACTTTTAATTCAATTTTCGTTCTCATTCGGTAACCGGGCTTATTTTCAAAGGTGGCGTAGGGAAAGTACGAAAAACTAAAATATCTCGAGAACGGCTAGTCCTAGTGTAATGGGGTTGGTCTTATTCTTTTCGTCGTTAAACATTACGTATTAAACGGGCATTTAATGGATATATCTAAGTAAACCAAGTTCTTTACTTTAGATTTTGAAGATTTTTGCGGGCCGTTTTGCAAAAAAAGGCAGGTTATTTTTTTCCGAATCGTACCAAAATCTAATCAGCACCAGAGTGACCTATACGTGACTCATCTACCGAATTTTGTGAAATTCGGTTCATTAGTTTTTCAGCTAGAGTGGATACAAGCTTTTGCGGGCCATTTCGCAAAAAAAAGCGGGTTCTTTTATTCCGAATCGTACCCAAAACAAATCAGCACTAGCCCCGCCCACAAGTGACTTACCTACCAAATTTTGTGAAATTCGGTCCATTAGTTTTTTAGTTACAGTGGATACAAAATCTGCACAGACAGACAGACACACACACAGACAGACAGACAGACAGACAGACAGACAGACACGCAGACACACGCACAGACGTCACGCTAAAAATGGTTTTTTCGTATTCTAGAGGTCTCGAAACGTGTAGATCCGTCGAAAACTCGAGTTGCGATTTTCGGCATGATTCCAATACTTTCCCTATACATTACCATGTATTGCAGGGAAAGTAAAAAAGAGGAGTGGCCACAATGAATATGGCGCTTGGGGTCAAGTTGCGAAACTGGTGCCCTACCCCTACGCTTTACACATGCATTTTAAAAATCAGATCTAGAAAAAAAAATACATGATAAAAATTATATAATTTACGAGATTCATATACACTATTTTCCCCCCATTAATTGAGGCAATTTATCTCGTACAGTGCAGATGAAAGAAAATGGAAACGAATAACGAAGCCAAACACAAGAGAAAAATATTTTTAGGGTTCCATAATTAAAAATCTGATGTGGGCAGCACATGACTTTCCCTGCAGACTTATATCTACGTTCTCTTTATTTTAATTAAATTTAATTCACTTTTAATTCAATTCTCGTTCTCATTTGATAACTGGACTTATTTTCAAAGGTGGCGTAGAGAAAATGCGAAAAAACAAAAATATCTCGAGAACGGGTAGTTCTAGTGTAATGGAGTTGGTCTTATTATTTTCTTCGTTAAAAACTACGTATTAAACAAGTATTTAATGGATATATTTAAGCATACGTAGTTTTTTATTTTAAATTTTTGCGATTTTTGCGGACCATTTTGCAAAAAAAGGCAGGTTATTTTTTTCCGAATCATACCAAAATCTAATCAGCACCAGGATGACTCACAAAAGACTTATCTATCGAATTTTGTAAAATTCGGTCCATTAGTTTTTCAGCTAGAGTGGATACAAGCTTTTGCGGGCCATTTCGCAAAAAAAAAAAAGGTGGTTTCTTTTATCCCGAGGCGTACCCAAAACTAATAAGCACCAGATTCGCCCACAAGTGACTTACCTACCAAATTTTATGAAATTCGGTCAATTAGGTTTTTAGTTAGAGTGGACACAAAATCTGCACAGACACACACATAGACGTCAGGCTAAAAAAAGTGTTTTCGTATTCTAGAGGTCTCGAAAGGCGTAGATCCGACGAAAACTCGAGTTGCGATTTTCGACATGATTCCAATACTTTCCCTATACATTACAATTTATTGCAGGGAAAGTAAAAATCTGATGTGGGCAGCACATGACTTTCCGTGCAGACTCAAATTCATTTTTTCTTTATTTCTTTAATAATTCATTAAATTTAGTTTAATTGCACAAAATAACACTAGATTTGCATTTTTAATTCAATTTTTGTTTTTATTTGGTAATTGACATTTTTCCGGTAGCGGCGTAAAAAAATGCAGAAAATCTCAAATATCTTGAGAACGGTTAGTCCTAAAGTATAATGCAGTGTGTTATATTCTTTTCCTCGTCAAAAATTGCGTATAAAACAAGAATTTAATTGATACATTTTAGCATACGTAGTCTTTTTACTTTCCTTATATACATAATGTATAAGGAAAGTATTGTGACGGGGTCGAACATTCGAATTCGAGTTTTCGACGGGAGAGCACGTTTCAAGCATCCCTGATCACGAATCAAACATTTTTGAAGTGATCTCTGTGTATGTGTGTGTGTGAAAGTATGTGTGTGTGCGTGTGTGTGTGTGTGTCAGTGAGTCTGTGGAGACGATAACTGACGAACGAATGGACCGATTTGAAACAAATTTGGTACAAAAATCACAATCCGTAAACACTGGAAGCCTATTGTTTTTAAATGCAATCGGATGTATAGACCCCCCCCCCCCCCTGAATTTTCGAATGAAATTTTGAAAAAATCGTCAAAAAATCAAAACCACTAATAAAGTAACGCAAATAGACATTTCTTATGTAATTTTTCATTAGAAAACGATTGACATAAATTTTAGAACGCTAACACGAACCGTTCTCGAGATATTGTACATTTTTTAAAAAATTATCAAAAAGTCATATAAAATAAAAAAATAAAAAATTTCCTATTGAGAAACATGTTCACTTTTCATATGTAATACTATGCGATAAATTGGGTGATATCATTCTCGTGGATCTAGCTCGTGCCATTCATGAAAAAATATACTTTGAGTAATACTTTTGTATTTGAACGCCAATAGTCATTTATCTGCTGTAAGAATAACTTATTTCTTAGTGCATAATGCTTGGCGAGATTTTGGCGACGAATTTGGCGGAATGTCGCCAACCTGGCGACTTTTTGAAATGTTGCCAAATGAACGAAAATCTCGCCAAATGGATAAAAATGACGCTAAATCAATGAAAATGACCTTTGAAAATTGTCGAAAATTCAATATCATGGAAAGAATATTAGTATCTACTATAAGAAAAAACTATTTTTTTACTGTAAAAGTAGTAAATTCATTACTTTATATAAGGAAAGTCATGTGTTGCCCACATCAGATTTTTTTTTTTTTAGATTTTGGCGATTATTGGGGGACCATTTCGTAAAAAAAGGCAGGTTGTTATTTTCTGAATCGTACCAAAATCGAATCAGCACCAGAGTGTCCCACGAGTAACTTATCTACCAAATATTGTGAAATTTGGTCAATTAGTATTTTAGCTAGGGTGGATACATGAGATTTTTGAGGGTCATTTCGTAAAAAAGGCGGGTTCCTCTTTTCCGAATCGTACCAAATTCTAATCAGCACCAAAGAATCCAACAAGTAACTTATCTACCAAATTTTGTGAAATTTGCTAAATTAGTATTTTAGTTAGAGCGGATAAATGAAATTTTTACTGGCCATTTCGCAGAAAAAGGCGGGTTCTGTTTTTACGAATCGTACCAGAAACTAATCAGCACCAGGGTCATATCCAAGTGACTTTACCTTCCAAGTTTTATGAAATTCGGTCCATTAGTTTTTGGGTTAGAGTGGATACATACATTGCACAGACAGACAGACAGACAGACAGACACACAGACACACACACAGACGTCACGCTAAAAATAGTTTTTTTGTATTTTAGAGGTCTCGAAAAGCGTAGATCCGTCGAAAACTCGAGTTGCGATTTTCGACATCATTCCAATACTTTCCCTATACATTACCATGTATTGCAGGGAAAGTAGAAAAATAGGAATCTTATTTATGATCTGCTTGTGTCTGTTTGTAACTCGCCTTTCAAATTTGATCTGTCCATCTGACCACCTGGAAATTTAGCATGCCGATGCAGTGGCCTAACAACAAAGCAGAAATACCGGAAAAGCTAAAAAGTGAAAAAAAAATTGTAGTTAAAAACAGGGAATAGAAAAAGATTAGTAGTCGATTTGAAAAAAAAATTAAAAATTGAAGGGGCTTGTAAAATGTTGAAATGTTGTAAGGGACTGCGAAAATTGAAATGCAATAAAGATATTCGAGTGGGATATCAGAAATTCAGAGCGTCGAAACTATGAGAAAAATACCAAATTTTTTAGTTTTACAGTACTAGAGAACTGAAGGATAGGGATGTCCGTAAAAAATATACATTTTTTCTTAGTTACGAAAAATTACTGAAAAAAAAAAAGTCGAAATCTATTTCTAGAGATGTACTAACTTCACCCAAATATTGGGAAAAAATCACGGAAGCTCCAGGTTAATTAGAAAAATAGAGGTGTAATGAAAAGGGAAAGTGAAAATTAAAAACAATATAAAGGTTCTAGTAGGGTATGAACAAAATTGGGCAAATCGAAACTATACGAAAAATACTATTTTTTTTTTTATTATTTTTGAAGTTACAGGGGGAGAGGAGGTGGTAAAAAATATAGTAAGTTTTTGCTTTTCTGAGTTGTGGAAAAAGAAAGTAAAAACCTATTAATATAAAATAATTATCACAGATATTACATAGCCATAATCTGTCATAGACATAAACATTCTTTAACACTTGAAGGACTTCTCGTAATTTTCAGATCTAACAAAACTTTCGGTTATGAGTCTACCGAATTTTAAAGCATCATTTTCAAGTCTATCGCATGCACATATATGCTGAATTTTAAAACTATACGTGTTCATCTTTTAGAAAATAATGTTCCTAAATATCTTGCCCAATTCCGGCGTTCGGGGGTAGATGCCCCCTCTGTCACCCCCGCCTCCCCCTTGTTACGTCACTGAGTTGGAGTTTGCATCTGAATGTATAAACGAATGTTTGTTCTAACCTCAAAACATTCACTTATTTAAGGAGGTTTTAGGGGTCAGCACCCCAAACTGCTTTAGCACCAGGGCTGGATTAAAACTTTTTGGGACCTTAAGAAAAGACAATTTTGGTTCCTTTCTGCAGTTGAGCTGATAATTCCTCCATTGACCGAAAAAAATGTCATTTATTTTCCATAAGGTCTACATTAACAAACAAACTTCCCCATTTGATCTTCGAATGTGCCTTTTCAAAGATCTTGGCAACTCTATGATCCAAGATATCTTTATCAAAATGCTTCTATGCCACGGGCCCAAGAATTGTCCCTTAAAATTGCATTTAAATCATAATTAAATTTTGGCATGCCGTATAATGACAAAACTTGAAGAGTTTTGTCATTATGTTTGGTCTTATGTTCCCCAAGTCATAAAGACAGCTATGGATCCTTGTGTTGTTGTTGATGAGACCCAGACCGTCCGACCTACCAGAAAGGTGTAAGGTGTTTGGACGGCCGGGAAGTGCCACCCAATTTAGACCGGAACCCATTGGGGGAGGCATCCACAGGGACCGTACCCTCCTTCCCCTACCACCAACCTCTTGGAAGGACTTACGGACCCACATGTTTAACGTGATCGTACTTCGCATGAACACGGCGGCAGTTGTAGCAGCGTGCAAATCCAGCGGGCTACCGCGTCCGAAATGTGCCAACAGCACGCGGTGTTCCCGGGTGGTCACTCACCCAAGTACTAACCGCGCCCGATGCTGCTTGACTTCGGTGATCTAACGAGAATCGGTGTTTTCGTGCACGGTAAAGCCGTTGGCTAGCTATGGGATCCTTGTGTGTAAAAATGTTTGGCTTTATGTTCCCCAAATCATAAAGACGGCTATGGAGTCCTTGTGTCGGAAACCCAGACCACTCGACTCGCCCAAAGGAATGAGCAACCAATTGAGTGGACGGCAGGAGTCCTTGTGCGTAAAAATGTTTGGCCTTATGTTCTCCAAATTATGAAGACGGCTGTGGGGTCCTTGTGTTGAGATCCAGACCGTCCGACCTACCAGAAAGGTGTAAGGCAACTGTTTGGACGGCAGGGGGGAGTCCTTGTGTGTAAAAATATTTAGCTTTATGTTCCCCAAATCATAAAGACGGCTATGGGGTCCTTGTCACAGACGAAAGCGAGTGTCACGGTATTCAGTACCTTCTTCCTAAAAGAAAGTAATATGATGTTATAAGTCATACGTATTTTTTAAAATAAAGATAGAATTTTAAATTTTTATTGCATAATCAATGTTACTTTGTCATTGTGCATATTTATTTATATTTTAAATCCAAACATTGATATTTTTTTTTTTTAATTTTTACAGCATTTAGTTTCTGAATGGCAACGATATTTAACAACTGCTTTACACGGGTTGGGAGATAAAAAATATATTCTATGTAAAACATTATTGCGAGTGAATAAGCATGTTGCTCAGTCAAAATAATAATGGAATTATTTCTTTTCACACAGGCTTTATTTTTTAATTCTTCCGTGGTATTGGTTTTCGCTATAAGCCACCTCATGTAGCATATCTTTTGACAAGCTTAGAAAGGTTTTGAAATTATTTCTTAAAATAATTATATGGCATATTAGGGTCTGACCAAAGCACGTTTTAAAATCTAGTTTTTCTGAATGAAATTTGCCATGGTTGAAAATTTCATTCCATATTGTCAACGTGAGAACAAACTCCTGTTCCCGCGTTTTGTTTGTAATTGTGGTGCACAAAAACAAATATATTTAAAGTTGGTTCTTTAGATTAATATTTTCAACATATCTTAACATGGCCGTAAATTGATCGCATTAGTGGAACTCATTATTAACTTATACATTGCGTTGTTTGCTGCTATTAAAACCCTCCAATTATTTATCTTTAGAGCGAATTCTGTAAAGGAATATTAATTAATATAAACTAAATTGATTGCACCATTTTAACTTTAACAATAAATCATTTATTAACAACATAAAATACTTATTGAATTCATTAATAATTATTTATATTATTTCGGCGGAGAGAGACAATGTGAGACCATTATTAAAAATACCTAAAATGTATTTAAGACCTGATGTATTATTTGAGGAACACATACCTTCAAGGCTGTCTTGGATTGGTCACCAGCATGTACTTCGCCGATCATATTACTGAAATTAACTCGAAGTGTAATTCGCCGATTATATTGTACTGTTGGCTTGAACACTCGTACTTATGTCATTCTCTTAGTCTGTTCTCTGTAAGTATCCTCGTTCGGTATCTCCGTTCTTATGTCATTCTAGTAGTCGGTTTTTTCTCATCGTTTTTAGGTCATTCTATCTCTATATTTTCTAAGTGTCGTGCTGTAAGTCTGTATTAACCAAGTGTACTCGTTCTTATCTTTTAGTTCTGTCTTAGGTTGTGGCTCTTTTGCCTCAGGACTGACACTCCTCTTTTACTCCTATTGACCGCATTCATGGCGAAGCCACAAGCCCCTTCTCCATTGGTCAGTCTTTTTATCCAATGCCGTTACTTCACAATTTAAGAGTCCTCAGACCCCCCCCTCTGTCTTGATACCCCTAAATTTATGGTTTTTTGACCTTTGGGTCAGCATGCTGCAAACTTTGGCGTCATTGAGGTTGAAGGTATTGTCTGACGTTTCAGACAAAATAAATAATGTACATAAAACTGCCTCACGATAACTAGTGTGAGATCTATTTCTGGTCTCACAGTAATGTTTTCAAGTTTTCAAATTATTTAAACTTTCTGTGTTTTTGTCTGATTGTCGTCTGCGAGCTGACGCACAGAGACACGCAAACAATCAACAATATGACTGGGGGGTAGTAGGAGAAGTAAAGCAAAGGGAAGTAAGGAAACAGACTCCACACTCAAAAGTCATATGCCTAGTATGTCCTCTTCTGAGTCTTGCCAGAGCAGTCTGGTGTTGTCTGGAACCCTTAAACTCTAATGATAGTCCAGGTTGCCCCCGCAGAATACCAGGGATGAAGGAGAGAAACTTTTCATTCATTGTTATTTTTTGTTTTATACGCAGAGTAAATCTCCATGACACTGAGGTCACAATTACTAGGAATGTTCTGCTTGCAGCTCTCCTTTACCAGCAAGTCAGCTGTCTCGTTTCCATGTAAGTCAACGAGTAAGGGTATCCACTGCAGGAAAATGTAACTCTCGGAAGCCAACTCTACCAAGAGAAGGGTAATGTCTCGGTTAGTTTTATCAATGAGGTAAGGCCAGGATTTGAGGTGTTGTATTGAACTTCTACTAACAGTCACAATTTAAACGTGCTCCCTCCCAGAAGACATTGCGCATTTTAAACCCTCTCTGATAGCCAAAAGTTCGGAACGAAACACCGAACCATGATCTGTATTTCTAAAATTGATTTTCTCAACTTCATATAAATCCTTCAAGAAAACATAGTCATCTATCAGCTATTGCTCAATCAGTTATTGTTCAATCAGTTATTGTTCAATCAGTTAGTGTTCTATCAGTTATTGTTCAATCAGTTAATGTTCAATCAGTTATTGTTCAATCAGTTACGCAAGTGCTGAAACGCAAGTGCTATGCCAGTAATTCTTCTCTGAAATAGCACTTGTGCTTTTACCAGCGAGCATCATATAAGGTTTTTAAAATATACTTTAGTGTTGTCCTAAGTTGTTCTGTCCATCAGTGTTGAAGCCGTAGGTAAACTAAAACACTTAGCCATTCCTATTTCCTCAACAATGAACATATACGTTTTCTCTCATTAAACAAAAGAGTCCGTCACAAATTATTTTAGATAAATTGGATGAATTATCTTTTTCTGTATTGCCGTATTTTGTTAGGTGGCTTTTAAGGATTAAAAATTTCTATTCTTGACTTTTTATTTTTCAAGCAGTGTCTTCCCCAGGGAAAGAAAAGTCTAAATTTAAATAGCAGCCGCGCAGATTGTGGATGGAAGGGGGGAGCTGTCAACCAGGTTATAAGAAGGTGAGGTGCGAAGCATGAAGGAGAGACGGGATGGTTCGAGATGATACGAGTTGGTAGGACTTGGAGCGTGGCGTGTGTGGATGCAGATGACGGTAGGAAATGGATCATGTACATTCTGATTTATTATTTGTAAATTACGTTAATGGAGTTTATTTTATGATTTCTTCAGTTTAAGAATAAACTTGTTTTTATCAAAAGATGCCTGCGTGTTCATTCCGACACTTTTATAAGCTTGTTAGAAAAGGGTTAAATGTTACGAAAAATTCTACTATTAAAAAAAAATAATAATCCGTCCTGGAATAAGGCAAAAGTCTTATCTGATTCGCGGAAATATGAGTAACGTTTTGACTGAAAGGGTCTATATCAGTGACCTTCAACCTTTTTTGAACCACGGACTACATTTTAGTCAGTTAGAATCTTGCTGGCCACATACGCAAAAACGCGTATCCTCGTAAACAAGCAGGGAAAAAGAAAATCGTGATACAATTTTGTTGTGATAAACACGATTCAAGGTCTCCTCTGAAAAGAATAATTAAAATTCCAAAATAAAGAAACAAATGCTTTAGAAAAAGCTTAAAGAATAAAATCAAGAAATAGTTATACCATTCAGAAACAAACCATTGCATCATATATTTATACCGATTGGATTCGACAAGTCAACCATTAAAAAATAAATTAGCGGAATGAGGAAATATATATATTTTTTAAGAATTAAGCATAGTGGAATTTTCAAGATCCATCTCGTCATCATGATAAACGCAAGAACATAAAAAAAGAAATACGTTTTCGAATTTGATATTTAAAATAATTCACTTTATTCTTGTGGCGGTATAAGAATATTATTTTACTTTTATGAAATTATAATAAAATATTATTTTGAATTATTACCTTCCATGCAAAACATAAAATAAGCTTCATCATAGATAACAATAATCATATTTTATACTCAAAATCTCATAATAGATAATAAAATTTGATACTAACATAAGAAAGATAGTTAATATATATTTAAAAAATAACTTACAGATTTTTTTGCATAATTTTGATGACATGTAAAAATGATAACTATTTCACATATGTGTATACCATATGTTTAATGCTGAAAATGCTGCTGCTTATACCATGATATAAAATTTCTTCAATTGCATTCAGCTTAAACAATGTTGTTGTTGAGACCCAGACCCTCCGACCTACCAGAAAGGTTTAAGGTAACCGTTTGGACGGCCGGGAAGTGCCATCCAATTTTGACCGGAACCCAGTGGGGGAGGCATCCACAGGGACTGTACCCTCCTTCCCCTACCACCAACCTCTCGGAAGGACTTACGGACCCACATGTTTAACGTGATCGTACTCCGCATGAACAAGACGGCAGTTGTGGCAGTGTGCAAATCCAGCGCGCAAACCACCGGGCAGCCGCGCCCGAAATGTGCCAACAGCACGCGGTGTTCCCAGGTGGTCACCCACCCAAGTACTAACCGCGCCCGATGCTACTTGACTTTGGTGATCTAACGAGAACCTGTGTTTTCAGCACGGTACGGCCGTTGGCCAGCTTAAACAATGTGTCAACTTGAACTATTTCAAATCATAGATATTTTTACATCGGCCTTCAAGCAGACATGGAACACATTTTCATTATAACAAATGCATCCGCAAAACAGGTTATTTATTTATACTTAATTACATTCTTTAAGTTTTACTTATTGATTCTGAGTATGATTTTACTGCCTATTTTAACTAACTGTACTCTTTACTTACTACAGTGTACTCGAAGTACTATTTTATTTGCGTAGATTTTGGAACGAAGGATAATTTTCTTTACATAAAATATATCAATAAAATATTATCGGTACGTATATTAACGGTCGGCATAAATATTTTATTTTATACTTTTAGCAATATCTCGATCTGTTTGTTGGGCAGTAACTGTTATCTATTTAGGGCTTAACAAATGACTGTTCAGATGATTGTCGTTGAAAAAAGAAACTAATGACCCTTCGTTCATAAATAAAATAAAATGAAAATTAAACTTGCTATAACAGAATAATGTCGATACGAAATCCACACCGAAAAGTTATTTCAATTTTTGATATTTTCCCTGGTCACTTTTTTAATTGCTGAAATAGTGATTCGGGATGAAATCGTCTAATTAAAATTTTACACACTCTCACATTCGAGCCAACGGCCATACCGTGCTGAAAACACCGGTTTTCGTTAGATCACCGAAGTCAAGTAGCATCGGGCGCGGTTAGTAGTTGGGTGGGTGACCGCCTGGGAACACCGCGTGCTGTTGGCACATTTCGGAAGCGGTAGCCCGGTGGTTTGCGCGCTGGATTTGCACGCTGCCACAACTGCCGCCGTGTTCATGCGGAGTACGATCACGTTAAACATGTGGGTCCGTAAGTCCTTCCGAGTGGTTGGTTGACTTGCTATAACGAGTTGACTTGCTATAGTAAAAGTTGACTTAGCTATAACGTTGACTTAAAGTTGACTTGCTATAACGTACCCACTGCGTACTCCAAAATTCTAACTCTAATGGTCATTTCTGTTTCAATTGGTGCATCGCATGTTATTAATTAGATATAAAAATCAGGCTTTTAGTTGAGACTCATTCAGTAAATAGATCGGGAAACTCTACAACAGAAATGTTGACTTATAACGTATCCATTGCGTACTCTATAACTCTAACGACAATTTCTGTTTCAATTGGTGCATCGCATGTTATTAATTAAGCGTGGTCAAGGAAAAACTAAATTGATCTCACACAAAATTTCCAAATTTACGCGCTGAAGAGCCGAAACAAATTTAATTAAGGTCATCGGAATATATTTTTTTTTATTTTGGCGCAAGGGATGCATCATTTTATTTATTTATTTATTTATTAAGTACCATTTCTGTTTCAATTGGTGCATCGTATGTGTGTGTGGGGGGGGATGAATATTTAGTTCAATAAAAGCCCTCACATAAATATCTGGTGAAATAGGGGCGTTTCAATTGATAACAAGAATGCAAACACACATAAGTCGTCACAAATATTATAAGTATCAGATGACAATTAGCTAGATGATATTAAGACGTTAGACAGTTGCCATTTCCAATTCACTTCTAAAGCTTTTACGTTAATTGAAATTCTCTTTAAGCCACTCCTACCTCAAATCAGTAAATGCCGTTTGAAAATCGCGTCCTTCTCGTTTACTATAAACAAAATTTCGGATTTTCCACGCTGATAAATTTCGACTTTTAACATAATTTAATGACCTATATGACTTCTACATGGTTAATTTACAGTTAAAATCCAGGAAATGGTATGCAATTTCACTGTTGCAAATTTGGCGCTGCAGTCGCATCTTAACATTCCATTTGGAATCTCATTTATTGGTTTGCGCAAATGTGAAAGAGTAAACGGATCAATTTTGAGGCAAATTGTATCAAATTGGATAAACGCAACGATCAGAGGTCAACAACTATGCAGTGTAACTGCAGAAATTGCAATATACCAGCGTTCTTCTTCCGAGTGGTGACACATTTTGATTTCTGCAATTTTGCGTCTTCATTTCAGTCATACATGGCGCATCCTCCAGTTATTTCCATAGGAAGTTTTCTTCTGCTCTTACAGTTAAAACCCCCTCTCGGGGTTCCCAAAAATTGTCTATGCCGACGGTATTTCACGTCGACATGGCCGTGTATTGGGAAAATTTTTCAACTAGCAATAGTCGCGCCTCGGTAGGACCTCATTGGCTATGACCAGGCATCGAGCTAGAATTTTTTCAGAAGAGTATAAATACTCCCTGACTTCATTTGAAAGAGTATTTTGCTTTTCAGAGGAGCAATTTTTAACACATGTACAATTACCCTCAAATTTCCAAGTATTTATTAAATTTATTGTATTTTGTACAAAAAAAAAAAAAAAAAAGAACTGCACTATGCTCTTTATTTGTGTTAATAAACAAAATACATTGCATATCTGATAGCACAATTAATATACCTTGTAAACATTATGAAATGAGTTTTAAAATGCTTAATTTGCGATTCTAAAAATTATCATTATTTTTCTTTTTTGTTTACAAAATCTGTGCGTAAAAATATGCATTACTGAATTTATAAAGCGTATTTGCTTATTTTATAGTGTGAAATACACGTATAGAGGCGTTATCTCGATCTCTGGTATGAACCGTTTTTGCCAAAAGAAAACAGATGACATAATAAATTGAAAATATCCCAATCCCAAAGTGATCTTCAAACCTGAAGGCCGCAATTGATACAATCCAGTAAATTTTTTTCATACTACTTCGTTGGGATGGGTTACCGGAGCGCTTGGCCAAAGAGACCGTATGTCCAAGCTGTGGTGTATGTAGCTCTATCTTTGGAATTACATGAAATTCTCCATAGAACAAGGATGATATATTTAAGGTGGAAAAGTAAAAATGATAGTTATTTGTCTTCTCACACGAAAAAAAATAAGGGACCATATATTTTTCTTTTAATTGGAAGATAAAATGTATTTCCTATACATTTCTTTATTATTTAAATTCGAAAATATGTAATAAAAATCGTCTGCAGCATGACCACATTAGATTTAAACCCGTTGCTAAGCGATATGTTTAACTGTGCGTTTTAAATTAATATCTAGACAATCCTTGGTCATAGAAGCTCGAAACATGGACTAAATTTTAAGTAGGGCTATTCCAAGCCTACCACAAAATGTCATCAAATTCGGTTCAGCCGTTCTCCCGTGATAATGAGACAGACAGATAGATTTTCAATTTTATTTATATAGATAAACAAACTCTGAATGAAAGAAAATGGGCGTGGCGAAATATACCATTGATACACGTTGGCCCGCCTTTTTACAATTAATTTTTGTCGATATGTTTCAACTAATGCTTTTCATTAAAATTGAACATAATTATCAGAATTTTCAATGTGTTTTATTTCTGATAGGATTGTATCGTCCCTAAATATTCAAAACTCATTTAAATTGCTATACGCTTTTTTGCTAGAAATGATAATCAAAGTCAAAAAGTGACCCTAAGGAGTAATAACAGCTATTTTAAAAATTATGCGAAATGTTGGTGAGATAAAAGAAATGGACCACTGAATAATTGCGACTCCCAGTTTTTACTTGTTTTGTGCACGGTAAAAAATCTGATGTGGGCAGCACATGACTTTTCTCATATAATGCAATGAATTTACTATTTTCACAGTGAAAAAATGATTGAGATCCGCTGCACAATGTTTTTAGAACCGTACATTGGCCTCTTTTTTGGATGACACTATATAAAAGTATTTTGAAGTACACAATAAACTCATATTTCACGCAAATCTAAATTGACAATTATTAATATTGATAGCAACCTTAATACGTAATATGGTCCATATATTAAAATATTTTAATAATTGGAAGTTATTTTCGTTGACTTGGCCCTATTTTTACAATTTTCGCAAAATTTTCGTCAATCTGGGGTGAAATATTGCCCAGTTGGCGGTATTTCGCTAAATTAGTTGCCAAGACAAACTGAGAGAAGAGCATTTCATACCTTCTAGGTTTGCCCGTTGTATGACGGAATTCAAAATTCCCAAAACATTACCTCCCATTAACGGTATCTTTATCAATTTGGAGATATTTTTTATCACTTTTGTGACACTATCGTTAATTTGGCAACGTTTAAAAAGTCGCTAAGTTGGCGACATTTCACCAAATTCATCGCCAAGTGTTAAAGACGTACAGAGAAATGGGTTATTCCTATAGTAGATTCTTATAAATTTTCCAAAATATTGAATTTTCATCAATTAGTCGTCATTTTCAATGATTTAGCATCCTTTTTATCAATTTGGCGACATTTTCGTCAATTTGGCATCATTCTAATAAAAGTCGCCAAGTTGGCGATATTCTGACAAATTAGCAGGGCCTGACTAAAGCAGTGACATGCGGGGCAGTTTCGCTGGACCCCCCAAAATAGAGAGGCTGCAAATAAAATAATTGCAACATGCGCTAAATTAATGATTAACAACTGTGTTCTGAAAAAAAAAATCTGATGTGGGCAACACATGACTTTCCTTATATAATGTAATGAATTTACTACTTTTACAGTAAAAAAATAGGTTTTTCTTATAGTAGATACTAATATTCTTTCCAAGACATTGAATTTTCGACAATTAGTCGTCATTTTCATTGATTTAACGTCATTTTTATCCATTTGGCGAGATTTTCGTTAATTTGGCAACATTTCAAAAAGTCGCTAAGTTGGCGACATTCCGCCAAATTCGTCGCCAAAATCTCGCCAAGCGATATGCACTAAGAAATAAGTTATTCTTACAGCAGATAAATAACTATTGGCGTTCAAATACAAAAGTATTACTCAGAGTATCTTTTTTCATGAATGGAACGAGCTAGATCCACTAGAATTATGTCACCCGATTTATCGCATGGTATTACATATGAAAATTGAACATGTTTATCAATAGGAAATAATTTTTTTTTATTTTAAATGACTTTTTGATATTTTTTTTGAAAAATGTACAATTTCTCGAGAACGGCTCGTGTTAGCGTTCTAAAATTTATGTCAATCGTTTTCTAATGATAAATTACATAAGAAATGTCTATTTGCGTAACTTTATTAGTGGTTTTGATTTTTTGACGATTTTTTCAAAATTTCATTCGAAAATTTAGGGGGGTTCTGAATATTCGTTTGCGTATAAAAACAATAGGCTTCCAGTGTTTACGGATTGTGATTTTTGTACCAAATTTGGTTCAAATCGGTCCATTCGTTTGTCAGTTATCGTCTCCACAGACCCACTGACACACACACACACACACACACACACACACACACACACACACACACACACACAGACATCACTTCAAAAATGTTTGTTTCGTGATCAGGGATGCTTGAAACGTGCTCTCCCGTCGAAAACTCGAATTCGAATTTTCGACCCCGTCACAATACTTTCCTTGTACATTATGTATATAAGGAAAGTAAAAACAATATATATATATAGGATATCGGAATAAGTTTGCTCAGCGAAAAGATTCATTTTGGAAATATATGAGACTGCACTAATTCAAAATGTAGAGTATGTTGAATTCTTGGCTATGATGAAAAAGTTTCTAGTAATTTAAATTCCATTAAAATATATAAGAGCTTCATTTTTTATATCTTTCTCTAGAATGCAATTATATTTTTGAAAAAATACTTCTGTTTACTTCATATGTGTCGAGAGGTGGAAGGGATCTGCAAAGGAACGTCTGCTCCGGGCCCCAGTTAGGCTAAGTCTGGCCCTGCAAATTAGTCACAAAATGTTACCAAGTGTTACGGATGGAAAAATAGGTTATTCTTATAGTATATAAATGAATTGTTAGGCGTCAGGATACAAAACTATTACCCAAAGTATTCTTCTTTCTTGAATGGAACGAACTAGATCCACGAGAAGGATGTTAACAAATTTATCGCATAATATTGCATATGAAAAGGGAACATGTTTCACAATAGTTAATATTTATTTTAATTTTATGTGATTTTTTGAAAAATTTATTCGAAAAATGTGCAATATCTCAACGGTTCATGCCAGCGTTCTAAAGTTTATGTCAATCGTTTTATAATGAAAATCTACATAAGAAATGATTATTTATGTAATTTTATTAAAGGTTTTGATTTTATGGTTTTTTCAAAATTTTATTCGAAAATTTGGGAATCTACCGAACATTCGATAGTGTTTAAAACAATTGGCTTCCAGTAATCACTGATTGTAATTTTTGTGTTAAATTTCATTCGAATCGTTCCATTCGTTCTTGAGATATCGTCTTCACAGACTCAGGGACGGACACACACATACTCACACACACATATTCAGGGATGCTTGAAACGTTCTCTCCTGTCGGAAACTCGAATTTTCAACCCCGTCACAATACTTTCCCTATACATTATACTTTGTATGTAAGGAAAGCAAAAACGGCTCTGGCTATGTAGACCGGCAAATGGCTGGGAAAGATGAAAAGAATCTGATGTGGACAGCACATAACTTTCCTTATGTAATTCAATGAATTTACTTCTTTCATAGTGTAAAAATATACGGTACAGTGTTTTTAACGTTAAATTGTACATTTGGCGTTTCTCTCCGATGCACAACTATATCCAAATCAGCACAATAAGTGCCCAATCAACTTACATTGCACTAA
Source organism: Amaurobius ferox (assembly GCA_951213105.1). Lineage (NCBI taxonomy): Eukaryota > Metazoa > Arthropoda > Arachnida > Araneae > Amaurobiidae > Amaurobius > Amaurobius ferox. Next base: position 31,878,575 of record OX578151.1, read on the forward strand.
ACTCTAAATTGACAATTATCAATATTGATAGCATCCGCAATAAGCAATATAGTCAATATATTAAAATGTTTTAATAATTAATTCATCAATTTGGCGTCATTTTCGCTAACTTAGCCTCATTTTTGCAATGTTAATTATATTCGTAAATCATTTCTGTCCTTTTTATTGATTTAGCGACATTTGCATCAATTTAGATATATTTTCATTAATTTCGCAACATTTAAAGAAACTCGTTAAGTTGGCGATATTCTGCCAAGTTTGTCGTCAAAATTACACTAAGCATTACGAACAGAGAAATAAGTTATTCTTATAGTAGACTAGCAGTATACCCGTTCTTCGTATAGTATATATAATATAAATACATTTAAAATTCACAATACTGTGCAAATTCCTATAATGTTTCAAATGACATTGTTATCTAAAATACGAGTATTCTATTAAAATATTTAATTTAATTCTCCTGAAAAAATTATAAGAATCTCTGCTCTCGCTATACAAAATTATCTTTACAGGTAGATTTGAAGAATAAAACATCCTGGTCCCGTTTAAAACAAATGTACAAAAAATATTATTTAATTCCCACAAAGCGACAGGGATTATCAAGGAAATTGAACTTAATTTTGCAAAACATTGAATTTTTAAGAATGAAGAGCAGAACTTTCCTTCATTTCGTAGTTGTGACAATCCTTGCTTATTATTTTCCAAATAAAGGTGGTTGCGAAATTCTTCAATAAATTCAGATAAAATAAATCTTTTAACTAAGAGGACCTTGGCTGCAATGATGAAATAGAACGCAAAAAATAAATCAAACAAACAAAACTTTTTTGAACAAAAATAGAACAAACATAGACGATGTTGTGCAACATGTGCGAATATGTGGACAGAAGACCATGCCATACATGTCATACACGGGAATTCCAACAGTCCATGCAAATATGTGAACAGAAGACACCGCCGGAAGACCATGTCATACACGGGAATTCCAACAGTCCATGCAAATATGTGAACCGAAGACTCCGCCGGAAGACCATGTCATACATGTCATACACGGGAATTCCAACAGTCCATGCAAATATGTGAACAGAAGACTCCGCCGGAAGACTATGCCTTACATGTCATACACGGGAGTCCATGCAAATATGTGAATGGAAGACTCAGTCGGAAGACTATGTCATACACGGGAATTCCAACAGTCCATGCAAATATGTGAGCAGAAGACTCAGCTAGAAGACTATGCCATACATATCATACACAGGAATTCCAACAGTCCAGTGGGGTGGATATGCCACCAAGCACATCAGCTTAGTCTTTAAAATGGACAGTTCAGGCCAATCGTTAAGCCAAACTCTACGTGTATAGCCTACCTTAGTCTGCTATAAGTGAAATAACTCTCTTCATTTCTGCCCCTAAACAGAAGACCAGAAACGTTGTCTACAAAGAAGTTATTGTTTGATTCTAAAATTGTTATTATTTATAGCGTTGTAAGTTGCGCATCTGTCTATCTGTTATTAGCTCAGCAAGGGAGAACTTAGTTCTTTTCTTTCTGCGCAATATGAAATTTCTAGAAATACACCAACTATTAAAAGTTCTCTAAATTGTGAATTATGTTTCTTTACATTATATATTGCGCACGAAGAGCGGGTATACAGTTAGTTGTTTATAGTATCTTATTTAGAAAGAAATTAAAAAGGAAATTACCCATTATCTCATAAATTATGAGTGAAATACATCAAAATGGTGTTTTTGACTTCGAATTGAAAGTCATAAGCCCTACAATCGTATTTCGAATAAAAACAAAATCATAACAACAACTCTAATTTGAATATTTAAACGAACATATCATTCACTTAATTAAACATAAATAATCTTAGAGAAATCGTGACATTTTTTAACCATCCCAAGCAATATTGCATTACTAGATTAAATTTCATGTGTCTCAATTATTCGGGTGAGTAGAGCTGTTTCCGTCCTGCTGATTAACATTCCGCTGCCATTCGCGGCCGATAAATTTCGCAACCGTTACCCGCTAATTAAGGTGCTAAGATATACAAACATGTTAAGGTTTTAAAGACAGGAAAAATGAACTGAATCCAGTTGAGAGCTACTAATTTTTCTTGATGTCGTGAGACTTTTTTTGACGTCTCATTTGCTTTTTTTTTTCATCCAGTTAATGTTGAAGGAAATCGTTTTTAAGTATTGCTCACGAACAGAAGAGGCGTTTAGCCGCAGGAGTCACACATTTATTCTTCCTGGTGTATTTCATTTTGAGGTATGGAATGGGTCGGGAATTTATTTGTTTGTTTCGAGAGATTGCACGAGTTGTTATTCCTCGTGAACTCATGAAATAAATTTCAAGATATAAATTCATGACGTTAAGTACCTAGAAAACTCCTATGAATTATATTAATCTCAGTTTGTTCCAGGGTCGTAGCCAGAAACGAATGTCAAGAGGGGCTATAGTGACATTCAAAGGGGGGGGGGGGGCTCAGCAGTCTTGAAGGAGGGGCTCACCAAAACACACAGTTAACAGTTAATTAATCAGTAGCATTTATTAACCACAATAATGCAATGTAACAGTGAACCCCGCAATAATACAAAAGTATCTAAATACTGTTGTCTTAATTTTTGAATATTTTTAAAATAAATCTTAAATAATAAAAGGCAATGTCTGTGTGTGTGTGTGTGTGTGTGTCTGTCTGTCTTATACACTATACGTTTCGCGACCGCGCGTCGGAGAGCTACGAAATTTGGCAATCGGAGACCCGGGGGGGAGGGAAGGGGACACGTGAAAACCGATTTTCAAAATTCTAATTATTTTTTTATTTATTTAATGTTTTATGCGATTTCGACCTTTTTTTGCCCTTTTTGCCCTTTTTTCTCCACGATCCAGACGTCGTAGAAAAAAACAACTCACACCATCGGAAAGAGCAGACAATTGCGAGTAAAAATATATCAATTTCAAATCTCCATTTCGATTTCTAATATTTTTTAAAGATTTTAAAACAAAAGTCACTTTTGGCTCAAGAAAACGATTTTTGGTTTTTAAATTCTCGCATCGTGAAAAGTACTCATAATTTCGACTAATAATTTACATTTTCAGAAAGGTCAAACATCTGGCATTCTTACAAGTCTAATCTGGTCCAGAAATAATGAAAATTGCCTTCAGAATCGCAATTTTAAAGACGTCATGATTTTAAATTTCTCGCCGTTCCGCTCGGCGTTCCGTTCGTTTCTCCCTCGCTGAAGCAGGGAAGGTGGTGGGTGGGGACGTCAAGGTGGAGGTGACGTCACGGTTCTAAATAGAGCGCCTTTGCTCTATATAAATTATTATATTTATATTTTAAATGATGGGACGATCTGGATTTTTTAAATGTATATTTTAACTTTTGGATATTTTAAATGGATATTTTAATTTTATGGATATTTTAAATGATGGAACAATGAAACAATGGAATGAGGATGATGGAATTAAGCATATGGTCATTTTGTATATTTTAACTTTTGGATATTTTAAATGGATATTTTAATTTTATGGATATTTTAAATGATGGAACAATGAAACAATGGAATGAGGATGATGGAATTAAGCATATGGTCATTTTAAATTGCAAATTAGCGCGCGGGAAGTTAGCGGTAGGCCCGGGTTCGATTCCCGCCACTGCCAAAACTGCCGCCGTGTTTACGTGGAATACGATCACGTTAAATATGTGGGTCCGTAAGTCCTTCCGAGAGGTTGGTGGTAGGGGAAGGAGGATACGGCCCCTGTGGATGCCTCCCCCACTGGGTTCCCGTCTAAATTGGGTGAATATGTAGAAAGTTATGGAGATTGTCGCGGAGGGCGCGGCAGCCCAGTGGTTAGCGCGCGGGAATTGCACTCAGTAGGCCCGGGTTCGATTCCCGCCACTGCCAAAACTTACGCCACGTTCACGCAGAGTACGATCACGTTAAACAAATGGGTTCGTGAGTCCTTCCGAGAGGTTGGTGGTAGGGGAAGGAGGGTACGGTCTAAATTGGGTGAATAAAAAGAAAGTTATGGAGATTGTCGCGGAGGGCGAAGTAGCCCAGTGGTTAGCGCGAGGGAATTGCACGCGGTAGGCCCGGGTTCGATTTCCGCCACTGACATGGAGTACGATCACGTTAAACATATGGGTCCGTATGTTTTTCCGAGAGGTTGGTGGTAGGGGAAGGAGGGTACGTTCCCTGTGGATGCCTCCCCCACTGGGTTCCGGTCTAAATTGGGTGGCACATCCTGGCCGTCCAACCAGTTACCAGGCCCGGGTTCGATTCCCAAAATTGCCGCCGTGTTTACGCGGAGTACGAGCACGTTAAACATGTGGGTGCGTGAGTCCTTCCGAGAAGTTGGTGGTAGGGGAAGGAGGGTACGGTCTAAATTGGATGAATAAAAAGAAAGTTATGGAGATTGTCGCGTAGGGCAAAGTAGCCCAATGGTTAGCGCGCGGAAATTGCACTCGGTAGGCCCGGGTTCGATTCCCAAAATTGCCGCCGTGTTTACGCGGAGTACGATCACGTTAAACATGTGAGTCTGTAAGTCCTTCCGAGAGGTTGGTGGTAGGGGAAGAAGGGTACGGTCCCTGTGGATGCTTCTCCCACTTGGTTCCGGTCTAAATTGGGTGAATAAAAAGAAAGTTATGAAGAATATCGCGGAGGGTGAAGTACCCCAGTGGTTAGTGCGCGGGATTTGCACTTGGTAGGCCCGGGTTCGATTCCCAAAATTGCCGAATAAAAATAAAGTTATGGAGATTGTCGCGGATGGCACGGTAGCCCAGTGGTTAGCGCGCGGGAATTTCACTCGGTAGGCCCGGGTTCGATTCCCGCCATTGCCAAAACTGCAGCCGTGTTCACGCGGAGTACGATCACGTTAAACGTGTGGGACTGCAAGTCCGTCCGAGAGGTTTGTGGTAGGGGAAGGAGGGTACGGTCTCTTTGGATGCCTCCCCCATTGGGTTCCGGTCTAAATTGTGTGGCACTTCCTGGCCTTCCAAGCAGTTACCTTACACCTTTCTGGTAGGTCGCGATAACGAGTTTGCCACGGTCAGAATTTTCAAGGGTAGCGAACAGGCTGGTCGCCAAAGGCGGCTAGTATGTAAATAAATGGATCACCAGTGTAGCCACAAATCCAGTTAAATTAAATTATTTTTAAAACAAAGTAATTTATATAAAAACAAATATCATATGGATATTTTTATGCAAAAATTGGATGACATGTTGAATCGCACCCTATGCATAGGTGTAGTCAGGATCTCGGAAAGGGGGAGTTATAACCAGTGGCGAAGTGCTATAAAAAAAAATGGCAAAATTTCCAAAAAAAAAAGTTTCTACTTTTTTTTTCTTGAATTTTTATAACTTGTTTTTGCTCACTTGAACTTCCCGCCGAAACATGTTCTTTCCTATGGTGGGACCTGGATGGTCTAGACAGGTGAAATTAAAAAAACAAAAGAATTAAAACATACCACGAAAGACAACTAGTACCAAATATGAGCTTTCTTGCTTTTCCAGTTCTGGAGTTACTCTCATAAAACATGCATCTTCTCTTCGCGGGCCCAGGACGGGTTAGACAGGTAAGGTTTAGAATCAGCAGAATTAAAATTTACCACAACGACATGCGAACAACGACATGCCAAATTAAAGTTAATATGCATACATATTGGGTATAGTTCCTAATCTGCTTTAAACTGTAACTCCTGGGTTCTTCTGCGTATAAAAAGTGAGCGTCACTATGATCCAATCCAATCCAATCCGAAACAAGGTCATATTTGACCATACCTCTGTTTGCCCATCTTCCGTGCTTGAGCACGGAAGATGGGCAAACAGGCTACGGACCCCAGCATTTGCCTACTTTGTCTATGGTCAAATATGACCCTGTTTCGGATTGGATTGGATTGGATCATAGTGGTATTGGATCATAGTGGCGCTCACTTTTTATACGCAGAAGAACCCAGGAGTTGCTGCAGTATATCTCTTTTTACTATAAAAACTTAATGGGGCGGTCCTAGAGCAGGGAAGGGGTGGGGTAGAATTTATTTTTACCTAGGGGCTTCCAGCAAGGGTCAAAGTGGACCTTCAAAATTCGCAAGCATCAATCGAATAAAGTTTTCTTTTTAAATTCTTGACTTTAAAAATAAACATTTCTGTTTCTCGGGGAATTTGGATTTATCCATTCAACATGGCAGCTAAGTATATGCAGTGAAGCTCACTTATAGTGAATCTTCATACACAGAATCGGACTTAGAAGATTGCTGGATTTATCCTAAAACCTAACATGTTTCCAGCAGTTATTTTCTGTTTAAGGATGAACATCATGCCAGGCATTATCTAAAATTTCCCAAGCGATCTTTGTTTAGGCTATCTCGGGATATGTTTAGGACGTGTTTAGGATCAAAGTATCTGGAGATGAATCTTTGTTGCCAAATTAATTGCTGTTCCGGGGATTCTGCTTCTGCTTCAAGAAGCTTCATGAAAATATTTTATTCTTTACCTCTCCCACGCTAAAAACTTCGCAGTGTCCTACGTAGTATTCAATTGTTCGCAATAAGCGATTAACACTATAAAAGCATTGCAGATCAAAAGTGACAGAAAACAAAATCGCAGTAACCGATATTTCGCTACATCCGAACTCACTATAAGTGAGCTTCACTGCATATACTTAGCTGTCATGTTGAATGGATAAATCCAAATTCCCCGTAAGAAACAGAAATGTTTATTTTTAAAGTCAAGAATTTAAAAAGAAAACTTTATTAGATTGATGCTTGCGACTTTTAAAGGCCCACTTTAGCACGGAAGATGGGCAAACAGAGATTTGCGGACCCCAGCATTTGCCTACTTTGTTTATGGTCAAATATGACCCTGTTTCGGATTAGATTGGATTGGATCACAGTGGCGCTCACTTTTTATACGCAGAAGAACTCAGGAGTTTTTGCAGTATATCTCTTTTTACTATAAAAACTTAATGGGGCGACCTGGGAGGGGGGAGGGTAGAATTTATTTTTACCTAGGGGCTTCCAGCAAGGGTCAAAGTGGACCTTCAAAAGTCGCAAGTATCAATCAATAAAGTTTTCTTTTTAAATTCTTCACTTTAAAAATAAACATTCCTTACGGGGAATTTGGATTTATCCATTCAACATGACAGCTAAGTATATGCAGAGAAGCTCACTTATAGCGAGTTCGGATGTAGCGAAATATCGGTTACTGCGATTTTGTTTTCTGTCATTTTCGGTCTGCAATACTTTTATAATGCTAATCGCTTATTGCGAACAATTAAATACTACGTATGACATTGCGAAGTTTTTAGCGTGGGAGAGGTAAGGAATAAAATATTTTCATGAAGCTTCTTGAAGCAGAAGCAGAATCCCCGGAGCAGCAATTAGTTTGGTAACAAAGATTCATCTCCAGATACGTTGATCCTAAACACGTCCTAAACATATCCCGAGATACGGTGAGATAGCCTAAACACGTCCTAAACATATCCCGAGATACGGTGAGATAGCCTAAACACGTAAAGATTGCCTGGAAATTTTTAGATAATGCCTGGCGTGACGTTCATCCTTAAACAGAAAATTATTGCTGGAAACATGTTAGGTTTCAGGATAAATCCAGCAATCTTAAAGTCCGATTCTGTGTATGAAGATTTTTCGATGTAGAATAGGTTACAATTGAAGGAGTTTCGCCGTATTGGAGATCTTATTTATGACGATTATGCTGCAAGCGATGTATGTGTTGAAGCAAGAGCACAAGAAACTGATAATGACTTTATTGCTACAGTTGCTGAAAATACGTGTGATCTTGGAGGTAAAGGTAAGGAGTTAAAACTCCATACAGAGAAAATGCCAATATTATTTGAGACAATAATTCAGGTGGCGCTGTGATAACATAAGCGCCTCCTGCATCCTATGTATTTCCATGGTAAAGGTCTTTAAATGTTTATTTAAACTGCCAATTTTGTAGAAATAAATTAATAGTGCAATACAAATTAGAACTGAAACTATAAGTAATATTCCTACGTATTTGAAATTATTTTACTTTTCAATTTATTTTTATATCCTTATATTCTGAACACGGTCCTACACAACTGTGAAAAAATACTGATTAATTATACTGGTAATTGGGGGATCGAATTTAAAAATAAACAGAAATACATATACTCAATACTATGCCTCTTTGTGGTTCCAAATGCAAACAAAGGGCGCTTTACTGACACTAGCGACACCTAGATATAATTCTCTAAGCGTTATGGCATTTTCAAGCGTTTCGGTCATAGAAGTTTTATCCCTTTCACTCTAATTTCATACGTCTGATGAATCAGAAGCACAAGAGACAATTAGTGCTTTTATTGCTGCAGCTGCTGATAATACGTCTTCTGAAGCGGAAACAGAAGAAATCGAAATTGATTAAAAAAAGAGGTGGATAAAAAATAAAAAATTGCTGTGGAAAGACTCCAAAATTTGCATGAATATTTAGAAGCCCACAAAGTTAACTGCAATGGCAATTTATATACAACAAAACAAATGTTATGCAAATGTATTGTAAATTGAAATGTTCAAAAGAAAAATACAGATTTTTTTTCAACGTCAATAAAGAGTAATACATATTATTCTTACTATAATGACTTTTCTGTTTTACAATATGGAGTCAGATAAGTCATTCTTATTGTTTGTTTCATCATACAAAAACTTTTTATTGGTTATTGCAAATATCGGTTATAACGAATATTATTTCCTGTCCATTGCGACTTCACTGTATGTGGGCTCCACCGAATTGTTTATAATGGGCGTATCCAGGATATCAGAAATAGTGGTCCACGATTAGATGTAGAATCGTAGAGGTAGATATCGCCAGTGGTGACTCTTGAGGTTGATGCAGGTGAAGCAGGATAGGCGCTGCTTCACTTAAAGTTATCGACTGAACGGGTTATTATTATTATTATTTGGCGAATTTTTAAGACTTGTTTGGCTATTTTTAGCTAATATTTGATAAACATCGTGATGTGTTTCTATGATGTTCGTTGTCGATGAGGAGGGCAAATCCCGCCGCTGAGTCTGCTTCACCCATTGAAGTCACGAGCTGCTATTGGATATCGGTTAGCTAATATGGACTCATGAGAGATCAAATGTAATTGGGAAGTTATGACCCCTAAGCCACTTGGCTACGCCACTGCTAGATACAACGCGCGAGTTGTTTACGGCCATAAAAGTATTTATGCAAAACTGTCAGTCGTGTGTTTGTGTGACACCAGAGGTTTGCTTCTTAGCTCACGCTTGCGGGTGCTCTTCGCGAAACACCCACGAAAAAGTTCCCTACTGCTATCTATGTATCTATTATATCATCATTACCGTTTTGCAATTATACCCAAAATTGCGAATACCGTGAGATACTTGATACCTGCAGAGTTCATTTGAATACCGGAACACACGCCGACAAGGTCTACTATCATTATTCGATTGAAACTCATCAATAATGTACCATCGGTGCCTTACCGTTCCGTTCGACAACCACCCTCCTTCGGTTAATGGGCACATCATGAGCAGCGGGTGAAAAAATAAATTCTTTTGGACAAAATTTTCACTTAATAAAAACCCTTAAAACACCCTCACGAGTTTAACCCGCGGAATTTTTTTTACTAAATATCTTCGAAGTAGGTGTAGTAATTTTTTATTTCGAGGCTCACACACGTGCACCGTTCGTGAGTCACGTCGTGTGATTGGTTAAGCGAGGGAATGACCAGCGCGCGAGTCGCCGTTGCCACTGCAGCGTGCGAAACTTCGTAGCTATAATCGTGGAGATTGGGTGGTTATTTTTGTTTGGTTTATAGCATGGTGTGTTTGATTTTTGTGCTGGAGTTTAATGAACTCGTGAAAGGTGCCAGAGGTCGCGCGCAGGGTCGGCATCAGCTCTGGTCAAGGTGGTCATCTTCCTCATGAAACAGACTTAACGATGTCTCCCTCTTCTTTTCACATGTTGCTCTTGAACGAAGTTGCTATCATATACAGCCAATCAGTCTTTCTTTCAGAACTTTATGGGTGGGTGGGGGTGCGGGAGGGGGGGGGGGGTGCGAGTGAAACTTTAGCGGGGAGGCACGTTTTCTATTTACCCTATATACGACCGTAGCCAGGCAGGGGTCAAAAAAGGGCTAACCCCCCCCCCCCCCCCCGAGAGGTATATTCAGCCCCCTGATAAAAATATTAAATTTTTAGTAGTGGTATGAAATTTTATATAAAATGTCATTCAAATTTTGCATAAAAAATTGAGATTTTTTTTTTTATAAATTATTTTGTTTGAAAGATTTTTTAATTTAGCTGAATGTATGATCATACTAATGATCAAATTATTTACATATTTTATTTAAAAATATTTAAAAATTATGGCAATAGTATTAGGATGCTTTTCTATTATTCACTGTTATACATTATAGAGTTAAAATCAACTGGTATGTAGGTAAAAGTTAATATTAAGCATAAACTTTTTTTAACTTTCAGAATTTTTCTTCAAATTATTAACAGCTTTATTACTTGTTAATGCTTACATTAAAATCAATTATAATAATTATATATTAATATTGATGTGTAGTAACTATATAGATATTAATAATCAACTTTTAGCTTGCAAATATAAAAATATAATTGTTTGTTAATAATTTATATGAATTGCAATATATAATAGCAACTATAATGGTTTATAACTGTTAATGATTAATTGTGATTTTGGCGAGCCCCTCCTTTAAGACTGTTGAGCTCTCCCTTGAATTTCCCTCCACCCGCTTTTCAATTTCGTCTTAGGCTACGGCCATACCCTATATAAATATATGTTGTCACATAAATTGAAATTAAGATAATACAAAATGTGTACGGGGGGGGGGGGGGGCGAATAATCATTTCCGGGGGATCTGAACCCCCGGTTGTATGCTTGAAAAAAGCACTGCAACCAATAGCGGCATTTCCAGTATATTTCGCGAATAAAGAATATTTTTTTCGTTAAAAATGTTTATTATACAACAGGTGCTATTTTATCAGTTCTCTGTGAAAGCTAATAAAAAAATCTGATGTGAGCAACACATGACTTTCCTTCTATAATGCAATGAATTTACTACTTTTACAGTAAAAAAAAAAGGTTTTTCTTCCAGTAGATAATTATATTCTTTCCAAGATATTGAATTTTCGTCAATTAATCGTCATTTTCATTGATTTAGAGTCATTTTTATCCATATGACGAGATTTTCGTTAATTTGGCAACATTTTAAAAAGTCGTCAAGTTGGCGATATTCCGCTAAATTCGTCACCAAAATCTCGCCAAGCGTTATGAACGGAGAAATAAGTTATTCTTATAGCATATAAATGATTATTGGCGTTCACATACAAAAGTATTACTCAAAACATTTTTTTTTCGTGAATGGAACGACCTAGATCCACGAGAATGATGTCACCAAATTTATCGCATGATATTACATATGAAAAGTGAACATGGTTCCCTACAGTTAATATATTTTATTTAATTTATGGGATTTTTTGATAAATTTATTTAAAAAATATGCAATATCTCGATAACGGTTCATGCTAGCGTTCTAAAGTTTATGTCAATCGTTTTCTAAGGAAAAATTACATAAGAAATGTCTATTTGCGCAACTTTATTAAAGGTTTTGGTTTTATGATGATTATTTCAAAATTTCACTCGAAAATTTAGGGGCGTTCTGAACATTCGATTACGTTTAAAAACAATAGGCTTCCAGTATTTACGGATTGTGATTTTTGTACCAAATTTCATTCGAATCGCTCCATTCGTTCGTGAGATATCGTCTCCACAGATTCACTGACACACACACGCACACACACACGCACACACACAACACACACACACACACACACACACACACACACACAACACACACACACACACACACAGACATTACCTCAGAAATGTTTGATTCGTGATCACGGATGCTTGAAACGTGCTCTCCCGTCGAAAACTAGAATTCGAATTTTCGACCCCATCACAATACTTTCCTTATACATTATGTATATAAGGAAAGTAATAATACCGCTATAAAGAAAACATTTTTTATCTACAAAAAGTTTTTGATTCGCTGTCACACGTCAAAAGCAATGTCTGGTTTTGTTAAATATATGTTTACTTTTTTTATAATAAAACTTGCAATCGATGTAATACATTTATTAATTTATGATAGTTCTGCATATAAATTTTATCCATTATTTGCCCACTATTAGCCAGTTACATTTTCCAGTATATTTGCCAAATTAAACATTAGCATTTAATGCAAAATAGCCAGTTTTTGTCCATATCTTATTGCTTAATATTATTACGACTTATCCTCTGGAATCGTGGCTGTACTCTCAGGTTACAACAATGAGTCTAAATTTCTGGATAACTAACACTTTTATTTAAAAGCACTAATAAGCGTAAACAGGAACAATATTCAGCGAATAGCTGGGTAACTATCTCATAAGATCACCAAACAACTGTTAGATACAATAAAACAACAAAACAACAATGATACAGCAAAACAACAATGTAATGCTCAGCTAATTCTGATAATAGTCGATGCTTTTTCTCAAAACACTGACATATCGCACAATTTTATTTAGTTTGTATCTCGTCAACTGCTCCCCAATTGAGCGATGAATCTTATATATTATGAGTCTTTTCTACTCGTATATATTATAAGTCTCTCATGAGTCTTTTCTATAATGAGTCTTTTACAGACTCAGCGTAAAAATTTCCCGAAAAGGCTCATATCTCCAAGAATATTCGATAGCTCGAAAAAGTTCTAGCATTTTTTAAATGTCGCCAAGGAAACTATACTCCATAAAATAAAAATATGTCAATTCTACATTCAAGTAATAGGCATTGCTGCATGTAAATGTGTTTTACCCTTCTGGGAAATCTAAGATCCAGTGAAGAAGAGCCAGATAAGAGCCTGTGGACTCTAAGAGTCAGTGAAAAAGAGCCAGATAAGAGCCTGTGGACTCTAAGTGTCAGTGAAAAAGAGCCAGATACGAGCCTGTGGACTCTAAGAACCAGTGAAAAAGAGCCAGATAAGAGCCTGTGGACTCTAAGAGTCAGTGAAAAAGAGCCAGATAAGAGCTTGTGGACTCCAAGAGCTAGTGAAGAGCCAGATAAGAGTTTGTGGACTCTAAGAGCCAGTGAAGAAGAGCTAGATAAGAGCCTGTGGACTCTAAGAGTCAGTGAAAAAGAGCCAGATAAGAACCTGTGGACTCTAAGAGCCAGTGAAGAGTCAGATAAGAGCCTGTGGACTCTAAGAGCCAGTGAATAAGAGCCAGATAATAGCCTGCGAACTCTAAGAGCCAGATAAGAGCTTGTGGACTCTAAAAGCCAGTGAAGAAGAGCCAGATAAGAGCCTGTGGACTCTAAGAGCAAGAGAAATGAATTTACTTGCTCGTAACAATATGCAGTATATTACTTCAGACGGTTTACTATTGTGTATTAAGGTTTACTATTAGTTTTTTCCCATGAGATATTCATTCCAAAAGGGAAAAACTAACCAATAATATTTATCTCTTTATTAAAAATGTGTATTATGCGTCTATCCGAAAGTTCTTCGTACAATGAGTTGTTGCGCCCGAAGAGATATAGATATATCAACGTGATATTATCGTTTAAATATCGCATGAAATATTTATGGATAAACTAGTTGTAAACCCGTTTGCCGTATGCATTTATAGAAATTATTGAAACTTAATTCACAATTTGAGGCGAATTTTTGACATTTGGGCTCTTTCTTTTGGAAATTTTACATCAATTCTCACAAAAAGGAAAGAAGTGTATTATTCTGTGTTGAGATAATAAGCAGACAGACAAAAACACAACTTGCGATTTTATTTATATAGATAACAGTTTTGCCATTAAACAGTAGGAAGCATGAGTTAGAGAGAAGGAGATAAATCTTCTATGGATGAAGCGTTTGAAAATGCTATAATCATGGAGGTAAGGAGTTAAAACTTCATATTAAGAAAACACCAATATCGTTCGAGACAATCATTCAGGTGGCGCTGGGATAAGATAAGTAGCCCTGCATTGTATGCATTTCAATGGCGAAAGGCCTAAAATATTTATTTAAATTGTCCATTTTGTAAAAGTAAACTATCAGCGCAATGCAAAGTAGACCTGAAGCAATAAAGAATATTCCCACGTGTTCAAAATTATTTTACATTTCAATTATTTTTTATCTCCCTATATTCTGCATTTTATCCTACCACTGTGAAAAAATACTGGTTAATTGTACTCATAATTAGGAAACCCGTAATATAAATATAATAAAAAAATACATATACTAAATACTACCTCTTTCTGCTGTGTCAACTAACCATAGTGGCTACTTTACTAACACTAGCGACACCTACATATAATTCTCATCAAAGCATTAAGGCATTTTCAAGCGTTTCATCCATAGGAGTTTTATCTCCTTCTTTCTAACTCCATGTCTCTAATGCTTTGAGGATTATATCCAGGTGTCGCTAGTGTTAGTAAAGTAGCTGCTATTGTTAGTTGACACAACAGAACAGCGTAATATTTAGTATATATGATTATTTTTAAGGTTCCCTAATTGTGAGTACAATTAAACAGTGTTTTTTCACAGTTGTAGGATATTGCCAACGGCCCTACCGTGCTGAAAACACCGGTTCCCGTTAGATCACAGTCAAGCAGCATTGGGCGCGGTTAGTACTTGGGTGGGTGATCATCTGGGAACACCGCGCGCTGTTGGCATATTTCGGGAGCGGTAGCCCGGTGGTTTGCGCGCTGGATTTGCACGCTGCCACAACTGCCGCCGTGTTCATGCGGAGTACGATCACGTTAAACATGTGGGTCCGTAAGTCCTTCCAAGTGGTTGGTGGTAGGGGAAGGAGGGTACGGTCCCTGTGGATGCCTCCCCATTGAGTTCCGGTCTAAATTGGGTGGCACTTTTCGGCCGTCCAAATGGTTACCTTACGCCTTTCTGGTAGGTCGGACGGTCTGGGTCTCAGCAGCAACAACAGTTGTAGGATAGAGTATACAGATTATAGGGAGATAAATATGAATTGAAAGGTAAAATAATATTGAATACGTAGGAATATTTTTTATTGTTTCAGTTCTAATTTGCATTGCGCTAATAATTTATTTTTACAAAATGGACAGTTTAAATAAATATTTTAGTCCTTCCGCTATAGAAGTATATACAATGCAGGATCGCTTATCTTAACTCATCGCTGCCTGAATGAATGATTGTCTCAAATGACATTGGCGTTTTCTTAATATGAAGTTTTAACACCTTACTTTTATCTCCATGGTAGGAAGTGTCTGCAAAATTTATGGGAACGCCCCATGCTGGCGGGTTCTTGTGATTTGGAATACTTTCCTTGTTGACTACGTTTCTGTCCTTAATTGCGGCAGAAATAAAGAGCGATCTTTCATATATGGCTTTTGAGCATTCAATATACAGTTCGCCATCAGAAAAAGAAGTAGGACCTCTAGGTCTATGTCTACAGTGCAGAATGTCTGCTGTCTTCCCTTGTTCATGAAACTTGCATAATTTTAGAGATAGAGGCACAAACAACGATCGGGTCATGTTATCAGATCTTTAGTTGTCTTTATTGTTGAGAAGCTCAAGAAACAATTAGTTGACATTATTTTGAAGTTTCAAATGACTATTTGGTCCCATTTATTTGGAGGCTCATAAAACGATTGGGTCACGTTCAAAGTGAGGAAACAGTTAAAAGGACATACAGGTTTAAAGAGGTATCCTCCATGGCACTGTATGAATCCTGCGATTGTATAAAACGTCAGGGGTTGCAATTTCCAGTCCAAAAAGAATCAACCAACAATCGTAAGGAAAAGAAACAATATGCATACATATATATGATGGGAGATGCAAATGAAATGTGAATCCTTATGCAAGTTTATGTGTGGAACAATGGTGTTCATGAAGGAAAATGATATTTTGAACTTTGCCATGCAAGGAATTATTAAAATGGCATTATTAAAATAGTGCACATTAGTGCAAATCAACCAACCAATCCATCGCCATCACCCAACTATTGCAAACTTGAGAAAAAAAAAATTTTAAGAAACATTTAAATTTTTTTTTTTTATAAATTATAATGTAAGAAAACTCATAAAAAGAAAAAGTGCACGTTTTTAACACTTTACAACAAAGTTGAAAAGTGTTTATGACT
The DNA here is from genome assembly GCA_951213105.1 of Amaurobius ferox. Taxonomy (NCBI): domain Eukaryota; kingdom Metazoa; phylum Arthropoda; class Arachnida; order Araneae; family Amaurobiidae; genus Amaurobius; species Amaurobius ferox. The sequence continues at coordinate 31,894,771 of OX578151.1, forward strand.
TTGTTCATTCTGTCTGTCTGTCCGTTAGCACGATAACTGCCGTAAAAATGACTTAATCAAAATGATATTTTAGTATGTTGTTCAGACGGTCTGTAGGACCTATGGGAATATAAATGAATAATATCACCCAATTAGTTTTGGATTGAACCCGGGTTGAAAAAATGAAATACATTGAGCCCTATGGGACCTAATTTTTCAAACATTTTTTAAGCGGATTTAAAATTCACAAATTGCTTCGAAAATTTTAGGTAATAGTCAAATTGTTCCATAAAATATATAAAAAAAAATTCAGCGAAATATATTCAGTAGTTTTTTAAATAAAAATTAAAATAATAATTACACATCTTATATGAAACGATCACGTGACCACGATATGAAACGATCACATGACCCACTTCAAAATGATATATGGCATCCATCTTGTTTCAAAATCGTGATTTTTTAAAGTTCTTTTTAATTCATATTGAGTCTTGTATTCGTCCTAAAACTACTTTATTTTTGCTTAAATTCTGTGCATCTACATACTAAAACAACACAATGACAATATATTTGAGTTTAAATTCTCATTCAAATTTGATTATTTCTACAACTTAGCCTATTTTTCACCTATGTAAAATGTAAACAGCAAAATATGTAGAATGAGTTGTATTAGAATTACTGTATTTCTTTAACACAAAATAATTGAGTCCATGGAGTCTGCATGGCTGATATGAATGAAATATTAATTGATTTTATAAACAGAAGGACGATTTTTTTCGATGAAGTTTTAAGCATAGAGTTTATGAATTGTAGCTCCATGGTCTTAATTTTTAAATAAAATAAATTATTATAGTATTGTGATGAATGAAATGAATGAAATCCTGTTTTTATAGAGAGATCCAGGCGTGTTATTTTTTCTATGACGTCATTTGAATTTATTTCAGTTGTTTTCGATGAAGTTTTCAAATATAATAAATTATCGTAGTATCATGATAGTTTTAAAAATATTACCGTAGAATGTATCGCATTTTAGAGATATTTAAACCAGGCAATTTATATTTCAATGCCGTCATTTGAATGAAGTTCATTTTTTTCAATGAAGGTTTAAGTTTTCAAATATAATAAATCAATGTAGTATTGTGATAAGTTTAAAAATATTATCGAGGAATGTATTGCATTTTCGACTTTTTTAAATAAAATTGCATTGAAGTTGGAAAGTGTTTCATAATCAATGCTTTAAGCATGATTGATCTTTTTTTTTTTTTTTTCATTTTGATATGGAGTATAAGGCATCTGGAGATAAAACTGTGGAATATCAATGCATGTAAAAGTCGAGTTGAAAATTACACTACAGGTAAATACCTGTAGTGTAATTTTCAACTCGACTTTTCTTCGACAGCCAGCAGTCTTTGTGGATGTTGGGTTTTTTTGTATTTTGCAGGCACTTTAACCTTCAAACCGAAACATTCAGTGCCGCCTACAGGATTTTGAGTCCCTATGTAGCGAATACGCGGGTCTTTCTTTCTAGGGGCAGATTTAAAGTTTTCCGCCCATATGCAACTTCCTTTCATCCCCTTCTCCTGTGGATTTTATTTACCAGATGCAGACAGGTCGTTTGACCTGGCACATGTGCCGGGTGTCCCGGGATTGCTGTCGGGACGATGCTTCGTTTCTCGTATACCTTCGGGTGGGGCGGGTGTTTTCTTTGATTACCAGATGCAGGCTACATTTTGTACTGTACCATCGAATGTCGTAATTTATCTATTTATTTATACAATTATAAGAGAATAGGTTAAACATTTAATTATAGATGTACATATACAAATACACCAGCACAAATTGTACACAATATCACGCCAGAAAAAAAACATGCAACGCAAAAAAGCAGTGGCGTTGCAAAGGGTGTTGTTGTTGTTGAGACCCAGACCGTCCGACCTACCAGAAAGGGGCGTTGCAAAGGGTGTGTCGAAATTCCAGACCACACGATTAACCCTAAGGCTTATGGTAGCAATTTGTGTGACCGGCGCAAAGGGTGTGTGTAAAAATCTCTCCTCCCTTGGAACCCGATCGGAACCCATTGAAGATAGGAGAAATAATCTCTGGTGAAATGGGAAACGAAATAAACTGCCCCCTCCTCCCCTCCGCAAGAAAAGAAAGTTAGTGACGCCACTGCAATAAAATATAAGAAAAATGAAAAGCATAAAACATCAATTAATCAATTTTCATTAATCGTATCATTATCATTATCGTTAGATTTCTAGTCACAATAATATTATTAATGATTTATGCCAAATTAAACTGAACTAAAACATAGTTTTATATTTAAAATCAATCGCATCCTCAGTAGGCAGTTGCCTATGTTGTCTCCAATTTGGCGGTCATATTAACAGGGCCGCAAACAGGAGAAGGGGGGCTATGGATGCATTGCATAGGGACCTGGGCAACATAAATAATTTATAAGAAAAGGTCAATAACTTGTAAAGGGTAGTAGCTGACCCGCACATTCTTGCAATGAGACCCGAAAATTTCCGCTCCCAGCAGTGCCGACTATCCTTTATTTTACAGGTTACTGGCCTTTTTTATCCCTCCCCCTCCTGTTGGCAGTTCTGCAAAGATGCTTTCTTTCATAATCAGTGGTGCCGAGTGCCGACGTATTGTTTTGGCCCCTATGCAGAAAATTAGTGGGCTTCTTATACAAGTTTTCCTTTTTTACAAGTTTTTACTGCTTACAAGGACTGTTTTCAAAATTTATTTATGAAGCCGGGCCTCCAAACCTCTCTGACTTCTCTTGACAGTTCTGTTAGTGGCCTTGGTTATAATGTAGACATGGCATGAAAACGACCGGATTATTAGCATTGAAGTTTTCAAATTTTGTTTGGCATACAAAAACTTTAAATAGTAACTGTAGACAACAATAGATGGCGCTACATACCCATTGAAAACATTGGCTTCTATTTTCCTCATGTTTAAATTCCCTGTATTTAAATAAATCTTTTCCGCCTTGCTTCCAACGAAACATCCATAATAAAGTGATGAACTTTTGTTCTGAAATATTTGTTCACTATAAAAGTATCGGTTGTTGACAGTGTTGTGGTAAATGCAATTATTACCGAACATTTGCATTAGATAAAATCAGTGTTTTCTTTTTCGGATAGGGCAGAGGGGGGAAATGGAATCTTAGAGGGGTAAATTTACTATTTGAGTTTTTAATTTTCTCTTTGGGCTTCTTAAAGTTTCATTATCTATTTGATGTGTATGTTTAGGTCTAGTTATGTAATAGCCGTTCCTTATTGTTCATGAAATCTATTATTTAATTCCCTACATACAGTTCCTAGCTTTCCTTTTCTACTTAATATTAGGCTATTAGTAATCATGTATTTATGATTATCTTCTATCATAATTACACTATCATAGATATTATATTTTGTAGTTTTAAATTTTCTTTGTCGATAATTTTTATATGGTAATAAACTTAGGATGCAAGTTATTAATGTATCTATTAGCTATCACGCATATTATTTCTTCATTACATATATATATATATATATATATATATATATATATATATATATATATATATATATATATATGTATATATATATATATATATATATATATATATATATATGTATATATATATATATATATATATATATATATGTATATATATATATATATATATATATATATATATATATATATATATATACATATATATATACATACATATATACATATATATATACATACATATATATACATACATACATACATATATACATACATATATATACATACATACATATATATATACATACATACATACATATATACATACATATATATACATACATACATATATATATACATACATATATATATACATACATATATATATACATACATATATATATACATACATATATATACATACATATATATATACATACATATATATACATACATATATATACATACATACATACACATACATAAATACATACATACATATATATATATATATATATATATATATATATATATATATATATATATATATTACATTTGGCTTTGACTGGGTAACATAAAATGTCTCTGGGGGGCGGCAATCGAACTCCGTGGATGTCTAGAAACACTGCGTAAAAGTGTATAAAAGTGAACATGACCGAGGAGTAAGGGTGTTATATGGAACGAAAAATTGTGGACATTCTTAAGTGCTACTACCCCCCCCCCCTTCGCAATGAATTTGTCCATAAATATATCCATTTCTTTTTGTCTAATGTTTTCGAAATTAATTTCATGTAAATGCGAATATGGTGCATAGGCAACGAGTTCTGGTTTAATCAAAATGTTATGAAAACATAACGAGGGTTATGTTGTACATTCATCTATTTTGCAATTTTCTCATAGACTATAGAGACATAATTGTTTTCACTAAAATTTTCGATTTCGAGATTTTGTTGCCAGTATATGTTTTAAGACTTCCTGAATACGTTTCGACCATCTTTGGCGTAATGTTCGTCTGTCTGTGGTCTATTTGTGTACACTATAGCGGGCGCAAATATCAATGGATTTTCATGAAACATAACTTTATACCCGGTTTTGTTATCAAAAATCTAGAACTAGATAGAATTTTTTTTTAATTCAATCGAAAACTTTGAAATTTATTTCACATTTTATATTTTTTCAACATGGCAGCATGGGACAAAATTTGACATAATCATGCATATAAAAGGGATTATTTATAGTTCAATGATTACGAAACTTAATAGCTTCAATCATTGTTGTGAAAAATAGCCGCGAAACAATTTGTTTTGTTCGTGACGCCATTAGCCCCCCTCGGAGGGCAAGTTACCCCACGGGGGGGTACATTGTTAAGTATGGCATCAATCAAAAGATTTTTTCAAGCCCTTTAAAGTGAAGGGATTTTCCAGAAAAAAAAAAAAAAAAAAATTGTAAAATTTGAAATAAAATAAAACAAAATTTATCTGGAGCGTGGCTCAACTTGACTTTTAAACAGCTTGTGGTTTCGTTTTTCAAATTCTACAACCATGCCAGGTAACATACTATAATTATGATCATTTGGAACAACGATTTTCCTGATACGGTTAGAACGACAGACAAACGCTACCGATGCATCATTACAATACTGTCTTCTAAAAACACAATTCATTTCATTGATTTAGCGTCATCGTTATCATTTGGCGATATTTTTTTTATCGATTTGGTGATAACATTTAAAATACTAGCCAAGTTGGCGATATTCAGCCAAATGCGTCGTCAAAATTTTCGCCAAGCATTATGGACGGACGGATGGAGAAATGGGTTATTAAAATATTAAATTAATAATTCCCACAAAGCAACAGGAATTATCGAGGAAATTGAACTTACTTTTGCAAAGTATTGCATTTTTATCAATAAGATGTCATTTTATTAATTCAGTGTCATTTTATCAATTTGGAGACATTTTCGCATATTTGGCAACATTTTTTAAATGTCGCCAAATTTGTCGCCAAGTGGGATAATTTGATTGACAGACAAATGCTACCGAAACATCATTACAGTACTATCTCCTAACAAACACATTTTTATCGATTAGGTGATATTTTTATCGATTTGGCGCCATTTTCATAAATTTTGCAACCTTTAAAAAAAGTCGCCAAGTTGGCAGGACGGATGGAGAAATGGGTTCCAAAAGTGATATTTTAGAAGTGAAGTAGATTGTGAAAATTTGTTTGTTTTTGCAAATTTTGCAAGAATTTTTTTTTTTTGATAATTCTGTAACATTGGTCTAAAAGATCACAATTATAACATGTTAGCCTTCACTTTAAAGGGATTGAAAAAATATCTTTTAATTGATACCATACAAGGCAATGTACCACCCCACCCCCTAGGGGTGTAACTTGCCCCCTTCCCCCAAAGGAGGGGCTAATGACGTCACGAACACAAAAATTGGCTTTTCTTTCACAACCATGATTGAAACTATTAAGTTTCGTGATCATTGAGCTTTAAATAATCGCTTTTATGCATAATTATGTTAAATTTTTTCCTATGCTGCAACGTTAAAAAAATATAAAATTTCGAATAAACTTCGAACTTTTCGTTCGAATTTAAAAAAAAATTCTATCAAGTTGCAGATTTTTCGTAGTATTTATTAGTATTTATAAACCATAATAATTACTATTATATACTTCAATCCATATATATTATTAACAAATAATTGCATATTTATATTTGCAAACTAAGAACTGATTACTAATATCAGTATAGCTACAACACATCAACATTAATGTATAATAATTACAATTGATTTTATTATAAGTATTAACTAGTAATAAAAAAAGATGCTAATTAGTCGAAAAAAATTTCTGAAAGTTAATATAATTTAAGTCTAATTTGTTAACACTTAACTACTTATCGGTTGATTTTGACTCTATAATGCATAACAGTGAACCCTGCAGTAATACAAAAGTATCCTAATTACTATTGGCATAATTTTAAAAACTTAAATATTTTTAAATTAAATATGGAAATAAGTTGATCATTAGTATAACCCCAAATTCAGCTAAATTAAAAAATCTTTAAAACAATGTAATTTATAAATAAATCTTTATAAATAAATTTATAAATACATTTTTTATACAAAATGTGGGTGACATTCTAGATGAAATTTCATATATAAACTAAAAATTTAATATTTTCATAGGGGGGAGGGGGGCGCTGGTACGCACCGTTCTTCGTACAGAATATACGAGTATATACGGATATAATGAGAAGAATTTTATTCACATTATGCGGTAAATTTTTATTATTGAGTCTTCCTTTTTGGAATTTTATAAAAATTCTTACGAAAATAATATAAATGAGCTCTAGTGTGCTGAAATAATAAACAAACAGACAGAATCGCAACTTGCAATTTTATGTATATAGATGATGATAACTGTACAGTTAAATAAAATAATTGCTTCTTTGCAAATTACGTTGTTGTTGCTAAAAAAAATACATGCAAATACACTCTGTTGCAAAAAAATGTATGAATCTATAAGAAATTGAGCTACAGTCGCGAAACTCAGCTTGTATGTACCGTTTGAGGAGATATGCAAATGATCAGAATTTGGGGAGAAAAAAAAGTTTTATTAAAAAATGGTGGCAATAAGATGACATTGAAGTAAGTGGTAAATCGTCCCCTGGAAGCTATACAAGCCGCTATTCGGTACTCATAGAGTCAATAAAGTTGTTTATGTCCCTCTGCGGAAGATTCTGTCACAAAAGCTGCAACTGGGAAGCTAATTCATTGGCATTCTGAGAAGTATGCAATTCCCGTCCCAGTATGCCCCAGACATATTCTATTAGTGATATAACTGAGGACCTGGATGACCATGGGAGGGTATTAAACCCCCGAAGACATTGTTGAGAAATGTCTTGAAGTATGTGGTCGAGCGTTGTCGTGTTGATAAATGAAATCTGGGCGGCTTAATAGCATAGGCATAACAATCGGTTGCAGAATATCGTCTACGTATAAGCAAGGCGTCAAATTGGCTTGCAGTACAACTAGACGAGATGGTTTCCCAGACTCTTATACCACGTGTGATGGCCGTGTTGTTGTTGTTGTTGAGACCCAGACCGTCCGACCTACCAGAAAGGTGTAAGGTAACTGATTGGACGGCCGGGAAGTGCCACCCAATTTAGACCGGAACCCAGTGGGGGAGGCATCCACAGGGACCGTACCCTCCTTCCCCTACCACTAACCTCTCGGAAGGACATACGGACCCACATGTTTAACGTGATCGTACTCCGCATGAACACGGCGGCATTTGTGGTAGCGTGCAAATCTAGCGCGCAAACCACGGGGATACCGCACCCGAGATGGCCAACAGCACGCGGTGTTCCGAGGTGGTCACCCACCAAGTACTAACCGCGCCCGATGCTGCTTGACTTCGGTGATCTAACGAGAACCGGTGTTTTCAGCACGGTACGGCCGTTGGCCGGTGTGATGGCCGTGTGTCGTTCGGCAACAATTGTGGGATCGCAACGCTGGCCATTTCTCCTCTTCCACATACGTATACGGCTGTCACTAGCACTTGGGAAATAAGCGGGATTCGTCGCTAAAGACAATATGCCTCCAATCGGACACTTTTTGACAAAAACATGATATAAGATATATTTATATACAAGATATATTTTTATTGGTGATACGAAAAGTTATGCATTTTGGTTTTGGTGGTACGTATTTATGAAAAGGTTGAGAACCCCTGATTTAATACATACTACAAATTTGAACGTCCTCTTTTCCTGTTGTTCGGTGTATCACAGTACGGTGTCGGTCACATTTAGGCTTCCCTTAGGCAAAATTCTCGAGACTTCTTCTAGACACGCATCCTCCTCGTCTTCACCTTCTAACTAAAGCTGACACTAAACTGAGAATTATATCATCGTTCATGTCCTGGCGCTCATCTTCCTTTATCCAACTGTGAATGCCTTCTTTAGTAACGGGTTCTGAAGCTGGGAAATATATTTTTGTAGCTCTATGAGCGGAAGATTATCTGCATCATCCTCATATTCCGCGATTTCACTGAAAATAACATAAAATTTCAGGACTTTACGGGAGGTGATGTTTTAACTTTCTCAGGCAAAATGTGATGAGTAGTGCAAATAAGTGCTCGCTCGGATAATACAGAACCTTGGATAGTGTCGATTATCTGAGTTACTTCTAGTTATCTTATCAAATGTTTAAAAAAAAAAAACGCACTAATCTTTCTTTCTTCAGAATCTGTGCTTGGCAAAAAATGGTAGGGAAAATCCTTAAAACTGGACAATCTAAATATTTTTTACTATAGATTAATGTGAGAAAGCTGACATAAGTGGAGAGAGGGAATATAAACTCTTGCGGCGTGGCTGCATCACGTCACTCACTGCTACGAAAGACATCCCCGATTATACCTTCGGGCCCGAAGAATTATTTTGGGCGTAACGGTATAGCGAGGGATCAGCAATCTAAAGATTCCGAATTTGAACCTATTCCCCACGATCGGGCCTCCCGCACTTGATGACTACGGATGAAAAATGAGCACGCAACTTTCTCTCTATCCAACGATTTCACCTTTCTTATGAGGTGGCAGCACTGCAGATGACGCATACTTCCATTCCTCCTCTCCTCTCTTGGTTGACCAAGACTGACGTCACGCAGTCGCACGCTGAAGTACGACTAACTTCCCAGCTATTCAGCTTTCGATTGAATTTCAGTTTGGGGACGCGGTTGGGGGGTTTTCCGAGCGCCCCCCCTCCTCATTGAAATTCGATCGAGCTTCTCACCAGGGGATGGAGTGTGTGGTGTGGCTGCATTGCACCACTCACTGCTATGAAAGACATCCTCGATTATATTTTCGGGTCCGAAGAATTCTTTTGGTCATAACGGTATAGCACTGGATCAGCAATCTAAAGATTCCGAGTTCGAATCTATCCCCCACCATCGGGGGGACTAGCGGCCCTCCTCACTCTGAACCGAAATAAACCTAATGTTCAGAATTACTAATAGGTTCTCTCCTATCTCTCCCCATACACGAGAATCGTATTTGAGTTTCGTCTAAAATACGACGTCTTTATGTGAGTGATGCTCCCAAGTTTGGAAAAAAATTGGGAGCACATAACAAGTACATATTTGCACATAAACAACTTTGTACATGCATGTACAACGTTGTATTTGTACATATATGTACATTATACAAAGTTGTATTTGTACATGTATGTACATTAACAAGTTACGTATGCGACTTGTTTATGTACAAACGATTAAAATCGTAAACGATGAAAATCTTCAATCGTAAAAAAAAATATTTCAATCTTTTTTACGATTGAAGAAAATTCACTGCTTAAAAACGTTAAATACAGCTTAAGTTTATTAAATTTGAATAATTCCAAATTCTAAATTGTTGAAAACGATTATTTATAAATGAATCAATATTGTTGCAAATACAGTGCGTTAGCACATATTGAACGTGAAAATCATATAATGTAACTGACAAATTGAAATAGCAGAATTTTTTTTTTTAGTTAGGTGGCGCTAGTGTACGCTCAAAAATATATCAGAAATATCGTCAGCTGATTATTATAGACCTAATTTTTTAGCAATGTAGCGTAAGGGACTTCGTCAAAGAACGAGAACTTTGCGTGTACAGAAGGCAATGAATGCGCAGAGAGCAAGCAGCCTGTGTCGGGGTAGAAGCGAGATGTGTGCGGATGGAAATCACGTCTGCTAAAATGAATGGAAATCTGTATTTAAAAGTGTAAATATGTGTACATAATAAATATTTTGTGCTGTGAATCCGGTGGCTTTCTTCTGAATCCGGTACAGCAATCGAAGAACATGTCGGTTTCACAGAGAAGAAGAATTTCTTATTTTAAAGCAACATTTTTCTTTTCGTTCTTAAGAGCATGTCTTTGAAGAGTTTCACAAGAAATACCCAGAGTCTGACTAACGCATGGGCTCCGGCCCCGTATCAGAGGGGCCCCAAATTAAACATTGAAAAAAATAAACGACTACCTCTTGAAAAAAATATATGCCCTGGAACAGGTTTGTTTGCTCCGCAGAAAGATTCATTTTGGAGATATATAGGAATTACCGCACTAATTTATCATGTTGGCATCTTGGTCAGTTGTGTATTTTGAAATTCCATTTGGGGGTGTTTCAGTTTCAAATATCAATCTCAATGGGGTCCAAATTAGAGGTCTGCACGGGGTCGGGGCTGGCCCGTGGGCTTTGGTCCGACCTAGACCACGGCCTGGGCTCAAGCCGCGTTTTATTAAATTCGGGTCAGATTGGGCCGAGTCAAAGTAAATAATAAAAGTCAATAAGTACTGTTTACTTAAAATTGAACACTAATATTTTATTTTCAATTTTTTTTCAGCGATTTTTATTTCAATTATTAGATTCCGAATCCTTCTAAGTTATCAAAATTAAATAAATTTTATTCTTAAAGTAAAACACTGCCGTCGATTTCTTTCAGATAAAAAAAAAATTTGAATGAAAATTTGAGCAAAATTAATATATGGATAAGACGAATTATTGTCCTTAAATTTATTTATATTTGTATTCTAAATATCTACCACTTAATTTAAAATTAATTAAACTTTTAAAACATTCACAAAATAACCATAATCAAAGAAAATGATATCTATGTATATTGACATAGAATGTTTAATCGCATTGAAATATCGTTCAATATACTAATGATTATGGCATGTGACATATTTATTTTGTAGCCGCTGTAGTTAAGAATATTTGGTGCTGGTGAGCCCTAACAAAAGGGCATTGCATTGTTCACTGATAACTTAAATGGGCGAATAAAGCATTTTTAAACATAATCTCAGTAAAGAACCGTTTTCTCATTTAATTTCTGATATTATCAAACCAAAATGATAAATAAAAACACACTTTACAGTGATGCTCATTCTTGATTTGTACAGATTTTTCAAGTAATTAGGTTCTTTTTAATTTATTACTATCTATATAAATAAAAATGAAAATCTGTCTGTCTGTCTGTCTGTCTGTCTGTCTGTTTGTCACACCATCACGGGAGAACGGCTGAACCGAATTTGATGAAATTTTGTGGGTAGCCCAGAAATAGCCCTACTTAAAATTATATCCATGTTTTGAGTTTCTACGACCAGTGGTTCTCGAGATATTAGCAAAAAATGAAATTTTCGTTTGTCTCATCGTCACGGAAAAACAGCTGAACCGAATTTAATGAAATTTGGTGAATAGCCTTGAAATATCCCCCCATAAATTTTGTCCAAGTTTCGAGTTTCTAAGACCTGGGGTTGTCGAGATATTAATGAAAAACGGAACTTTTTCCTAGGAGTTCTACTCCCTAACTCCGTGGTTTATCCAAACGAAAAGCTTGAAAATCGTTTGAAAGTGAATTAAAATTTAATCTCTGAGTTTGATGGGAGATTTTTTGCGTTAATTAGTCACTTTCTGAAAACATGAATTGTTTGAAACATGATTTAAAGGGGAAATCTATCTCCATGGTTCATGGTTTATTTAAAACAAGCTTTTACGGAACAATGAGAAGTATAGAGAAATCAAAATCGTTATTTAATTTCGCAGTTTATGTTATAAGACATGACATATTTAACATGTTATAAGATTCTATCTTATATCATGTTACTCAGAAACGCAATTAAATTAAATCTGCCTGTTAATTTTAATAATTATTTTTTCGATTTGAATAATAAATAAATGGATATAAAAATATATTTTAGAAAAGAACGATTTGATTTTTCTTATAGCATTTTTGACTGGATAATATCAATTACGGTCTTCAGGTTTAAAAATTATTATTATTTATATTTTCGGGGATTATTGATTCAAGGATTATTGATATTTTCAAGTTATTATGCAATTATTTTATTATGACAAAAATTGTTTAAACTCATGTATTGTATGTTGTACGAATCTTCTACAAATACACGTGTATATCTTTTAATCTACGAGAATATAAGTAGTACAGGTATATTGACATATGTTTTGATATATATTGGCATATATTGGAATCAATTACGACCTTCTGGTATAAAGAGTACGGATATTATTGATGTTTTCAATTTATTACGTCATCTCTTTTATTTGGCAAATATTTTTGAGACGCATATTGTAATACGGGTAATCTTCTACTAACACATTGGCATATTTTCTGATCTGCGACAATATAATTAGTACGGGGTTGCATATATTCATTCAATTCCTATTTTTTCTTCTGTAAATTTGCTTACAAAAGGGGGCAGGATGTTTTATTCTTCAGATCTGATCGTGAAGATAATTTTGCATAGTGAGAACATATATTCTTTAACTTCTCTTTAGGAGCAATAAATTTAATATTTTAACAGAATTTGCACATGATTGCGAACTTTAAGTTTCTTTAAATTATACACTCCCTACGAATAACGGGTGTGCTGTTAGTGGTTAACATTTTAGGAGGATATATCATGTTGCTCGGCATCGCAATTAAATTAAATGTGTTTGTTAATGTTTTTATTATTTTTTTTTCGATTTAAATAATAAATAAATGGATAAATGGATATAAAAGTATATCTTATGAATGGACGGTTTGATTTTTCTTTTAATTATATTAATTGCTAACTGCGTACATCAATTTCTTTTATTTTGGCAAAGAGTTTTCAAGCTTATATCGTATTTAGCTACTAAACTCATATATTGTGTTTAGCCAATAAATTCATATAGCCGATAGTTGAAACAGAAAAAGAGTAGAGCGGGTATATCTTCTAATACAACTGTAGTGTTTTCATTTAGTATATTGAAACGGGATAAGAATGTTTCATTCAGATCTGCAAATTCAAAGCTACGAATTTGGAGGGATATCGCTAATTTGACAACTTTTCTTAAACTTTGCCAAATTGACGGAAATGTCGCCAAATTGATATAAACGACACACAAACAGCTGCCATAAACCTTCGGGTTGGTCGTGTGGCTTGGGTCTTCTACATATCAATGAAACTTTTTTTTGTTTTGTTAGAAGAGAGTACTGAAATGATGTTTGGTTAGCATTTATCTGTCAGACCAACCATCCTACTTAGTAATACATTTAGCGAATTTTTAAAATGTCACCAAATTGATAAAAATGTTTTCAAATCTATAAAAATATCTTGAAATTGATAAAATTGCGCTACATAAATGATATTAATTGTTTTTTGTTAGGGGATAGTATTGTGATGATATTTCGTCAATTTGTCGCAAAGTGGAACTGTCAGTTCTACAGTCCCACTTGGCGATAAATTTGGCGATTTTTTAAAATGTCGCTAATTTGACGAAACTGTCGCCAAATGTTCCATAGAAATATAACTATTTAGACGATAATTTTTCTACCAATTTATTTGAAGCAAATGATATCATGTCGCTTAGCAACGGATTTAAATCCAATGTGTTTATGCGGCAGACGATTTTTATTAAATCCTTTCCGATTTGAATAATGAAGATATGTATATAAAATAAATTTCATAGCCATTTCATTTTGGACTGGATAATATCAATTATACTCTTCAGGTTTAAACATTATTATTATTGATATTTTCCGGAATTATTGATTCAGGGATTATTGATATTTTCCGGAATTATTGATTCAGGGATTATTGATATTTTTAAGTTATTACGCCATTGTTTTATTGCGGCAAAAATTGCTGACACACGCATATTGTACGTTGTACGAGTAATCTTCTAGGAATGCACGGGTATATCTTCTAACCTACGAGAATATAAGTAGTACAGGTATATTGGCATATATTTTGACATATATTGGCATATATATTGGAATCAAGTACAGTCTTCTGGTATGAAGATTAAGGGGATTAATTATATATTCAATTTATTACGTCGTCTGTTGTATTTTACCAAAAAACATTTGTGGCTCATATTGCAAAACGGGTAATCTTCTACTAATAATCGGACTTTATAAGTAGTACGTGTATATCTTCCCATATAATTTTAGCACTTTAATTTTGACATATATTGGAATAAATGACTGTCTTCAGATTTAAAGTTTACGGGTTTATTGGTATTTTCAATTTATACATGTAATCTACTAATACAGGTTATATTTTCTAATATTCGCGTATATAATTAGTACGGGTCCCATACAATTTTAACGCTTTTATTTTGCATATATTGATTCAATTCCATTTTTTTTTTTTTTTTTTTTTGCTTACATAAGGGGTCCAAGATGTTTTATTCTTCAGATATGTCCATGAAGATAATTTTATATAGCGAGAACAGAGATTCTTAAACTTCTTTTTAGGAGCATTATATTAAATATTTTAACAGAATATTTTGATTAAACATGTCATTTAGTATACTATAAGAATTTGGGCATGATTATGAATTTCAAGTTTCTTTATATTATATACTCCGTACGAAGAACGGGTATGCTGCTAGTATGTAATATAACTTGTGTTTAATTCCTTAAGTGCAAATTTGGATCATCATATGAGGTAACAGGTTTCAATGTATTAAAAAAAAAAAAAATCGGACCGGTCCTCTTTGCGAATGGCTTTGACTGCTTTCGGGACAGGGTTAGCCTCGGGTGAAATATTTAAAAAAAATCTTTGGCTTTGGTCGAGTCAAATCTTAATATTTCGGGCCAGGTAAAATTTTAAATTAGACCCGTGCAGACCTCTAGTTATCAAATAACTAACTGGCTTTTGGTCTTAAGTCTTCTGTCAGCTTCAGGAACCGGAATTTCCCCAAATTTGGAAACTTCGGGTTTTACTGTTAGGAGCATTTAACTCCTATTACAGCGACGCTGTGCTTAGGTTCTAATGAAGGTGATGAGTTAATGCTCAGATTAAAAAATTTGTCCATTTTTTTTTATTATTATTTATTTTTTTATTATTTATTTACAGGAGGTTAAAACGGGTTGTTTTCTAGTTCAAGGATTTCAGAATGACAAACTAAATAGGGTTTCAATTGGTTTTTTTTTTATCACGTGTGTTTAGGAAGCTTTTTGAAACTTTTCAATTTGGGGGTGGGGATAACCCCCTAACATTCCTTTAAAAACGCCTCTGATCTTGGTTATGATAAAAAATTGACAAAAATTTAAATTCCATTCAAATACGTAAAAACTTCATTTTGAATACCTTTCGATAGAATTACAATTATGTTTTTAAAAAAAATATGTTTCTTCATTTCATATATGTTAAGAGGTGAAGGGGGGCCCCGAAGAAATGCCTGCCCTGGGCTCCCAATTAAGCTAAGTCGGATCCTGCAAATACCCATGCTGTTCTATTCTGAAACTTTTTTATAACTGTCTTATAAGAACGGCTAGAGAATTGTTCTAAAATAAAGATTCTTTCACTGTCCAAAACAATAATCCAAAACACAATCCAAAACAACACAACTCAAAATATAATACAGTTAATTTAGAAAATTTATTACTCTAAAGCATTTAACAATTAAACAATTACAAGGTTAGTAAATCGTTTTTGCTAAATCAAAGGTAATCGTTATTGCAGATAATGCGAAAACAGGCAGGCCAAGATGGATAAACTGTAATTGTTGATTTTTTTATTATTTTTTTTTAATGAATTTTAGAGTATGGGTATTTTTATTTTGAAAGTCTTCAATGACACTTTCATAAGTATGGACAGATAAATATTGCTTTATATAAGAAATTCTTTCACTTTTTGAAACCGACATGTTCTTTGATTGCTAAAAAAGAGGTTTGCAATGATCGTCTGGCGTATTAAAAGCAGCAGACGATATTTCTGATATATTTTTTAGGGTGTGCTAATTTTTCGGTTACTAAAAAGAGTTTGTCATGATCGTCTGACGTATTTAAAACAGCAGCCGATATTTTTGATATATTTTTTAATACGTATAAGAGTACTCAATTAAAAACAGCAGAGGATATTTCTGATATATTGTTGAGTGTATACTAGTCCCACCTAACCAAAAAAATTCTACTATGTCAATTTTTTGGTTGCAGAAAAAGAGGCTTGTAATGATCGTCTGACGTATTAAAAACATCAGACGATATTTCTGATATATTTTTGCGGATATGCTAATGCCAAACTGAAAAAAATTCTCAGTACATTACGATTTTAAAATTTGACGGGCTTGACTTTTATACGACTATCTAGTACTGTTGCAAACAATTATAACTTTTTTTTACAAAGTCAGGGAAATTCTCTTTTTAATCAAGTTGGTAGTATATAATGCCTGAAAATATTCCAAATTTCCTCTCATTTTCTATATCGAATTTAGTGCAACGCAATTTTTTCCTCTTTCCTTGTTCAAGAGATCCTAAACCGTGGCTTCAGTTGCAAGTCTTTTATTTCCTGGTTAACAGGGTATAGATATTAGCGGCTGGTTAATCGAAGTAACGGTCGATTAACCGGTTAAATATGTGATCATCAGTGTAACGTATTATCTGAATTTGCCAGGAATGCAGTAGAGTAGCATTCTAGAGTTTTAATCAGTTCGATTTGGGAGGGAAGGTGACTGGGTGGATTAGGATATTTGAATAACATTGCAGTCTGCAATTGTCGCCAGGAGAATAAAATATTGTGATATCTCGGTTCTTTTACATACCGTTTCCAAAATATGTTCCAGGATTTTTATTTCAGAATTCCAAGAGTGATTTCCCCCATGTGAATTTTCCTACATCTTACATAATAAAGGAAAATGCCTGTGCGCGCGCGCGTGTGTGTGTGTGTCTGTCTGTCTGTCTGGGTGTGCAGTTTGTAGTGTGGAATTTAAGCGTTGTACGATCATGAAATTTGGCACAAAGGTAATTTTTGACGTACACAGATACACCTCGGTGTTACTTATCTAATTTCAAACTAGAAAAGTGATATAGCTAGTTTTATCTACAGTGGTCACTTTACTATAGATAAACTAATGTGTACACTCATGGACCTTTGCTTACAAAACTATTGGTGTGCTTAAGGACTTCATGCGGCACACAATAGCCGATATCTACTATGTGAGCAAATTACTGATATCGCCCTCTGCAGGCAGGTTCTGTAATTAAGAACGTAGCTATTTTAACCTTGTGTTTTAGCTCGAGGAAATTTTTCTAGAAATTCAAAGCTGGCTATGTGGTATAACTGAAATTGTCTGTTCCCATTAAAGTTCGCAAAATTGTGGCACTTATCACTTTTTTTATTTTGCTGTAATTACAGATATCGGCCCTTCTATGCTGAAGAGCGGATAATAAGTTTATAGATACTGTTATCTGCTATGGAAGTGCATTTCTAAAAATATTCTACTTTTCGTTTGAGCGAAAATACCGTTCTTTCATTTTGAGAGTGGACAAACTGAAAACAATTTTTGAAAACAAGCCTAAATATAAACGCCCTTGATACAATATTTTTTTCACCCTTGGCGACAGATGCAGTATCAGAGTTATAGAATCTCGTCTGCTCTTATCAGTTGCCGGACCGCATTTTGAAACTATGTCTGCTTGCTAACAAAACGAGTCCCGATGCTTTTCGAATTTTAATCTCAAATTACACCGGTGGCATCAGATTATACGCAGGAAGAAGTTATTTTTTTTTATCTCTAAAATATATTATTTTTTCTTTTTTAATAATATACCTCTCTCACAGTATCGCCAGGATTAGAGAATATATCGTTTGCCGTAAAAAGCATTATTGCAACAAAGTTTCGGAGCGAATTTTTAATTTTTACTTTCCCTACTGTTCTTAAGTACAAAGGGACGGGAAAATAGAAGTTTTTAATGGTAACGTTTTCGAATTTTTACTTTTTACTTTCCCTACTGTACTTAGTACAAAGGGACGGGAAATAGGAGTTTTTAAAGGTAATTTTCCCGAACTTTTACTTTTTATTTTCCCTACTGTATTTAGTACAAAGAGACAGGAAATAGGAGTTTTTAATGGTAATTTTCCCGAATTTTTACTTTTTACCTTCCGTACTGTACTTAGTACAAAGGGACGGGAAATAGGAGATTTTAATAGTAACTCCCGAATTTTTACTTTTTACTTTCCCTACTGTACTTAGTTCAAAGGGACGGGAAAATGGTAACTTTCCCAAATTTTTAGTTTTTACTTTCCCTGCAATACATGATTACGTAGGGAAAAGTATTGAAATAATGTCGAAAATCGCAACTGGAGTTTTTGACGGATCTACACGTTTTGGGACCTCTGGAATACGGAAAAACTACTTTTAGCGTGACGTGTGGATATGCGTGTGTCCGTGTGCTTGCCGGTGCAATGTATGTATCCACTCTATCTCAAAAACTAATGGTCCAAATTTCATAAAAGTTAGTAGGCAAGTCACTTGTGGGTGATGGGTCCCTGGTGCTGATTAGATTTTAGTACGATTCGAAAAAATATAAAGCAACCTGCCTTTTTTTGTGAAATAGCCCGCAAAAATCGTATGTATCTACTCTAGCTAAAAAACTAATTAACCAAATTTTACAAAATTCGGTAGATAAGTCACTTGGGGCTTACTCTAGTGCTGATTAGATTTTGGTACGATTTGGAACCCCTCTGCTTTTTTTTTGCGAAATGGCCCTTGAAAATCGCCAAAATCTAAAATATAAGGCTACGTATGATCTGATGTATTAATTAAATGCTTGTTTTATACTTAATTTTTGACGATGAAAAAGACCAATCCCATTACTCATAGACGGTCTTATAATTTTGAGTAATTAACGTCGTTTTTCACTGTAGATAAAAAATATTTAATGAAATTCATTAAAATTTGGTTTCTGCTGCAGCAGGTGCAATGTTTCTGTCTGTGAATTCCATGGACGCTAATGCCTGCAAAGGGGGATCGAACTGTTTGGGATAGGGTATGTCAAACATCTGTCTTTTTGGGAGATTCTTCGTTTGGGATGGACGCTGTCCCACCCGTAAGCAAATTTTAAATGTGTAAAATAATGTTATATATTAAAAACTTTTTTTTAGTCGATTTTTGCTCATTTCAACGTCAACAGTCCCTTTAGGTTGCCATTTGAAATGAAGATGCAATAAAGAAGCAAATTGGATATAATATCAGAAAAGTATCTGTGTTATTTTCTGCAATTAAACTCAGTTTAATGCATAATGAAATAAAAAAATGAATTTGAATCTATAGGGAAAATTATGGGCTGCCTACATGGGCCCTCATGGGCAGCCCTTATGGGCTGCCTACGGATTTTTACTTTCTCTACTTTACATCAGATACAAAGGGTCGAGAAAGTATCGGGATATAAATTTTTAATGGTGATTTTTTGGAATTATTGCTTTTTACGTTCCCTATACATTACACGGTAAAGTAAAGAGGATGTATTGGAATCATGTCGAAAATCGAAACGTGAGTTTTTGACGTATCCACACGTTTTGGGACCTCTAGGACCCGAAAATATTATTTTTAGCGTTGCACCTATTTTCTTGTGTTTCCTGTGCAATATCAAAATTTCACAAAATTTCACATGTAAGTCACACGTGAGTTACCTTGACTCTAATTAGATTTCGGTACAATTCGGACAAAAAAAGACCCTGCTTTTTTTTTTTTTTGCAAAATAACCCGCAAAAATTGTATGTATCCACTCTAGCTGAAGAACTCACTTCGACGACGAGAGCTTAAAATTTCGTTCTAGTAGCTCAATGGTAGAGCGTCGGCTATCCAGTTTGGAGATTCAGGGTTCGATTCCCGGTTGGGGCAGCAAGGTTCTTTACAAACTAATAGACCAAATTTCAAAAATTTTGACAAATAAGTCGTTTGTGGGTTACCCTGGTGCTGATTAGATTTTTGTACGGTTCGGAAGAAAAGAATCTGTCTTTTCTTTGCAAAATGACTCGCAAAAATTGTCAAAGACTAAAATAAAAGACTAGGCTCAAATGCATCAATTAAATAATAGTTTAATACGTAATTTTTGACTTCAAAAATAATAAGATTAACCTCATAACTCTAGGAGTAATCGTTCTCGAGATATTTTTGTTTTTAACATTTTTGCCACGCCGTCTTTAAAAATATGCTCCAGTCGCAAAATAAAAACTAACCTTGAATTAAAACTGTGAATTCAGTATAATTTCAAATATTTATTCATGCCGTTTATGAACTGTGAAAGAGAGAGAAAATGAATTTAGGTTTGTATGGAAAGTCATGTGCTGCCCACATCAGATTTTTACTTTCCATACTATGCATAGTATAAGGTGTCGGGCAAATATCAGAATAGGAGTTTTTATGGATTCACTTTTCCGAATTTTTACTTTTTACTTTCCTTACGATACACAGTATAAAGTGTCAAGAAAGTATCAAAATAGGAGATTTTAATGGATTTATACGTTTTGGAGACTGTTAAAAAAAATAATTTTTCTATTATAAAATTTGACAGATAAATAAATCATTCTTTACACCTGTGCTGATTAGATTTTGGTACTATTGCAAAACTGACCCTTTCATCGAAATGGTCCCTTAAAATCGAGGAAGTAAAAAAATTGAATGATCAAATATATGAAATTTTTATGAGGGGACATATTTTTATGTTCTTACACGTTATTCTTTGAAAATCTTTCTTAAAAAGTTCATATAAAATGCTTAATATCCCGAGAACGACTGGTATTAATAGTTGAACAGTTGTCCACTCATGCATGGTGAAATTTTCCCCCCAAAATATTCATTTATTTAATAATAAATGTCTTTAACCTTCATTGTTTTTTTTTTACTTAACACGGGTTTTTATATTCTTATTAGGTAAAAGAGAAACATGCAGTACCTTGAGAAAGATTTTAGCGACCTAGAAATAATGCTATTATTTTTAAAAAATAAAAAAATTCAAGATGGCTATTGTTATTGCATTTTAATCAACATTCGAAAATATTGAATACTAGCTATTTCCAGTTTCAAATGATGCATTTTCAATAAAATTTGGTACGGTTATTACAATCTATGAATACTGGAAGACAATCGGATCCTGAACTTAATTGGATGTTTGAAAGATCCCCAATTTTCGAATGAGTTTTTAAAATAATCGCAAAACAATCAGCACTTTCAATAATAATAATAAAAAATAATAATAATAATTTCCTATAAAATTTTTCACTATGAAACGAATGACACAAATTTTGAAACGCTAGCAGAAACCGCTAAAAAGATAGTAAGATGTAAAACGGCTGAAAGAAGGAAGATGGGCCAAAATAAAAGTTGAAAAATAAATAAATAAATAAATTTGCAACAAATATTGCTTAAAGGAAAAAGCAGTTCTGGGATTAAGCTATTCTTTTTCTCTTGTAGCACCTAAACCGATATTGCCTAAACCATATATCGTTTTGAATATCGATATGTCTATAAGCGTTGCTCACATCATAGGTATAGCAGAAGCTCGAAAATGGGGGTACAGTTCTGGATTTTGTTTTACAATAGGGACCCTATGAAAAATTAATATGATTGTTCCGTCAATAAGTCTGTGTCCAGTGGTGTACCCCTAAATTTTTAATGTAAAGATGTAAATATAGGCGTAATCAGGGTGGAGGTGGGGGTCATAATTACTCCCCTCTTCCCATTGGTCGAAAAATTACATTAGATTCCCATAGGATCCATATTGGAAAACAAAATCTAGTACTTTTAAATCCCTATTTTGGTCACCCCTCCCTAAAAATAGATAAATAAATGAATAAATAAAGTCTCAACTGGTCTTATCACAAATAAATAATTAAATAAATAGAATTTAAATTAGAATATATTAAAGAAATAGGAAAGTTGGTAATTGGAGATTATCCTATAATTAAATGCAAAAGTTTAAAGTACATTATAGTAATTTTTTACCTGTTTAATAGTAAATTTTTGCATATTTAATTGAAAAATTTATTTAATTGTAATTTTTATATATTTTACAATAAATTGTAATATACAGCAATAAATTTTAAACATGAAAAAAACATTACCAATAAACCATCAGAAGACCACAAATGTCTTTTTTCTATTCATTCATTTTTTCAGCAACTCTGTGCTCTTCGAGGTACATAATTACCTTTTTGTACATAATTACCTTTTGTACCTCGAGGTACATAATTACCTTTTGTACAGAGTAATTCATCGAAAAGACTACTGGAAAGAAGATAGCTTTCTGAAGAGATAACATATTTTCAGCCATCTTTTTTTATCTATTTTATACATTTTTGAAGGTGTTTTATGGTCTTCTGGTTATTTGGTAATACTTTGCATGCTTTATTACCAATTTCACTTTCTATTTGCTACATTTAGCGCAGTAAATAAATATATATTTAATTTATATCTTGTATTTACTTATGCATTTCTACAATTGCGATACTAACTTATTTGATTTTTCTTTTAGTTAAAATAATTTATATATATATATGATAATAATAATGATAAAAATAGTTTATATAAATCCAAAGATATGCTAGAAATATTTTGAATATTTTGTAAGACTTTGTTTTCCACTTTTCCTGAGTCCTATACTGATTACTATTTTTGAAAGTCTCCATACATATTATGTATCGTTCAAATGTATTCATTCCGGTGCCCACTCGCATTGACGAAGTGAGGTGAAATGCTCAGTCGCTTGTTCAACTTACACGCGGTGGCAATGCTTGTGAGTTCATATTTCTGTTCGAGGAAGTATTATTTTTCTGATTTGTCATTCAATTGATTTATTCTTCTCCTTCCACTAGCCAGTAGACAGTTCCAATGGTGTCTATAGTTAAATAATATCGCCATTGTCAGAAACTGGCTATTCTATCGGTTTTAATTCGAATTGTATGGCTGTCCTGATGTGAATGCAATTTCGAACTAACCGCCATTTTTGTGTAGTTTCAATTAATTGTTCTCTATGTCTTAATCTTTTATCTTTAGCTAATTATTGTTGCCTTTTCTCATTTTTGCCGTGTTTTATTTATATTTATATTTATATTTATATATATATACTTTTACTTGTGAATTTTATATCCTAATATTCTTCTCATCCCCCTTTACCATTGTAGTGATATGTTACCTTCTATCTTTATCCTTAGTCTTGGTCTATAGTTACTCATTTGTAACAGATATGCTAGAGATGGGTTTTTTTGTACATACAGTAGTTTATGCGTAATTTTCGCTTAAAATCTTTCAATTTATATATATATATATATATATATATATATATATATATTATATATATATATATATTGAAGACGTTTCTGGCAGATATACTATTTTTTAATATATTTTCCTTGTCCTGGCCTCTCCGTGCTCTGCTTTTTCGGCCCTTCCTCGTTGCTTTTTGCTTTTCACACACGCTTTTATTTTGCTCGCGGTTAGATACTGTGGTTACTGATTCACACTCTTGCACTTTAGTTTTTGTTATTATAATTTAATATATATATATATATATATATATATATACAATATATACATAATATATATACATATATATATATATATATATATATATATATATATTAATATATATATATATATATATATATATATATATATATATATATATATATATATATATATATATATATATATATATATATATATATATATATATAAATTGAAAGATTTTAATCGAAAATTACGCATAAACTACTGTATGTACAAAAAAACCCATCACTAGCATATCTGTTACAAATGAGTAACTATAGACCAAGACTAAGGATAAAGATAGAAGGTAACATATCACTACAATGGTAAAGGGGGATGAGAAGAATATTAGGATACAAAATTCACAAGTAAAAGTACATAAATATAAATATAAATAAAAATAAAACACGGCAAAAATGAGAAAAGGCAATAATAATTAGCTCAAGATAAAAGATTAAGACATAGAGAACAATCAATTGAAACTACACAAAAATGGCGGTTAGTTCGAAATTGTATTCTCATCAGAACAGCCATACAATTCGAATTAAAACCGATAGAATAACCAGTTTCTGACAATGGCGATAGTATTTAACTATAGGCACCATTGGAACTGTCTACTGGTTAGTGGAAGGAGAAAAATAAATCAATTGAATTACAAATAAAAAAATAATACTTCCTCGAACAGAAATATGAACTCACAAGCATTGCCACCGCGTGTAAGTTATATATATTTATATATATATATATATTAATATATATATATATATATATATATATATATATATATATATATATATATATATATATATATATATATATTAATATATATATATATTAATATATATATATATATATATATATATATATATATATATATATATATATATATATATATATATTAATATATATATATATATACATATATATATATTAATATATATATATATATATACATATATATATATATATATATATTAATATATATATATATATATATATATATATATATATATATATTAATATATATATATATATATATATATATATATGATAATAATAATAATGAAAATAGTAATAAAAATAGCATGCGTAAATCAAAAGATGTACTAGAAATATTTTAAACATTTTATAAGACATATATAGAACGATGACTAAAAAAACTATAAGCGAAAATTAAAATAGCTTTGAAACTAAATTGAAACCTATCAACTACTACTACGGAAAAGGAAAGAAGTATTATACACACACACACACACACACGGGCGCGGTAGCCCATTGGTTAGCGCGCTGGAGTTGCACTCGGTAGACCCGGGTTCGATTCCAGCCGCTGCCAAAACTGCCGCCGTGTTCACGCGGAGTACGATCACGTTAAACATGTGGGTCCGTAAGTCCTTCCGAGAGGTTGGTGGTAGGGGAAGGAGGGTACGGTCCCTGTGGATGCCTCCCCCACTGGGTTCCGGTCTAAATTGGGTCCAGCAGTCTTGAAGGAGGGCCTCACCAAAAACATAGTTAATCATTAGCATTTATTAACCATAATAATGTTAACCATAATAATGTAACCCCGCGCAATAATACAAAAGTATCCAAATACTATTGTCTTAATTTTTGAATATTTTTAAAATAAATATGTAAATAAATCGATCATCAGTATAGCCACAAATTCAGCTAAATTAAATTATCTTTAAAACAAAGTAATCTATAAAAAATATCATAAATAAATTTTTATTTCAGAAATTGGATGCCATGCTGGATAAAATTTCATATCACTACTAAATATTTAATATTTTTATTAGGGGGGGGGGGGGGTGAGTATACCTCTTGGGGGTTTAGCCCCCCTCTGGCACCTGTCTTGAAGAGAGCCACAGTTAAATAGTTATTTTCAATTTTAGACCATTCAAAATAACTTGTTGTACGTCCTTTGTTTTGAACCTATTTCTATTTATATCTATCGCAATTTAATTTGTATAATAGTAATATAAACATAGTAGTATAATAATAATAATTTATTTTTAAAAGTATTCTTTTGTACATTTAATATTTATTTTAATATTTATTTATTTATTAAAAGTAATTGTAATAAATTTATACGAGTTTTGCTGATTCAACCGAGTCCTCTCTGGATATGTCACTATGCGCAGTTATGAAGTAAAAATGGTTGGATGGTGGTGGTGATGGAGTGGGGTGTCAAACCTCTTCGTGTCTGAATAACAGCATTGATCTTTATAATGTCCATATCGAAAAAGAAAATTTAGCACTTTCAACCCTCTCATTCGATCTTAGACTCTCCTCTTTTTCCGATATCTTGGTTACATCTATGACTCAGTATAGACGTAACCAGGATCACAGAAAGGGGGGGGGGTCGACGATCAAAGATTTAATAAGGGTGGTGGTGGTGGTGGAGATTACAATGCTGAATTTCGTTTTAATGTTGACCCAATAGTGAGCTAATGCAATTATTTAGCCCATAGATACAGAAAGAGCTCTCGTAAACTATCTATTGTTGAAGTTATGGGGAGATTCATGACCCTCAACCTTCTCCTGCCTACATCACTGCCATCATTCCAAAAGTGTCTGAAACGTGTTCAAAATATTTAAAACTCGTAAATTTATAAAATGTTTAAATTGAAATGTTATTGATAAAATAACATTTTATACTAGAGTATAAGAAATTAAAAAATATTTTAAAATAAGAATAAAATAATAAAATAAACAATAAAAACATTTAATAAGCATCTGGAAATAGTATTCAAAGAAAGAGAGACCTGCCGTTATTCGATACATGGTTTTTTCTTCTTTTAACAATAAAGATTTTTCTAAGCTCTTTGTGCGGAGTTTTCAAAATAGACCACTACTTCTCTTCATTTTCTTTACCGTTCGAAACCTACCTTTTCTCATCTTTCGCATCGCAATCTCGCCTCTTCAGGTGTTTTCTTCTTCGCGGCGTGCGGGTGTCACTCAAGCGCATCATAACTCCTCCCACTCTCAACTGACTCCTCCCCGTGACGCAACCCTGAAAGATCACGTGACTCGGGAGAAACGTTGTCAAGGCAACGTCACGTTTCACGCAACGCGCTGCGCCCCCTCTCCCCCTCCATTCGGTAGAAAGAACAAAACAAAAAAAGAAAAGAAAAACTCCAAACATCCGACCAATGGGCTTCGCGAATGGGGCCGCCAATCAGGACGCATTTCGTCTCGGCCACCCCGTGACGGCAACCCCGGGAAGGCGGCAGCAAAAGCGGGATCGAACGTTCACGGTGAGGATCCGCGGATCGTCTGCTGCTCGCTGGCGCACCCATCTCGAACGTTTTGAAGTGTTTTGAGGTGTGTTTTTCGAATAGTGTTCGATTCGTGTCGTCTTTTATTTGATTATTATTGCTGTGATGATTCGATAAACATCAATCATGACATCCTTCGGAAGGTTTCAGATGCATCGCACACAGGGGTGTCGCAGCGAACGTGTGTAAGACACGCGTGGTTTCCGCTGACATCAACAACAGTGAGTCGGACCAAACAAACTGCAGATCGAAAGTTCCCGGCGGTCCAGAAACCAAATTACCGCGCTGAAAAGGCAAAATACGAGGTCGCACTGTATTATTTGAAGTCTGCTGGGTGATGCTTCTTTTCGACTGAATTATCCGGGGAAACAAGAAACTATTGGTCAGAGAAGTAGTCCTCGAAGAGAGAGAGAAAAAAAGCCCGCGAAGGTTACGACCAGTGGATTCGCTGTGCCTATTGATGCGGGATGCAATAGCGCAGTGAAGGAAGACCCAGAAACTGGTTTTGTTTTTCGAAGCGGCATCACGATTGATCTCTATGGCATCATGGCCACCAGCCCGTACAGCGCGGTAATCCACGACGGAATGCAGGTGGCGACTTCTCAAGCCAGCTACGGCCGCGAGCCTCCAGAAATGAAATATATGCCTCCTCACCAGGGCCCCAACGGGCACGCCCTGGCCCCACACCACCAGTGGGTTGGACTACCCCCACATGGAGGTGATCCGTCGCCCTGGTCGTCTTCGGGCGCATCAATGGGTCTCCATCAAGACATTAAACCCAGTGACATCCCCGCCATGCATCACCGTCCGCCGCAACATATGGGCTGGCACCCTATGGGCGGCGGGGGCCACATGAGCCCCAGCCCGAACGGGTCACCTCCCCTCCAGCACCACTATGGTGCCATGAATGGC
Organism: Amaurobius ferox; assembly: GCA_951213105.1. Lineage (NCBI taxonomy): Eukaryota > Metazoa > Arthropoda > Arachnida > Araneae > Amaurobiidae > Amaurobius > Amaurobius ferox. Next base: position 31,922,761 of record OX578151.1, read on the forward strand.
ATGCTGTCATCGCCACAGTTGATGGACCACCATCACCCGCACCATCCACAACACCACCCGCAGCACCACCATCACCAGCATCATCATCAGCACCACGATGATCACCACCTCCTTGATCCGAGGGGTCACCACCCGGGTGAGGGAGGTTCGGAGGAGGAGGCCCCCAGCTCCGATGATTTGGAGCAGTTCGCGAAGCAATTCAAGCAGCGGCGGATCAAGCTGGGGTTCACTCAGGCAGACGTTGGTCTCGCCCTAGGAACCCTCTACGGGAATGTGTTCAGCCAGACCACCATTTGCAGGTAAGACTGCTTTTATTGCCTTCCTTTGCAAAATTTTTATAAATCCCTAATTATCATTCTGACTGCTGCAATGCCAAAATAACCCCATACACCCCACCCTAAATATTTCAACATACGAGTTGAACTTTCCTGATACTGTTGTTAAATGTCTAAATTGTCATGTTTTTAAAAGAAATGTGTTAAAAATGTTCTTAAATAACAGAATAAACAGAACTGTTCTTACTCCTAATTTCGCTATAGTCCCAAAACAAATTTAGGCCCAGTCACAGCAGTTATAACTATATTTATAATCAAAATACCCTCAAAAACTGCTGCTAAAAACTAAATTATTGTATGCTGTAGCTATACGAATATTTTATATTAATCCATATATCTAATATTAATACTTTAACTAGTTGTAAAGAAGACCAATATAGGTTTGGCGAAAATCGCTTTCTTATTTTCTTCTGGAAGCGTTCTAAATTTTTTTTACTGTCACATGAGATTATTTTCAGGTCTCAAATCTTTCCAAATGCCAGTTGATTTTTCCCTATTCGTACAGGTTATCTAGTTATCATGTCTTTAAAATGAACTCATGCACAAAAATGTTCAAATGTTCTCAAATAAGAATAATACTGAAGATATTTTTAATCCTTATTTGAGAACAAACGCATGATCCGAAGTTCTCTCAAACTGTAAACGGCTTCAGACATTGTGCTGGTTCTATACAGGAAAAAGTTGTGTTTTCTTTCTAGAGAAACCTATCGTAAATGTTCTTAAGATAAATAAATTTAGAAAAAAAAACATGAAAACATTTTTATAATGTTCGATTAAACAGGTGGTGAGCCATGAAAGAAAATATCAAGTGATCCCGTTTGAAAATGAAAACCAAGTATCTGAAAATCTATCTAGTAATCCAATCAATTTTTCACCCTCTTTTCGTATTTGATAAAATTGTTCCAATTCTCTTCCCCCCATCCTATCCCCTCACTGCCAGTTCTTTTAAATCAGCTTTGTATTTACAAATAGACTGTAAAATAATATATTCAAATATCAGTTTTAAAATAATTTCGTTAAAAATTGTTTAAATAAAAATATTTATGATACGCATACATTTACTGTAATATTGAATATATTTGTTATTATATTTCCAGATGAATGGTATAAATTTATCAGTTAAAATTCGTGATGAAATTGTAAATATTTTGAATATGAAGGGAATAATTAATATCGTTATGCATTGTTACCTGCAGAAATTAGTTCTTAATTCGAAAATCAACAAACTAAATGAAATTATTCTGCTCTGCCCTTTTCAATTAAAATTTTAAAGAAAAATTCTAAATAAACTTTATGGTAGATAATATCTAATGCTATGAATGCCCATTTAAAAAAAAAATAAATTAAGCAAAACCATTATTATTTTATTTTATATATATTTAAAATATTTTATCCAATTTCAATATGAACGTATTCTATAAACAAATAAAAAAACGCAATTTAACTAAACGCGAGATTGATTAATACGTATGGTCGTTGAAGTTGGTGTGATTTATAAATAATTGAATTGTAAAAATATTGTGCAATTTAATAATCTGTTTTAACAAATTAAAAAAGTATTAAATTGAAAAAATGGTAGAATTTACTAATAAGTAGATAAATTGCTATGTCTGCAATAAATCTATATGTCACAGTGTTTAGGTAAGCGTTTTCATAGCGTTTAGGATTAGATCTTATGTGTATTAGAATGAAAAAAAAAATTGTATATTTTTATAAGCTTTTATTCGTATTGTCTAAATTTGTTATACAATTTCATTTTATAACTAGGCAACCGATCAGTCAAACAGTTTGTTTGGTGTTTATACGCACTATTTTAGTGCTTTTTACGTGTTTAAACCATTAATTTCTCTAACAATTATTCTGAAATTCATAAAAAATAATTTTATCAATATTTTAAATTTGTAATATTTTTATATTTTGTGTATAATAATAATGAAAAATTACAGAAATTATATTCATTTTTTTTTTTTTTACATAGTGCTTTTTAATATTCTACATATAAAATTTCACTGCGATACGTGCATTCATTCTGTAGTTATTGTGTCCAAACTTCACAGACGTTTCAAAACACACGCGTTTCAAAACAGAAGGTCAAACATACAAACACAGACGGTCAAAACATACAAAGACAGATGGTCAAAAGGTATAAACACACGGTCAGAGTGATCAAAATGCGGGGGTCCTAAATTGGGTGTTGCCATTAAAATCTCAAACTCCAAAACTTTTCTTTCGCAAAATGTTTCCTATAAAAAAGTAAAAATTAGTTGTATATTTCAGAAATGTATTTTGCAGAGTATCCTCCCCTCCCCCCGCACACCCCTCCCTCACCAAATGGCTGTATAATAATCAAGTGTCCACTGCTTTGATTGTGAAGCCATTATGGAGATAAACACGTTTTTGATTTGGTAATTTGTCGAAGAGAATAACCACTTTTTACTTTCGTTATAATACAATGCATAGTATATGTGAAGCAAGTATGTTTGCTGTCAGAATAAAATAACGAATAAAATGTATGTTTGTGGTTTTACGTTTGTGGGAACCCTGAGCACGAATCGAGCGTTTTTTTAAATGTACGCGTGCACGATATTTATCGATCAGATGAAGCGATTCATTTATAAAATTTTGTACCATCTGTAAACATAGGTATATTTAGCAAGATCAAATCAGGTTGAGGCTATTAATTTTTCAAATATTTTCTTTCGGAAATGGAAAAAAAAATACTTATATAAACAATATAACAAATAATGTTTAATCAATAATAATTTTAAATATAATTTTTTCATTTAAAAGCAAAGAAAAATATTTGCAAGACGTCAATAACGTGTATCAAAATATCATGAGTTTTGGATATAAAAGAGGAAAAATCATAATTTTATTCTTATAAATCGATATTTAATGAATACTTTTAATCATAGATTGATTCACACCATCCCTGAGGGATTATCAGGAACCGTTCTCGAGATATTAGAAATTATATACTTTCACACAGGAAAATCTAATCTCTCGGAAGATTAGAATGACATTTGGCGTGCCTATTTCTATTGGAATTTACATTATTTGATATATAATAATTTGTAGAAGTTCAATATTATACATAATTTCTATTGGCTTTTTATATTATTATATAAATTACTAGCAGTATACTAGTTCTTCGTGAGAAATATATAATTGAAGAAAATTAAAATTACAATTATGTGCAAATTCCTGTATAGAATTAATTCTAAATGATATTGTTATTCAAAACATTCTATTAAATATTTAATGTAATTATCCTAAAAAGTATAAGAATATCTGTTCTCGCTATATAAAATTATCTTGCCGTGTAGATCTGTAAAGTGAAACTTCCTGGTCCCGTTTATAAACAATTTATAAAAAAAAAATATGGAATTAGAGCAATATATGCCAAAATGAAAGTGGTAAAATGGTGTTAGAAGATATATCTGTAATAACTTTATTCTGTTTCAACAATCGGCTAAACACACTATATGAGTTAAACACGTTATGAGTCTGAAAAGTTTTTGCCAAAATAAAACAGAGGACCTAAGAAATTGAAAATACCAATAATTTTCCCGTAATCTTTAAACCCAAAGGCTCTAATTGTTATAATCCAGTCAACTATGCAATTCGGATAAAATTTATATTTATATGCATTGTTTTATTATTTAAATAGGAAAATATTTAATTAAATCGTCTGTTGTATAAATACATTGAATTTAATTCCGTTGCTAAGCAACATAATATATTTTTCATCAAATAAATTGGCGATAAAATATCGTCTGCATAATGCTATCTCTATGGGAGGTTTATTTTTCAATAATACCTCGACAACCACTAGTCTTAGAAACTCAAAATACGGATTTAAAGTATGTGCAAATTCTAGTAATATTTGAAAAATAAATTGAAAATATGAATGACACTAGTCATCTTATATTCCAAAGCCGTAACTGATATAACCCAATCCGTACGTTTAAAAAATTTATTTTTATATCCATTGCTTTATTATTCACATTGGATAAATTAAATGAATTTCGTTGCAAACTCCAATGATACCATTTTCTCCAAAACAAAATTTCAGAAAATAACGTAGAAAACTATTTCTATAGAAAATTTAATTTTGCCTTTTTTCTTTATTAATATCTTGACACCCCCTGGTTCTAGAAACTTTTTAACGGTTATATATATTTTTTATAACGATTAAACTTGTTTATTCCATTGATCTCCTTAAATGTTTTACTAAAATTGAAACGTTCGCATTGTAAAAACTTTTCTTGCAAGTTAAGCTCTTACATTTACTACCGAAAAGTGCACAGTACGTTTTGTGTGTAAGGGTTAAATGATTCCACTACGGGAAAAAAAGTAGAGTGACATAAACACATACATTTAACATTTTTCTTATTCGCATTTTATATGATTTATACCAGTTGAAGAATTATGCATTAGATTTTAAATTTCATGGCCAAGTTATTTAAATTACTACTAAAATAACCATATTTTAATTTTCGAAATATTTCCGTGTGAGATTCCTACTCTCTCTCAATTTATATATGGCTAATAACTTGCATGGGCAGTGATTGTGAAATTTTCCTTAGGGAAAAAGAAAATGAAACCGGGCTATCCCGGCCAAGTAACGCAGCGATTCCCAACCGGTGTACCATGGCACCCAAAGACGCCGCGAAATTCTCCAAGGGTGCCGCAAGATTCAGGGGAAAAATACTTTTTACAAATAGAATTTTTTTTTTCAGAAATAATTTTTTTTTGCATCTGTGACATTCCATTGAAGAAACAATCACACGATACAGCATTACGCAAACATAAGATAAAATTATTAACCTAACAATCCAGACCTCTACAGCTCTACTTGATATAAATATATTGCATTATTATATAGTATATAAATGTGTTGTTTTACTTTATGCATTTCAATAGTATCAGAAAGTTTCTATTTTGTTACAGAAATCTTTTTAACATATTTTAGCTAATCTGGTTTTCTTCACTTTAAAGGGTAAATCAAGGTTCATAACAAAAAAATAAATAAATAAATAAAAATAAATAAATGAATAAACCGAACATCTATCATATTCATAAGGGTGTCGCGAGCCCCAAAAGGTTGGGAATCACTTTATACATTTTAATAGTATCAGAAAGTTTCTATATTGTTACAGAAATCTTTTTAATACATTCTAGCTAATCTGGCTTTCTTCACTTTAAAAAGGTAAATCAAGGTTCATAACAACAACAACAACAACAAAAAAAAAAAAATAAACCAAACATGTATGAAAAAGCAAAGGGATACAGGGAGAGTAAAACCATATTCATAAGGGTGTCGCGAGCCCCAAAAGGTTGGGAATCACTGATTTGCATCCCTGAGAGTTCACCACAGGTCGGGGGGCCGTTCTTGCAAGCTTCCAAAACACATTTTCCGCATCTTTCCAAAATAAACAACGGCCGCCGGAGCTGTGTGTCAGGATGTATTGAGCCTCGTTCCGTTGAGTGCATTCATAATGCGTTCCATTCATTAATGCTTCATTATGCATGCACATATCCAAATTACGCGCACATGCTCTACCTCAGCGGTTAGCGGAATTTTTATTTATGCAATTGAGAGCTTTCCAGCGCCTCTTGTGGGCAAACGGACTTTTCTTGTGTTAGATGATGCTATTGAATACGTGCATTTTATATAGAACATCTGGACACCGGGGCCCCACTGGATTTTCTACAGGGATTTTTCTAAGGAAAATTTCTTACTGCACGAGTGGGCACTGCTGGCGACAAGTAAATCGCGGGGGGGGGGGGGGTGTATTCGGGTGTTTCTCAGCTGGAGGGGCAGAAAATTCAAAGTTAAAAATATGGCTGTTTTAATATTTTTATAAAATATCATGAATTCTGCATCTCGGTGTGTGTGTGTGTGTGGGGGGGGGGGGGGGGGGATAACGAAAAAATATATATCTGCTAAATTTTAAAAGCAACACTGAGAAAAGATTTAATAAAAAGCCTTTTTTTAATATTGCACAAATTTCACTTTCCTACTACCAAAATTATTTTTGTACTGCACAAATTGCGCTTTACTTCACGTTAAAATAATAATAATAAACCCTGCTTCTTAATATGTTCATTCATAGACTTTTGTTCCTTTTGAGCTATAATATTAACATCAGGATAATAACAATATCGATTTTTGACTTTCGTTTGCAGGTTTTACTTATAATTTGGCTGAATATTATTTTAAAAGTGTCCGAAATGTGTTCAGAGGATTTTAAAACGTGCGTTTCCGATAAAATCTCGAAACCAATATTTTCTCAATCGTATGAGAATGTAAAATGGATATATCTGTTTATGAGTTTTAGGGCAATATCATTGTTTCTTCATAGAAAATATAGCTCCGCTCCTGTGGGAGGAATGATGCGATAAAAGCCAATTATGGAAAACCTGTTTCTGACAATCGATAGCATAGCCTTTTTCGTAGCTTTAGAAAAATAATTTGATGAAATATTAAATTTCAAATAATTCTTATTCTAATCATGAGAATTACAAAACTTTATCTAATTTTATTTTATGTAATATAACTATCACAGAAATTATTATAGATATATGTGCATTAGCACTTGTGCATTAGAGAGAAAAAGAGAGAGAATAAGAGAAAAAGTAAGAGAGAAAGAAAGAGAGAGAGAAAGAGAAAGAAAAAAAAAGAGAGCGAGAGAGCATTATAACTTACATTTTATACAAAGTTTAGAATTCGAAATTTTTCGAGGAAAGAATATTTTCTTTATGCAGCATAAAACATTTTGAAAGAATAATTTGCGTACGAAATCTGCAAAGAAAAGACATTCTTTTATATCCTACTACCAATTATGACAAAAGTGACCTAAACACTCTCAAATATAAATGTATGAGAAAGTCAAGTGGTGATTCGTACGTCAGATACTTTTAGCACAGTTTGGGCACTTTCGCAACCGGTAAAATGCATTCCGGGGACCGGTGTACATCATTACGAGAGAACGTCTGCACCGAATTTCATGAAACTTTGTGGATAGCTTTGGAATAGCTCCACTTAAAACGATGTTTCGAGTTTCTAGGGTCATAGGTTGTCGAGATATTTATAAAAATCGAAATTTCCATAGACATAGTATCATGCAGACGATATTTTTACACCACATTTATTTAAAGAAATTGTAACTCAAATAAATAAATATAAATGTTTTTATACAGCAGACGATTTTTCTTAAATTTTTTTTCGGATTTTAATGATAAAGAAATGGATATAAAAATAAATTTTATAAATCAACGATATTGCATTTTTAACTGGATTCACGGAATTTTTGATATTTTCTATTTCTTACATCATCTGCTTCATTTTGCAACGTTTTTTTCAAATTTATATATTGTGTTTAGCCAATTAATGCAGTGTGTTTAGTCAATTAACTCACTGTGTTTAGCTAATTGTTGAAATAGAATAAAAGTATTACGGCTATATCTCCTAATACCTTTTTAGAGTTTTTATGTTGGTATACATAGATCAAATTTCATATTTTTTGTAAATTTGTTTACAAACGGATCCAGGATGTTTTATTTTTCAGATCTGTTCGTGACGATAATTTTGTACAGCGAGAACAGATATTTTTATACTTCATTATTAAGAGAATTAAATTAAATATTTTAATACAATATTTTGATTAACAATGTCATTTAGAATAATACAGGAATTTGTACCTATTTTAAGTTGAGAGCAACGTCGGCTATATCTGCTATTATCTATGTAAGTAAAATTGTACTCTGTGCTTCTATCTGTCTGTATATTATTTCAGACCGGAGAACTCGCCTTTCTTTGTTAGAATTATTGTAAAATATCATAAAGAAAGACTCAATATTAAAATTTCACCGTTAATTGTGAATTTCAGCATTATTTATATTATATATTCCGTGCTAAGAATTGATATACGGCTAGTTATAAATAATTGTTAATTCAATTTTGCTATTCAATAAACCAATATTCTTAAATATTGCACGTGAGGTGTTGAAGACCCAGACCGTCCGACTCATCCTGAGGACTTGAGTATCTATTTGGACGGCCGGAGCACGTGAGGTGTGTTGTCGCTTAAAAATGTTATTCGTTCTAAGTTTATTTTTTGCGGCTGATCCTTTCTTGATATACATAGCCTAAATCTATTTTAGAATTTGTTTTATTTTTTGGAATTTACTGAAGGAAATACTGAAGGATAATTTTTGTGAGAAATACTCAATTTTGCACCCATTAAATAGACTATTTTTTTAAATTTAATTATTACTATTATTTATTTTATTTTATTTTATTTATTTATTTATTTTTTTTTTTTGCATTACAATTCATTTTGTATAAAGAAGAAAATTATTGCAGTGAAGTTAAATCCCGACTTTACTGTGGTTAATTGCGCCCATATTTAAAATTTCTGGGCCTATGGGCTGCCGCGATATCAGCAGAAAACATAAAATTAACTCTTCCATAAAAATAACATTGTGCAGACGATTTTGATTTTCTAAAACTTTATTTGAAGAAACTTAGCAAGGGAATTACATTGTTTTTATTAGTTTAAATATTTAAGTAGTCAAATGTGTGTTGACGAGGCAGATGATTTTAATTTCAGTAATAAAAATTGATACAAGCTTAATGAATGGATAGAATTATATTTTGGATTATTTTATTGGTTGTCTCCCTTCCCCCCTAAATAAATCAATAAAATAAAAATATATACTACGGGTATTATTGATATACTCAATTTTTGATGTCATTCGCTTCCTTTTGGCAAAGGTTTATCAAATTAATATATTATTTCCGATCGTGTTTAGCTGATTGTTACAGTAGAAAAAATATTGCATCCCCCAAACTTCATATTTTTCGAAAATTTATTTAAAAACGGAGCATAGGATGTTACACTTTGTAGATTGAATTGCGCAGATTGTTTTACATAAAAAGAGAGCACGATTTTTATTCTCTTTTATAGAGGAGTTACACATTTTAATGAAAATTTAAAAATAAAATATGATTTAGAAATCTCGCATATTTTAGATCATGGCCTTATATCGTCTGGTAAATAAAAACTGAATCAGTTTCATTGATACGATTTATCGATACTTTGATAAAGAATTGATACGATTTTATCTAATTGTTTAGCAAATTAAATGGTACAAAAGAACGTGTCACCATATGAATGATGAAAGAACAGCGTATAAATAAACGCACGGGCGTGAAGAAGAAAAAAAGAAGTCCAGATTCCACTTCAAATAGCTTCATACATATGTGAAGGATGTTAAATATTTATATCCCCGCCTTTTATCGAAAACAAAACAAACACGTTATCTGTTTGTTTTGTGTGTGGAACGCGCTTTTATCATGTTTCAAAATGCTATCTTGATTCAGCTGCAGTGTTTTTCCAGCGGCGGGTCGGAACAGATATGCATACTCGCGGCAAGGATAACTTCAATAAAACTGCAAACTGGATAATTACTTAGCCTGCTCCTTATGCGCTCATTATGTACATGTTGACTATACGGTTACCATAGCAACAGAATTTCTTTTGAATATCAATTTAAAATGCTTCGACTATCCCTATATACATAGTATAATGTACAGAGAAAGTATTGTGAAGAGATTGACAATTCTAATTTGAGTTTTTGGCATAGGAGCCCGTTTCAAGTATATCTGAACTCGAATCGAACATTTTTGAGGTGATATCTGTATGTCTGTGCATGTTACTGTATATGTTAGTGTGTATGTATGTATGTTAGTATCTGTATGGTGTTTGTATATTAGTATGTGTGTCCTTGAGTTAGTGGACTTGATATCTCATGAACGATTGAAACAATTCAAATATAATTTGGCACGATTATTATAATCAATGAATACTGGAATTCTATTGATTTAAAACGCAATCGAATGTTCGAAAGATCCTCAATTTTCGAATGAATTAAAAATAAAAATTATTAAAAACTCAGCACCTTCCGTTATGACAAACAAACAATCACTTCAGACGTAATTTTTCATTTAAAAAACGAATGATGTAAACTTTAGAACGCCAGCACGAATCATTCTCGAGAAACTGAACGATTTTCGAATAAACTTTTGAAAAAAATAATTAAAATATCAGGATTTTCAATGCTGTCAAGTAAATAATCATTTCATACGTAATGAATGCTTCATTAGAAAACGAATACCACGAAATTTATAATGTTGACACGAACCTTTAACGATATAATGTACGTTTTTGAAACAAATGTTTAAAATATATTACGTAAAACTTAAAAAGTGGTAAGTAACGATCAATGGGTTGATTTTCCATTTGCAGGGAATATATTCAAATGTGCATCCTCCGAGAGCGGGTATAACGGCGAAATCTGATTCCCTTTGTAAGTCAATGTACAAAAATATGAATTTCAGTATAAACCTATGCCAAAATGAAAACGGTGAAATAGTAGCAAAAGCTGTTCATGTATCATTTATTCTCTCCTTGTAACACTCATTTAAACACATTTGGAAATATATGAATCTAAAAAAATCCTTTTTTTAAATATTAACGTAATCTTATATCCTTTGAGAGAGATTGATATAATAATATCAAAAGTATAATACTGTTGATTTATTAAATTTATTTTTATATTAATTTATTATTGCAGGATGAATTAATTGAATGAGAATCGTCTGCCTTATAAACACATTTAATTTAATTCCGTAACTGAGCAACATGATATATATATATTTTTTCAAATGAAGTTTCGGGAAATAAAAATAGTCTGCACTCTACTTAACGCTACATTTTTATCGAAGAGTTTTTCTCATTAATATCCCCATAACTCTTGGACATATGAATTTGAAATGCGGGCGAGGGTTACTCGTAGAGACGTAATAAAAGACGTAAAGGGGGGGGGGGGGAATTCGTCAAAAACTGCGGATTTGCATACGAGACAGACAAACAAACAAATAAATCGACTTTCAATTTTATGTACAACAAACTTCCGGTAATTCGGTAGCGTTCAAGACTTCATCGGTGTTGTGTTATCAAATTTTCCAAATTATCGGATGTCAAGCTGAAATCGTAAGAAAAAAAAAATGCGAAAAATAAGTTAAAACAAAATAATGAACAAAAAATGCAATATTTAATTGTCTATGTAGAGAATACTCATAAAGCAGTATTAAATACCTTGAGCTGAAGGCGTCTTTAGCTTAACGCTATGATGCTGGCCACTTTGGCTCCGGCACTGCCAACAGGGCCTAACTTTACTTAACTGGTGGCCCGGGACAGACATTTCTCCTGCGCTCACTCCACCTTTCGACTTTTACATAAATATTTTTCCAAACAAAATAATTGCATTCTAGAAAAGGTATGCAAAATGAGGTTCTTACATATTTTAATGGAATTTTAATTATTGATAACTTTCTCATCATAACCGAGAAGTTATTGATCTAGGTCTTGAATTGGTGAGGCAATTCCAATATGAATTCCTATGCCCAACATGAATCATTCTCTCGACCCTATTCCGATAGCTTAATTTTTTTTTTCAGGAAGCCAGTCGTTAATTTTTCTATGCTGCAATTGTTTAATTTGGGGCCCCTCCAAAGTAGGGACCTGGGGCATATGCCCTGCATGCCTCTGCGTTAGTTAGGTCTTGATTGCCAGGTTGTTGATTTTACATTCCCACTGCGCCTAAAACAAAACGTTATACAGACTGTATTACACTTTAATTAAAAATATTTCAATTATATTTAAAAATTATAAGGTGAATTAAAAAAAAATATATTTTTTAGGTTTAAATTTAAGTTTAGAATTATGCATAAGGTAAATTTAAAATAATTGTAAAGGTAAATTTTAATGCGGAATGGCGTGAGCTCACGAGTATTTCCGAATACAGCCGAACTGACCCGAATGCCATTCAAAAAGATGTGCCGAACTATTGGATGCCGGATTAATGGAAGTTTATTGTATATAAATGATATAAGTGGACCCAAACAGTATATGGGAAGTGTATGTGTGATAAAGGTCTCAAACTATTATTAGACCTCAAACTATTATATTTAAAAGATCTAATAAGCACTTACACACTTTACTTACACTTTTAATAAGCACTTACACACTGCACCTACACTTTTAATAAGCACTTACACACTGCACTTACACTTTTAATAAGCACTTACATATTGAAAAATGTTCTTGGAGGTGAAAGCGATCTATCTTATAACTTTATCATCTTCCTCCCAGACGTCACAACTTTGACGTCTAATTGAAATTGCACTATAATAAGACACGCTTCTCAAAGATACTCAAATATTTCATCAAATCGTATTAAGTCTTATGATCTTACCACATGTGCTACAGTCCATCTGCTGTTGAGATAGATAAGTATCGGATTCAGACAGAATTCGAAGACTCGCTTTACAAGTTCTGTTTGCTTCCTATTTACTTTCTGATACAGATTCCTATATTCTTGTAATTCTGCCTGGGAAATGCCTCAGCCCGATTCGGTTACAGTTATGGTGTGTGTGTGAATTACTGTATGAATAATTAATTATTAATCGATTTTATTTTCCGCTTGGTATTGGACGGGAGGTTTACTGCCACGTTTAAGGAACGGTAATTTGTTTCCCTTTAAACTGCATGTTCTTTTTGTCGTGCCAGCATTTTCATTACTACGTCTCTCAAATTGAGGTTCACGTTTTGTTGATTTATGAATTCTAACCATAATATATGACGTGACACTCACCTTACACACTTATAAACGTTCCAAATATCAAAAACCGTTTTAAGTTTAATCATAAAATTGTCTTACATTTTATAGTTCTGTTAATATAGAAATTATGTGGTGTGTAAAACATTATTACATCTCTGATTGTTGTATGCAGAGTTATTTTCAAAGTTTTCAAACATTTAAATCTAAGAATCAAGTATTAATGATAAATATTTTCAATAGTTTGATTAGAAGAACAGTCAGCAGACGATTTCGGCATTTGAAGCTTAACTGTGCTATTATGGTTGCAAATAAAATAAAAAACTGTGTAAAAATTGAATTATGAAACACGATAAAAATCGGCTGCTATAACTATAAATTAAAACATCTCCAAGAACGTTTGTTTATACACCGTTAGAGTTAATTATGAACATTTAGAATATTTTCTTCTGCGCATATAGTGGTATGAATTTTGCGCGTCTAACCGTTCTCGCGGTATAGCTTAAAGAATGTTAGAACAAAACAAATTTGAGATTTACACAGTTTTCGAATAAAATTCTAAACTTTTAGTTTTTCTCACAACTTATAGGTGAAGTCCCACGTGTATACAAAGTTTCATGTTTCTACCTTCAACAGTTTGGGCTGTAAATTTATCACTTAGGTAATCAGTCTCACTCCGCTATATGATGCTGATAAGAAAATTGAAGGTAGCGTCCCATTCTAGAATATTTTTAAAAGAATAAAAGTGATAATAGACTTTAAATAATAGACTATTAAATTTTCCATTTCATAGAGAATAATGCAATCAAAATGTTCCATATTTTATAACGTCCGTCAATCCCACAAATAACAACAACAACAAAAAAAATTCTATGCAGTTATGTTTTTTCATAATTTTCTAATTAAAGCATCATTATCAGTGTTTGATTAACTCACTGGCTTCCGGGGCCGCGATCCTGGGTCCCAAACTTTTAGGGATCCCTAAATTTTGTATGTAATAAATTCGAAGCAGAAATAAATTTTACTTTTTAAGATAAAATAATATTCATGAAATATTCATGAATCTTCCTAAAACCAAAATATAAAACTAAAATTACGAAAATAATTCATTGAAAATAAATTTTTCTCTAAAATTTCAGAATGTACGCATTTTGATTCTTTGAAAATATGTTAATATTTTTTAATATTATGCATTCTTTTAATTTTTAATATATGCTTAGAAGCAAAAAGTACGGAAGTTTACATGTACAGTACAGCCATCGATGCCACAATTCAGTATATGATGGTATTTCGTGTATCGTGAGTGCATGTGAGCCCTGAAAGACAACTAAGCCCTGGGCCCCCCTTTGGCTTAATCGGGACCTCATCATTACGATATATGCACTCTCTAATTTGTCTTCATCCGCGTAACCACACAGACTGGCACTATTCCACAAGTGTTTGAAACGTGTTCGGGAGGTCTTAAAATGCGCATTTCCGTCCAATTAGAAAATTTCCGTGTAAACAATTCATTTACTTGATATTAGCGTGAAAGTAAAAACTACTAAGAAATGCATGTGCGCGTTTTTCGAATCATTGCAAAGCGCAACAGTCAAATGTCCTTGATTATTCACATCAAAATGCACAGTGAGCCCCGTCAGCTTTGCCGTGCATTTTAACTGATGAACAAGCATGGAAACCCCGACAACTTCAATAACATACCTCGAAGGAATATTCAAATTTGGTTCTTTCTATCCGTCCACACAGATGTTCTTTGTGATATACAGCAGTTCCCTCAAAATCCGCGGGAATTACGTTACGTGAATAATACTGAACGCTATATGTATAACGTGATATTCGTACAACATATGGAAATACAGTCAAGTTTAATTGATAAAATTACACACAATACAACATTACCAGCAATAAATAAAGTTTTAGTAAAATATTCATTCTGTTTGTTCTGCACCCTATGCATTGTACATTTATAATGCACATTTTTTTTCTCTCTCTCTCCTACATGTGAAAGTAAGGGATTCTGAACTTTTAGCTTAAACCTCAAGAAATGGTAGAATGAAAAAACAGTACGTTGGGCGTTGGGTACTGTACAGTATCACATTTTATTTCAAGGGATTATAAACAAATATAAATAACTATTTTCCATCAAAGCGCTGTATGCACAATGAAATAATATGTTATTGTTACGCATTTTATAACACATATGTTCGTACTTGTACATAGCATACAATAACAAAATGTTCGAAAAAATATATGCCCCGTTCTACTCAAAGAATGCAGTCTCAGTTTTGGTTTGAAACTAATGAACTGTTTATTACTTTCTTCATTTTTTTTTTTTCATTTTTTTTATATCAAACCGTAGTAAACGACGGATAACTGAAATCGCGGATACTGAATCACAGCGGATATCAATCATATTGCTTTACTAATTTCCATTTAAATATTTAATTTAATTCTCCTATAAAAATAAAATAATAGTGTAAGATTCTCTGTTCACGCTATGCAAAATTATTTTTGTATTAAAATTAGGCAAATCAAGCATCCTGGTCCCGTTTGTAAACCAGTTTGTAGAAATATAAAGTTTGATTCATACGCTAGAGTGAAGACTCTGAAATTGTAGCAAAAGTTAATCTCGTACAAATTTTTGTCCTGTTGCAACAATCATTTAAGCACATTTGAAAATATCTATAATATGAATTTGAAAAATCGTTTGCCAAATTAAAACAAGTGGTTTATTTTATTCTGTTGCAACAATCATTTAAGATTATTCGAAAATATCTATAATATGAATTTGAAAAGTCGTTTACCAAATTAAAATAAATGGCTTATTTTATCCTGTTGTAACAATCATTTAAGCACATTTGAAAATACCTATAATATGAATTTGAAAAATCGTTTGCCAAATTAAAACAAATGGCTTATTTTATCCTGCTGCAACAATCATTTAAGATCATTCGAAAATATCTATAATATGAATTTGAAAAATCGTTTGCCGAATTAAAACAAATGGCATATTTTATCCTGTTGCAACAATCACTTAAGATCATTCGAAAATATCTATAATATGAATTTGAAAAATCGTTTACGAAATTAAAACAAATGGCTTATTTTATCCTGACTTGGAGAATTGAAAATAACAACAATTCCCGCCGTAATCTTATATTTCATGCGGTTGTAACTGATAGAACATAATTAAAAATAGAATAATGTTAATTCATTAAATTTTTATTTCTATCCATTTCTTTATTATAAAAATTGGATAAATCGAATGAAAGTCATTTGCTGTATAAATACATTTAATTTTTTCACACATTGAACGTAATTTAAATTTGCTACTAAGTAATACGATATAAATTTCTTTAAATAAACCTTTCGGTAAAATAATCTTCTGCTCACATATATTTCTATGCATGGTTTAATTTTGTGTGTATGTGTTTTTTTTTTTAACATTTTAACTTTCATTGGAGCTATAGAAACTCGAATCCTGAGCGGGGTTAGAGACTCAAAAACAGACATACACAACAAAACATCGTTGAAAAATGCTTGATTTGTATTTAGGGATGCTTTAACACGTTAATTATTCATTTGAAATACAAATTTTTGACCCCAATTCAATAATTTTACAAATATTATATATTCTAGGGAAAGTAAAAAGTATAATGTTACAACAATCTAGAATTTTTTTATTCTTACATGGAAGATTTCCTTTGGGACAGTTTTTTGCGCTAATAAAAATATTCTTAGTTTTTTCTACTTTTCAAGCACAGATAAAGCTATGTTACAACTTTTGTTCTGAAATTTTTTCTACACTGTATTTCTTTAATTCCCTGGAATCGCAATTTAAGCCTTTTATGAACTTTCCTGAAGTTAGTAAGCAAGCAAGTAAGATTGGAAGTTCGTTGGTAGTTTGCTTGCGCGAGTGTTTTTTGCCGATAGTGCAGACGATAATTTTTAGTAAATTTTCAGACGATTATCGCATTGCAAGTAATTAAAGAACTTAATGTTTTTTAACCTCAAGTTTAGAATAGTTGATCTTTAAACTTTCGCATTTTTCAAAATGTTTGGTTATGTGATTATGTATTAGTTCAATCTAACAAGTTTGGATTTAAAAATTTGATCTTGGCAATGCATAATTTCCTTTGCACATTAATGCATTCTTTTGATACATGTCTATTTCACGCTCATGTATATCTATAAAAACCTCTACAACAAAATAAATATGTAACCCATTAAGCGACTCTGTTGGCTAAATAAAATTATTTATTGAAAGTCACGTGAAAATTCTAACTCAAAATATCACTAATTAATATTACGTCAAGTACGCGAAATTTGACGAATTCGTTATCGTTGAAATGAAAAAGTGTTGCATGAAGAAGTGTTGTAAGAAAACGCGTTTTTCTCATGAACGGTGTAAATGTTAATTGCATGAGAATGGTGTTAATAGATTTGACGGATATTACATACATGACGTTTAAGTGAATTTTAAGCCAACCATTTTTAATGATACGTGTACTTTACATACTTATTTATTTATTTTTTATAAATTTATTTGAAAAACGTTCAATATCTCGGAACAATTTATTCTTTCTAAAATGAGTTAAAACTTGTTTATTTAACATAAACTTTGTCTTTCTTTACTTAAAAAAAATATTCGAAAATTCATTCCTTTCCAAATATTCGATTACGTATAAAATCGATAGTTTTCCCTGTAATCACAGAATGTAATTATCGTGCCAAATTTCCGATTTATTGAAATATTGTGTCCACAGACGCACATATAGATGCACACATGCTTCCTACAGACATTACTTCGAAAATGATTGATTGGAATTCGATTGATTCGGGATCGGGGGGGGGGGGGGGTTAATTGTGTAAATCCGTTGAAAATCCGAATTAGAAATTTTTACCCCCGCCACATTATCCCCCCCCCCCTCTCATGCATTATACCATCATTGTTATGAAAGTAAAGGGATTAAATTCAATCTCGGATGAGTTTTAATCACAAATAAAGTTTTAACGGGTAATTTTTTTTTATTACCAATTATTTAATCACAGATGTCGCTTTAATCATTACCGATATGTGTGGTATAATAATATTCATATTAGTATTTTTTAAAGAATTTATGAAAATTGGGGATAAATAGGGAAAAGTTGAGGATTTAACAAGGCTGAAATAAATTTGTGTGATTTTCATTAGAATTTTGACATTAATTATCAAATATGAGTAAAATTCAAAATGGATATTATGAATCATTATGATATCAATGATAATTACTGTTAAAACTAAATGTATAAATATTTGCAATTATTACAGTTAGTTTATTAAGCACACAAAAGATCTCTGTATTCATTTTAACATACTAGGATTTATTATGTCAGGGTAATTTAGAACGGCGTTTATTGATTTTAGCCGGTTTTTATTGGTCATTTTAGGCTTTTATTAAAATACAACTTGCATAATATTTTTAGTGCGTAGATTTATTATCTTTATGGTTTTATTAATAAGAAAAATATTAGGTTTAAATTCAAGGCACATAATCTAAGGTAATGTATAATTAACTTCAAGGTGATTGTGAAATTTATTGTCTTTAGGTTAGCTATTTGTAGATTGCAGAATATAATTTTTTTGTCTCTTACGTGATAGCCAATTTAGTTGATTTGACAATTTCAAATCAAGCAACGTGCCAAAAAGTAAACGAAAAAGAAAAACATGTTTTGTGCTTTGCTTACTTTTAGTATCATTCGGACATTTTTAATTGAGATATAAAACTGCATTAAACAAACAATAATTATAAGTTGATACCGTCGTTTTATCATGACAAATGCTAGTATAAATATAAAACCCAATAAAAAATTAGTATCTCATAAATATTTTATTTTAACCGACTTTCAAGAAAGGTCGGTTGACCAGATTTTGACCAGACCGGATTTGGGTCAAAATTTTGGTCACTAGATTTTGATTGACCGGATTTTGGTCCATCAGTTGACCGGATTTTGACCAGAAAAAAGCCGATTGGCTAAGATTACAAAACAGGTAAACATTTGACAGCGTAGATAAAGTTGTTGCATTAAAAAAAAATATAAATATACATTTCTTGTATTTGTATTGAAAATATATGTTTATATTGGAGGACAATTTCTAATATGTAATTTAGATTTACAAACTATTAAATAAAGACAATCAACATAGGTTTAAAAAATTATTTAATAAAACACTTTTTCTCGACGTACATAAATTTACAAAGCTAAAGTGCTTTCGGGCATCACCACGCCGTTCATCAGTGGCGAAATATTCGCCACTGATGAAGGACATGGTAATGCCCAAAAGCGCTTTGGCTTTTTAAATTTATGTACGTCAAGGAAAAGAGTTTTATTAAATTACTTATTAAAACTATGTTGTTTGTCTTTAATTTAATAGTTTATAAAAGTTGACATGTATCCATTCTATTTATATATTTACAACGTTTAAATGGAAAACATGTCCTCTTTTTGAATACCATATAATAACCTTACTCTTATACCCAATTTCCACTGACTTCTGTTCTAAGACGCACCCATATTTCTGTGACGTTAAAATATGAAAAAACTTTCCGTCTTAGAACCGGTGAAATGCGGTTTTTCGTACCCAACTTAACACCAATTAAACTTCCAATGCCCTTGTTTTCCAATAGCGGACACTTCTCTTTAAAATGGACCTTTCCCGGTTGTCCGCTATTACGAAGTTTAACTTATTTCCGGTTTTAACCTCCCAGACAGCTCAGAAATGAATATTCATATGTCTCGGCGTTTTCATTCAACGCCGAAATAATTAATACGTTAACCTTCGACAAGGCTGAAACAAAAAGAAAGAGGCATCGACGGCAAAGATTAATCGATTTTCGAATGCGGGATTACTTCTTCCCTCCCCGTAATTAACGACAACAAACCGGTTCCCATTTTTTGCCGGATAATCTCGGATTAAGAGTAAAAGTCGGTTGATGAATACGTCATTGGGTGATATCGGTGTCTGCTCCGGCAGTGGGTTCCCAATAAAGTAGTTTCATTGAGAGAAAAGTATATGCGTTTATCAACAGTCGCGTACCCAAAGGGGTAGGGGTGCATTTTTAACCCCCCACTTGAAATATATCATTTTCATAGCATTATTTTCTACGGAAAACAGTGATTATTATCAAATGTATCCAATCATCGGCGCAAGAGACATAAGAAAAAATAAATTAATTAATAAATTAAAAAAAAATTGAAAGATAAAAAATTTCCAACCCCATCAATCCTACTTGAAATTTATTTTTCGAAATTTATCATATTCATAGCATAATTTTCTATGGAAAACCATGATATTTCTCCACTTTATCCAATCATCGGAGCAACATACTTGTTGCCAACTTAAAATAATACATTTTTAATAAATAAATTTTAAAAAAATTGAAGGAATAAATGTGAACGAATCAAAAGTGGTGTACTCAAATGGGTGGCAGTACATTTTTATCCTTGCACAACCATCTTGCACAACCACCCGAATTTATCATCTTCATAGCATTATTTTCAACAACAATGATAAACAATGGAAACAATGATAATTGTCAAATGTATCCAATCATCGGAACAAAAGGCCTTTTGTAGACTTAAGGAAAAAATAAGTTTTTAATTAATAAATCTGAAAAAATAAAAATAAAAATACATTTCCATCCCATCATTTCTACCCGAAATTTAATTTTCAAAATTTATTATTTTCATAGCATTATTTTCTATGAAAAACAATGACATTTCTCCGATTTTTCCAATTATCGGCGCAACAGACTTGTTTCCAACTTGAAATAATAAATGTTTACTAAATCAATTTGAAAAAATATCTGATAGAATGAATTTTCACCCCTTTCAATACACCCGATATGTACAAATTTATAGCATTATTCTCTATGGAGAAATAATGATGATTCTCGAATGTATCCAATCATCGGCGCAACAGACCTGTTGCCAACTTGAAAAAATAAAATTTCAATAAATAATTAAAAAAACATCTTTTTTTTGCTAGTCAGTATTATCGTGAAAGAATATTTGTCTTCTTAACCGTTTCTATTTACAATCGATGCAATGGATCGATGTAATGGTAATCGATGATAAATCGATGCAATGGATCCATGGTGGCAAAAGTAAAAAGTTAAAACTTCATATTTAAGAAAACGGCAATATCAGTTGAGACAATCATTCAGGTGGTGATAGGATAAGCAGTCCTGCACTGTATACATGCCTATAACGAAAGGTCTAAAATTATTATTTCAACTGTCCATTTTGTAAAAATAAATTATTAGCGCAATTCAAAGCAGAACTGAAATAATAAAGAATATTCCTACGTATTCAAAATTATTTTACCTTTCGATTTATTTTTATCTCCATATATTCTGTACTCTATCCTACAACTACTGAAAAATAACTGATTAATTATACTTATCATTAGAGTACAAATAATCAAATATATATATACTAAATACTACATCGTATCTCTGTTGTGCCAACTAATAATACCGGCTATACTAACACTAGCTACAGCTAGATATAATTCTCAAAGCATGTTCAAACGTTTTGTCCATAAGTGTTTTATCTCCTTCTTTCGAACCCCATGATTGTATCTATTCAGTTTATTTGTGTTAATCTGTAGCAATTATTACCCTCTACATGAGTAACAGATTTCAAGCTATCAATCTCCTTATTCGTTCATTCACATAAAACTATTATTTCTCTATATATTGTACACTAATATCATTGTTCTCCAAATTGTTATTGCACGTCATAGAACTTAATGTTATGAAAAAGTTAAATTTCGGATAATGCATGTTCTCAACATGCGAATTACAATTTTTTAAAATCTATTTCAAGTGTTTCATAGAATAAATACATCCACACAAAATTTCAGAGCGATGTGTGTTTATTCGTTTTTCAGTTATTGCTCATGATGTACATACACACGTCTCACAGACATATACATATAGACGACAAACATCTTTACTAGAGTGTTCAAAATGTATCCAGGTACAAAATTTCAAATTTATACTTTTTTAGAATATCTAGCCATTCACCTGTTCTTCGTACGGAATATATAATGTAAAGAAACCTTTAATATTTGAAGTCTTTCTTCTTTGAAATCTATATAAATAAAATTGAAAATCTGTCTGCGGGTATGTATGTATGTGTGTATATGTGTGTGTGTGTGTGTTTGTTTGTTTGTCTCATCATCAAGGAATAACGGTTGCACCGAATTTCACGAAATTTTGTGGGTAGCCTTGGAATAGCACACTTAAAATTTTTTCTGTGTTTCGAGTTTCTACGATTAGCGGTTTTCGAAATATTAATAAAAAACAAACCTTCCATAGAAATAGCATTATGCAGACGATATTTTTCCTGCAAATTTATTTGAAGAAAAATATATCATGTTGCTTAGCAATGGAATTAAATTCTATTTGTTTACAAGGCAGACGATTTTTATTAATGTTTTTCCGATTTAAATAATGAAAAAATGGATATAAAAACAAATTTTATAAATGACGTATTGCATTAAGTATTATGTATTGCGTTTTTGACTGGATTATATTAATTACGGCCTCCCGCTGTAAAGATTATGGGAATGATTGATATTTTCAAATTTTTACTTTCTTACGTTATCTATTTTATTATGACAAAGATTTTTCAAACTCATATATCGTGTTTAACCAATTAATTCACCGTGTTTAGCCAATTAACACATATATTATGTCTAGCCAATTAATTCATGTATCGTGTTTAGACAATTGTTGCAAGTAGTTCGGGCATATATATCTCCTAATACAATTTTACCTCTTTTATTTTGGTATATATTGACCAATTTCATATTTTTTTGTAAATTTGCTTACAAACGGGTCCAGGATATTTTATTATTTTTTATTTATATTTTATTTTATCCTGTGAGCATAATTTTGCATAGCGACAACGGATTTATTAGGCTTTTCTTTAGGAGAATGCAATTAAATAATTTAATAGAATGTTTTGAATTACAATGCCATTTAGAATACTACAGGAATTCGCATATAACTTGTGAATTTTAAGTTGTTTTTTAATGCTGTCTATTCTGTAGGCAGATGCTCTTTGTACGGATTATATAATATAAAGAAACTTAAAATTCATATACAAATTACTAATAAATGACAAATCTCCCAGATCTAATAGTCATTTTATTTTAAAATCATCCTACAGACTTAAAAATAATAGCCAAAGCGCTTTTGGACATTTTACATGTCCATCCTCAGTGGCAGTACAATTAGAAATGATGCCAACGTGCTTAAATACACTTCAATACTTTCAAGAAAAGTTTGCATATCATGAAACTGTCAGTTATACAAAAAGGTGGGTTATGAGTCAGATTATAATTTATATAAAGCTCAAAAGCAAATACTCCAAAAAGGTTTAAAAATATATGATTTTTTAAAAAACACACAATAATTATAAATCAATGTAGCCATGCAACGGCTTAACATGCAGGGAATCGAGAACGAGTCGCCAAGCATGACTTAGGACCTGAACAGGGTCAAAATTACAAATAGAAGAACGGTATAAATAAAAAATCTGATGTGGGCAGCACATGACTTTCCCTGCAGACTTATATTAACGTTCTCTTCATCTTAATTAAATTTATTTCACTTTTAATTCAATTTTCGTTCTCATTCGGTAACCGGGCTTATTTTCAAAGGTGGCGTAGAGAAAGTACGAAAAACTAAAATATCTCGAGAACGGCTAGCCCTAGTGTAATGGGGTTGATCTTATTCCTTTCGTCGATAAAAATTACGCATTGAACGAGCATTTAATGGATATATTTGAGTATACCTAGTTCTTTAGTTTAGATTTTGACGATTTTTGCGGGCCATTTTGCAAAAAAGGCAGGTTATTTTTTTCCGAATCGTACCAAAATCTAATCAGCACCAGGGTGACCCACAAGTGACTCATCTACTGAATTTTGTGAAATTCGGTCTATTAGTTTTTTAGTTAGAGTGGATACAAGCTTTTGCGGGCCATTTCGCAAAAAAAAAAGGCGGGTTCTCTTATCACGAATCGTACCCAAAACTAATCAGCACCGGATTCGCCCACAAGTGACTTACCTACCAAATTTTGTGAAATTCGGTCCATTAGTTTTCTAGTTAGAGTAGATACAAAATCTGCACAGACAGACAGACACACACACAGACGTCACGCTAAAAATGGTTTTTTCGTATTCTAGAGGTCTCGAAACGTGTAGATCCGTCGAAAACTCGAGTTGCGATTTTCGACATGATTCCAATACTTTCCCTATACATTACCATGTATTGCAGGGAAAGTAATAAAAAGGGATTTATAAAGCAAGATCGAACGGGGGGCTATTACAGCTAACTAAAAGAAAAGTTTTTTCAAAAAGAGGGCGAAAATTACCTTTATTCACGAACTGGGCGAGGGCAGTCGTTAATTTACCATTTTTTATGCCTCTTGCATGTTTGGACAAACGGATACCAACCGTACGTTTAGTACTACCGATATAAAATATATAGCTACTATCCGGAGAAAGGAGGGGTACAACATACACCCCAGCAAGATTTTTAAAGTTAATATTATCCTTAAACTTATCAGTTCAAATGCGATTGAATAAAGTGGTAACAGCTGAATGAGCGGGTTTAAATTAAAATTCAGTACAAAAATTAATAAGGGGGCGAAAAATTTTAGGATGGTAAGGGCAACTAGCTTTAAACTGTAAACGATCGTTAATAGGAATGAGACTAGAAAAGGGCTGTAAAAACTTTTGGCGGATTTAATGTAAATATTATGCATAAACTCATATGAGTAGCTGGAATCTTGACCGAGTTTAAAAATTAAATCAATTTCATTATCTAAAGAAATATTAGTTGAACTAACATTAAAAGCGCGATTGAAATATGCGATGAAGGAAGCCTTTTTAGAAGAAATAGGGTGAAAAGAATTTGCCGGAATGCACGTGGATTCGTAGATTTGCACAATGCACAATGTTCGTAGATTTACGAAATACAGAAGACTGAAAATTAGAAAAATTATGGGAAACATGAATCCAAAACAGATCCAAAATGACTATTGGATCTGTGAGATTTGTCATTTGTTGGTAATTTGCATTTGAAACCGTGACGTGTCGTCACTCTTAGCATTAAATTTCATAATTCGCAGTGAACATTTTATAGAGTATTTTGTTTTGAACTTTAATAATAATTCTAACAAAAAGGAAGGAGGAGGAATTTTCATGTTCTTAGATAATAAACAGACAAATCGAAGCACAATTTACAATTTTATTTATATAGATAATAGCAGATATACCCGCCGTTGTTCGTAATTTAAAATATGTGCAAATTCCTGGTATTCCAAATGATATTGTTATTCAAAGCATTCTATTAAAATATTTAGTTTAATTCTGAAAAAATAAAGAAAAATGTGTTTCGCTAGTCAAAGTTATCTTCATAGTCAGATATGAAGATTTAAATATTCTGGTTCTTTCATTTTTAGGCAATATAATACAATTTTCGCCAAATAAATTTTAAAATATCTTCCGCATAATGCTATTTACTATGAAAAGTTCGTTTTTATTAATATCTTGACAACCCCTGGTCTTAGGAACTCGAAATATAGATTGAATTTTAAGTGGGGCTATTCCAATACTACCCAAAAAATGTCATAAAATTCGGTGCAGGCGTTCTCCCGTGATGATAACACACACATACAAATTTTCAATTTTATTTATATAGATGATGGAATATGACAGAAGATAAAAATAAATTCAGATGAAAGAAATAAAATTTTCATCCTTTTAATATTATATGTAGATAAAATTTTATTTTTTATTTCTTTAATTTATAAAGCTTCTATAATTTTAGAGATATAGGCACAAGCAACGATAAGGCCACGTTATCGGATTTTAAATTGCATTTATTGTATAAAGAGACTCAAAAAGCGATTTAGTAACGTCAGTTTGGAGACACAAATAACGATTGGGTTCCGTTTATCTGGAGGCTCATTTAACGATTGGGTCCCGTTTATTTGGAGGCTCATATAACGATTGGGTCACTCTTAAAGTGAGGAAATAGTCAGAAAAGGACACGAAGATAGACAGACAGACGGACGCCTAATTTATAAATGGGACCTCACCAAGGCTACCAATTTAAATCAAATTGTATCAAAATTGATTAACAATCAATTTGTCAAAATTAATTTAATTTTATTAAAATTTAATAAAATTCGATGTAGTCGTTCTCCCGTGATAATGAGACAGACAGATGGATTTTCAATTTTGTTTATCTAGATATGAGACAAAAAATTGACTATAATATACATTTCCAAATTTTACTCATTATAATATGCCCCGTCCTACTCCAAGACCTAGTGAGCCTATTACGAGCATTCCTGCTAGGTATCATTTGAAGTTTTAATTTTACATGTCACGAACGATTGTGTAAGTCTTTTAGTGTTATGGGTGAATGATACCGACTTTTCTATCTCAGACACATATTTAATCGCATTAAGTTAGGATTTATGCGTGTATCGAAACATAATTTTCGACATTAGACTATCAATCATCGCATTAATGTAGATTTTGAAATTTACTAATTAAAGTTCTACAGATCGTTGTAGTTAATTCATTCTAAATAGGATTTAAACCAGTCAATACAGAGAAATTCTGAATGCATTGCATTTTTGCATTCGGTGTAATCTATATCAGTGTTTTTCAAACTTTTTTCGTCGCAAAACTTTTTTCAATTTCAATTTGATGGCGGAACTTCAAAATGAGAAAAGTTCAATGGGGCCCAAAGTATGCATTCAAATTTTACTTGTTTTTATTTCTAAAAAAATTTGCACAAAACTATCAAGTCGCGGAATCCATGGAATACTGTCATGGAACTCCAAGGTCCTGCAGAACACACTTTTTTATCTATATAATACAGCTGAGTAAGACTGATTGAGTAAGTGACAAATTTAAAGCCCAAACTGCTGAAACTTGAAACTTTGCACACACAGCATGGGACTTGACCTATAAGTAGTGAAAAAAATCTAAAAATCTGGTTTTGTTTGCCTGTTTGAGTTTTGTTTGAAAAATGTATAAATATCGGAATTTTTTGTTCCAACATGCTTTCATCTATAACTCAAAAACGGCTTAACAGACAAAATTTGTCATTATACCATCCAACACAGAGGAAAATATCCTAAATTTTCTTAATTAACTCTATTGGAGTACAGTCAACCGTTCTTGTGATATTTTTATTTATAGTCATAGCAGACGATTTTTATTATATTTATAATTCAATTTTTTATACAGTTTTTGATTCTATTTTAACCACTGTGACTGCTTCAAATACCGAAATCGTCTGCTATCTGTTTTTTTAACTAAACTATTTACTTATAAATTTATTGACTTTTAAAATAAAATACCTCAAAACGTTGAAAATTAAGCAATATTCAGAGATGACATGTTGTTGTTTTACATACCACAATTTCCATGTTAACGCTGTTAACTATAAAATGGGCGCCATTTTTATTCTTATATTTGAAATGGTTTTTTATATTCAGAACTTTTATAAAGAGTGTAGTGACCCATAACCGTTTCGACCGTCCGAAGTGTCGGTGAAATTGGTTAGTATAACTGTTATCATTTAGAAGTATAAATATTAAATTACATTGACATGCTAAAATATTTTCAGTTATTAAAAAAATATTTGAATTTGACATCGGGTATAGATGGGTTGTAAAATTTTTGGTACTTATGTACTTAAGAACTCCTTATATAGCTATATGCAATATACAGTTGTTTATATCTCAAAAGTATTTAATAATGTATTATATTAGATTTACATCTGTTAATGTCTGCAATTGTAAAATTTTAATATCTCTTATGAACGCTTGTAATAGAATTTTCAACTGCAGTTTCACATAAAAATGTAGGGTTACCTCCCCCGAGTAGTGTAGTCGGTAGTGTGATGATCCCCAACGTTCCCTTGATTCCATAACATGATTTGCTGAAACTTTCATGAGGAACTATGAATAGTAATTTGAAAATAGATTTGATACATTTGTCTGTCTGCTGCATACAAGTCAAATGTTTTTATATGTGGCACTAATATGTCTCATTACGTCAACAAAAACGTTTAATTGTTTCTAAACCCAAGTCCCTGTAACATTCGTATATAAATTATTTTATTACCTATGCTATTATTTTATTCCATTTTTATTATTATGTTATTATATGTCATTTTTAAAAAGTTTTCAGTAAATTTGTTTTATTAACATTCATATAAATCTGAGAATGTTAAACTTTCAAATGCAATTCAACACACTAATTTGATGATTTTTTTTTTCATGATTAATCTATAAATACGTTTTTAAAGTAATTTCGCTGAAAATTTAAAACCAGTTCCTAACCGGATTTTGGATTTTTGACACCATTGGACACTTGTCTTTGTGGTAAACTTGTCTCAGCGGAGAATCTAAGAAACTATCTCAGACTGGCCATATGGCTCTCTATTCGTTGAGTTAATTAGACTATTATTTTTCCTTCTATATTTTGAACTCAGCTCTAAAACCTATGCATTGTGAGGGTTTGCATTACGAGGTGTTTGCACATTTCAAAGAGTTGTTCGAATAAGAGCTTGTTTTCTTTTCTTTGTCGTCTTTCGATTTTCCTGGAATTTTTTATAGATATTTGCAAAATATATTTTGTATAAAATTGTGCACATAAAATATTTCAAGTGCGAGTCTCCACTCGATTTTCCCATAAATTCTTCCGTAGTGTTCAGTTCTACATGTACTACAATCATTATCAGAATTAAATAAAACTATATCTTTTTCGTGATTTGTACCCAAACTATTATTTTTAAAACATTTTTAATAATTTTTTTCAAACGTTTTTCTTTCATATTGGCAACAGTTTAGTGACATTGATAGATATATTTAGCTTACGTGCAGTAATATAAACTCTTTTTATACCGGCATTATTAATATCTATAGCGTAGTTAAAATTATCAATTTCACCTACATACTGCTATCATGGATCTGATGATTATTATTGTTTATTATAGGAAATAATACTCTGAAAATCTGAAAAATTCGAATTATTTAAGTTCTCATTATGAGAATTGCTGAAAATTCTACATAATTCTAGTTTTTCCCGTAATGTATCTATCCTCAAAATTCGATAAAATTATCGTATACGCACCTTACGCACATATGCACATACAAGTAAACATTATTCCAAAGTTGTTCGAAATGTGCTCCGGACGTTTTAAGTTGTACTTATCTATCCAAATCTCAAATTTGAAAATTTTCGGCAAAATATAACTTTCTCTATACATTAGTACGAGAAAGTAATAAAATGCAGTTATGAAAATGCATTTTAATGCCCTGAAAATTTTTAAAACAGAAAATACTTATAATCATAAAATTCGTCAGTAAGAGACGTTTTAAAAAGATATTTGTTCTGCATTAGAAATAAATATTCGTTTAAGTTAGAAAATATTGGCCAAATGACGTTGTGCCACTGCCTGTTATAATTCTTCAAAAGACGACTCAAAATAACTTTATCCCCAAACCATCCAGACAATAACTTCGACATATCCAAACAACTACATTTTATTCCACGCAGACGATTTTGAACAGGCATGATGTAAATCACGTTCAGAGTTCAACCTCCAAGGGGATGCAGATGCTCAGAAGACAGCTAGATAAATCATCCCAGAACAAGTATCTACCGTCACTGCCTCGGGTAGAGTTTGGGACTTGTTACGTCACAGAGAACCTTTCCAATGATCCGATCAAAGTATTCAATTCCGAAACATTTAATTTCTGTACACGATTTTGGCAACGGTTGTAGATGCAGCCTGATGGAGGAGATCGCAGGCCTTTGATCATGCAGTGTGTTTGCTATCTGATGTTTGTGTTTTATTGATGGTGCTCTAGTTACGGAGGAATTTTTAGATTGTTCTGAATGAGTGCTTGATAACTTAGTTTTCGAGGGAAAATCGTAATGTGATACTCGTTGCCACGAATTAATCGGAAATATTGAATATTTAATTATTCGGGTTCACATGAATTTATATTCTTCCGAAAGTTTTATGGATGCCATTTAAATTAATTACATTCTTATTCCTTCCAGTTCGAAAGTGATATTATTTGAATTTTAAATTAACGTTACTCGAAATCAAATACGAATACGAATCAAAATATCGTTTTTTATTATTTATGTGTAAGTCAATTGAACGCGAAATTGTTCTCTACAAATAGATAGTTCTTGACAGATTTTTTTTTTTCAAAATTGGTGTGGTTTTGCTTTACTTTACTGCGGGTAATCCCGCTCATATTTCGAGTTTCTATGCCTAAGGGTAAGGGTTGTCAATAAAATCCGAAAATTAAAACTTCCATACAAACATTTTCTATCAGACATTTTTTTATTTCTGAAATTTCATTTGTAGAAAATTATCAAGAATTATATAATGTTGCTGAACTACGGAATTAAACAGTCTTCTTTTTGTAAAAAATCTAATTGTGCTTATACAGCAGACGATTTTAATGCGATTCATCCGACTTAAATAATACAGAAATTAATAGAAAAGTACATTTAATAAGTGTACGGTACTATAATTTGTTTTGTGTTTTATCGATAGTTTTTGAAATGTAGTGGTAGAATAATAGCGAATAACAGCGAAGTTCAAAAAGGAATAATGGCGAGTTCGAATAATAGTTTTCCTAATATGATTTTCACTGGTTAATCCAAATACGTTTTTTATTACTTTCCCTGCAATACATGGTAATGTATAGTGAAAGTACTGGAATCATGTCGAAAATCGCAACTCGAGTTTTCGACGGATCTACACGTTTTGACACCTCTAGAACACGAAAAATCTATTTTTAGCGTGACGTCTGTGTGTGTGTTTGTCTGTGCAATGAAATAATCCAATCTAACTCAAAAACTAATGGACCAAATTTCATAAAATTTGGTATGTAAGTCACTTGTGGGTGATCCTGGTGGTCCGCAAAAATCGGCAAAATCTTAAATAAAAAAAACTACGTATGCTCAAATATATCAATTAAATGCTTGTTTTATACGTAATTTTCAACGATAAAAAGATTAAGACCAACGCCATTACACTTAGACTAGTCGCTTTCAAGATATTTCAGTTTTCTCGTATTTTTGATATGCTACCTTTGAAAATAAGTCCAGTTACCAAATGAGATCGAAAATTGAATTAAAAGTGAAAATTTGGTGTAATTTCAAGTAAGAAAGTAAATTTAAGGCTGCAGGGAAAGTCATGTGCTGCCCACATCGGATTTTTGATCCTATATCACTTGCAGGCATTGTGATTTAAACGAGCTCTTGTATATTAAATACGTTTTTGCGATTTAAATGTGCTACTTTGATTTCATTGTTTTCCTCTATTCCAATTCGTTTAATTTAATATTCAAATTCTAAAAACTTATAGGATCTTTTGGATCAGGATTCTCAAATATTGAATTTTTATATATCTAATTTCATAACGATTTGTTAAATTAAGTTTTAATTTGAAATGTCCCACAGCTCGCATACTTCATATGCTTGAATTTATTCAAAGACCAGCTTTTTGCTAGTTATAAAAATATGTTGCGGGCAGCACATGACATTCCCTGCAGACTTACTTATATTCATGTTCTCTTTATTTTAATAAAATTTAATTCACTTTTATTAATTAAATTTTCGTTCTCATGTGGTAACTGGACTTATTTTCAAAGGTGGCGTAGAGAAAACACGAAAAAGCTAAAATATTTCGAGAGCGGCTAGTGTAATGGGGGTTGGTCTTCTCTTTGTTAAAAATTACGTATGAAACAAGCATTTAATGGATATATTTGAGCATACGTAGTTTTTGATTTTAGATTTTGACGATTTTTGCGGGCCATTTTGCAATAAAAGACAGGCTATTTTTTTTCGAATCGTACCAAAATCTAATCAGCACCAGGGTGACCCGCAAGTGACTTCTCTACCGAATTTTGTGAAATTCGGTACATTAGTTTTTTAGTTAGAGTGGATACAAAATCTGCACAGACAGACACACACACAGACGTCACGTTAAAAATAGTGTTTTCGTATTCTAGAGGTCTCGAAACGTGTAGATCCGTCGAAAACTCGAGTTGTGATTTTCGGCGTGATTCCAATACTTTCCCTATACATTACCATGTATTGCAGGGAAAGTAAAAAATCCCACAAACTGATGTCTAAAATAAACTAAAAATAAAAAAAAATCCTTGTTATTAATAGCATAAGACACTTGATGATATACAATCAGCCAATTTTAAAGGTAAAATAGAGTCTTCTGTGTTAGAATATTTGAGATCAGGGCATTGCGGTATTCAATCACATTGACGTTTGAATCACAGAATATTTTGCAGCCAAAAAATTAATTTTTGTTCCACTGTTTATTTTCGAGTCTGTTCAAATAATATACAGCAATTTTATTTCATAGAACTAAAAAAAAAAATCTGATGTGGGCAGCACATGACTTCCCTGCAGACTTATATTCACGTTCTCTTTATTTTAATTAAATTTAATTCACTTTTAATTCAATTTTCGTTCTCATTTGATAACTGGACCTATTTTGAAAGGTGGAGTAGAGAAAATACGAAAAAACTAAAATATCTCGAGAACGGCTTGTCCTAGTGTAATGGGGTTGGTCTTATTCTTGTCTTTGTTAAAAATTACGTATTAAACGAGCATTTAATGTATATATTTGAGCATACGTAGTTCTTTATTTTAAATTTTGGAGATTTTTGCTGGCCATTTTGCAAAAACAGGCAGGTTATTTTTTTCCGAATCGTACCAAAATCTAATCGGCACCAGCGTGACCCACAAGCGACTTATCTACCAAATTTTGTGAAATTCGGTCAATTAGTATTTTAGTTAGAGTGGATACAGTGGATACAGACACATGGATACAGACAAGTGGATACAGGCACACAGACAGACACACACAGAGGCGTCACGCTAAAAATAATTTTTTCGTACTCTAGAGGTCTCGAAACGTGTAGATCCGTCGAAAACTCGAGTTGCGATTTTCGACATGATTCCAATACTTTCCCTATACATTACCACGTATTGCAGGGAAAGTAAAAATCTGTGGGCAGCACATGACTTTCGCTGCAGATTTATATTCACGTTCTCTCTATTTTTATTACATTTAATTCACTTTTAATTCAATTTTCGTTCTCATTTGATAACTGGACTTCTTTTCAAAGGTGGTGTAGAGAAAATACGAAAAACTAAAATATCTAGAGAACGGCTAGACCTAATGTAATGGGGTTGGTCTTATTCTTTTCTTCGTTAAAAATTACGTATTAAACAAGCATTTCGTGGATATATTTGAGCATACGTAGTTTTTTATTTTAGATTTTGGCGATTTTTGCGGGCCATTTTGAAAAAAAAGGCAGGTTATTTTTTTCCAAATTATATCAAAATCTAATCGGCACCAGAGTGTCCCACAAGTGATTTATCTACCAAATTTTGTGGAATTCGGTCAATTAGTTTTTCAGCTAGAGTGGATACAATCTTTTGCGTGCCATTTCGCAAAAAAAGGCGGGTTCTCTTATCCCGAATCGTACCCAAAACTAATCAGCACCAGATTCGCCCACAAGTGACTTATCTACAAAATTTTATTAAATTCGGTCAATTACTTTTTTAGTTAGAGTGGATACAAAATCTACACAGACAGACACACAGACACACACACAGACACACACACAGACACACACACACACAGACGTCACGCTAAAAATAGTTTTTTCGTATTCCAGAGGTCTCGAAACGCGTAGATCCGTCGAAAACTCGAGTTGCGATTTTCGGCATGATTCCAATACTTTCCCTATACATTACCATGTATTGCAGGGAAAGTAAAAATCTGATGTGAGCAGCACATGACTTTCCCTGCAGACTTATATTAACGTTCGCTTTATTTTAATTAAATTTATTTCACTTTTAATTCAATTTTTTTTCTCATTCGGTAACCGGGCTTATTTTCAAAGGTGGCGTAGGGAAAGTACGAAAAACTAAAATATCTGGAGAACGGCTAGTCCTAGTGTAATGGGGTTGGTCTCATTCTTTTCATCGTTAAAAATTACGTATTAAATCAGCATTTAATGAATATATTTGAGTATACCCAGTTCTTTAGTTTAAATTTGGACGATTTTTGCGGGCTATTTTACAAAAAAAGGCAGGTCATTTTTTTTCGAATCATACCAAAATCTAATCAGCACCAGGGTAACCCACAAGTGACTCATCTGCCGAATTTTGTGAAATTCGGTCCATTAGTTTTTCAGTTAGAGTGGATACAAGCTTTTGGGGGCCATTTCGTAAAAAAAGGCGGGTTCTTTTATCCCGAATCGTACCCAAAACTAATCAGCACCAGACTCGCTCATAAGTAACTTACCTACCAAATTTTGTAAAATTCGGTCCTTTAGTTTTTTATTTAGAGTGGACAGACAGACAGACAGACACACACACAGACGTCACGCTAAAAATAGTTTTTTCGTATTCTAGAGGTCTCGAAACGTGTAGATCCGTCGAAAACACGAGCTGCGATTTTCGGCATGATTCCAATACTTTCCCTATACATTACCATGTATTGCAGGGAAAGTAAAAAGTGCTGCATTTAGTTTTACATAAAAACATATTTAAAATTTTCCTAATATTATTTACAGGATTGTATTGCTATACAATCCTAGCGCAGCGTCTGCAAGCAGTGTTTTAATCATCGCGTAAAACTTGATCTGGGAATTAATCATATTCCAGATCATCTGCATGGGCATGGATGTAAATAGTGCAGGACTTCATTACAAAACGTTTTTCCTACTTTTTTTAATTGAAAAACTGATCAAATATGAATATTAATCCTTTTTTTTAACATCACGTTTTTGGGCACTTGGCTTTGAATTTAATTTTTCCGTTCCTAGAAAATCTGCCTCCCAAAGCTCGTGTTCTTTCGTTTCTAAGGAACTACTCACTAAAGTACTAGTCACTAAAGTAGTCACTAAAGTAAAAGTAGGGAAATTTTTTGCCTCAGACATTGTTTTTGGACAGAAATTTCTTCCACATACAACTCTGAAAACACATAAATAACTAGGTTTCGAAAACACATAAATAACTAGTTTTCGAAAACACATAAATAATTAGTTTTTGAGAAACACATAACTAGTTTTCGAAAAAAAAAATAGATAACTAGTTTTCGAAAACACATAAATAACTAGTTTTCGACAACACATAAATAACTAGTTTTCGAGAACACATAAATAACTAGTTTTCGAAAATACATAAATAACTAGTTTTCGGCTATAACAGCTATAGGGTAGAAAATGAATATATATATACAGTATATATAGAGTTATTGTGTGTGGTCGTGGCTAAAGAAACCATGTTTTTAAGGAAAGAAATATATCCTACGTAAAACATGAAATAAGAGTTTCTATATGTAATCGGGGTGTTAGTTAATTTGGCAACGGCGGTATAGCATATAGATTGGTATTTTGCTGTTTCATATTCATCTTCTGTATATATCATCATATCCCCCCTGGGTATTGCATACAAGCCAATCATACAGGATGGGACAGCCAAGTGGCTAGCGAACGGAGATTGCACTCTGACGACTTGAGTTCGATTCCCGGCTCTGCCTGTACTTACCCTGTGGAGTACAGGCCCATTAAATATATAGGTTCGTTAGTCATTCCGAGAGGTTGGTTGTAGAAGAAAGAGGGTTCGGTCCCTGCTGATGTCACCCCTAATGGGTTCCGGTCTAAATTGGGTGGCATTTCCCGGCCGTCCAAACAGATACCTTACATCTTTTGATAGATCGTACTGTCTGGGTCAAAGAAAAAGAAGAAGCCATTCATACAAGCAATAATGCATACATACATAATACATACAAGCCATTTCCAGTTGATAACTAAATGTGATACCTATATAAAAGTTCTATATCATAAACTTTTCCAAATTATGATCTAAACGTGGCACACATATTATATAGATCTAGTATTAACATAGAAATTGTGGAATGTAAAAAAACATTTCACTTGAAATCACGATCGCAGTATGACGTCTTAATTTAACGTTTTCAGACATTTTGAGGCATGACATTTTGAGAAATCAATAATGCTATAATAATCAATTGATTAATATAGCATTATTGATTTCTCAGACGAGTACTATAGAATATAGTATCAAGTTTAGTTTTCGACTTTGAAAGTTTGATGCCAATATTATGTTTTTGGACCTCCTGAACACGTCTTAACTATTTTTAGAGTAATGTCCGTATGTCTGTGGTCGATTTCTTGTGTACATAATAACTGCCACAAATAGTAATGGATATTTACGAAGTTTTATATCCGGCTTTGTTAACGAAATATCTAGAACTAGACAGGGTTTTTTGAAATTTGAGCGAAAACTTCGAAATGGATTCGAAATTTTATATTTTCTTAGCGTGGTAGAATGGGACAAAATTTGACACAATTGTGCATAAAGGAGGTTATTAATGACACAATGATCACGTGACTTAACAGGTTCAATCATTGCCGTGATAAATAGTACACTTCTATTGTTCGTAACGCTTTTAAAATCAACAGGGTTTCAGTATTCTATTGCAATAAGCGTATCAAAATATTTCTAATTATTCGTTTGTGAGATATCACATCTACAGAAGAGTACACACACATACACAGTCACATAACGTCTGATTCGAGTTCAGGGATGCTTGAAAGGTGCTCTTCCGTCGAAAACTCCAATTCGAATCTTCGATCCCGCCCACAATACTTTCCGTACATATTACACTATGCAGGGAAAGTAAAAGTTGATTTTAAGAGGTTACTTTATTTAAGTTATCACTGAATCGCACAAATCCCCCCCCCCTTATCCGGAAACTACCATAGCTGTCTCTGCTCCCTTTCAACGCATTTTAAAACACCGCTTATACTAACATTCCTCCGACGCTTGCCTGGCCTTAAAATCAAAATGCCCTCCTGAACACGACGCATTACAATGCAAGGGTGAATCTTGGCTAAAAGAAACAAACAAACAAAAAATAAACTGGTTCATTAAATCAAGAAGCCTCGTCGTGGGAGTAAATTAGGTAAAAAGAAAGACGGGGGGGGGGGGGGGGGGGGGGGGGGGAGGGGAGAGAACGCAGCAGAAAATTAGTTTTTCTCTCTTCAACGCTAATTAAAAAAGTGAAACGTGGTTCACGATATTTTTGTGCCCCGGAGGAATTTCGCGAACCCCCCCGTTGCCAAAATTAAGAAGTTAATTCCGATCGTAAATTGTTCGGAAAGTGAAGGCTCATTGCCTGGAAGTGTATCGGCTTGTAATGGAAGCGTTTAACTCGGAATTTCGTCTGCAGAACTTTTAAAATGCTCCATAAATTGGCGGAGGTGAAGACAAACCCTCTTATTGGGGTTATTTTATGCAAGGAATACATATTCCATTAAGCGGGTTTGCGCAGTGAAATCTGGTTAGGACGAATGCTATTCAGACGATTTTCTTTTCCAAAATAACGAATCTGATAAAAATGTAAACAAATATGATATTTCAAAACTTAGTTCCCTGCAAAGTTAATTGGGAAAACAATTAGACAAGTTTGAACTTTTTATAATTCGATTTCGCAAAACTACAATGGTATTATTGTTGCCAACTAAGTGTATCAAGTTTCTTGAAAACTACTTGATTCTTTCGAGTGATATAACGATCCTTGTGGGAAAATAAAGAATATAAAATTTCGAATATCCCAAGAACGGCTTGTAATAACTTCTGCATATCCATATATTTCTGTTAAAACGCTTACGAAGCATTTACTCATTTGATAATGAGCATAATATTTGATTTTTACAATAACTTAAAACATGTATATAAAAACGGAGAATTTAATTAAGAGAAAAATGTTCGAAAAATTGAAAGACTTCTACTAGTCTAAACTTCTTGAAATCTTTTACGGTTACTTATTAAAATACCGTTAATTTATTAAATTTCTTTGTCTATCGATTTCTTTATTATTTAATTGGGATAAATTGAATGAAAATCGTCTGCTGCACATTTTCTTCTTCTTCTTCTTTTTTTAACTTTTACTCAATGAAAATAATTTTATTCTATTGCTGAGCAACAGGATTTTATTTTCTTCAGTAAAAATAGTCAGCCCCATGTGTTTTAATTTTATGTTTTTCATTAATATTTCGACATAAAGTGAGATATCCACAATAAAATAAACAGTAACCACACCAAATTCGAAAAAACATATGCCACAAACTGGATTTGTATATGGAACAGGCAAACATAGAGTTTCAATACTTTTCGTGGCAAAAGAACATCAGAAAGAATGCTCACCGGTTAAAATTGTGATGAAAAAAAAAAAAAACCTCCAGCTGGTAATGTCTGCTTATCGTCGTGTGTGAAACTCTAGCCTAAACTCCCTGCTAGCACCATCCGCATGCTCATTCATAGTCAAAATTCCGTCCCACAATGTAAAAATATATAAATTATTCAATTTAAAACGTCTACTATTCTTCTCAGTATTCATTACGTAAACAAACCTCGAAAATACAAGACTCATAAATCAAAACAACTGTAAACGAATCTAAACGATTCTTAAAAATAGTTATTTTACAATAATCACATCTAAATTATTTAAGCTCGTACTAACATATATCCAAGCCCATTTACATTTTATAATAATTTGGCAAGAATGAATTTACAATCATTTATAAGCATCAACGCAGCAGGGTTATCTGTTGCACAGTAGTTGGCGTCGCTTTGCATGCGAATAAATTTTCTGCTTTTATAATCAGACTATTCAAAATATGGTAATGGAGTTCTTTTTATTCGAATTTAACCACCTGCCGAAAAAGAAGCTATCTTCAACTAGTTTTGGAGCTTTTACAGGCGAAAATGAAACTACTTTTATTTACATGAAACATTACTTCTTACAGATTTTCAATATTTTTTAATCAAATGGTATATTCTTTTTTGTTCATTTTACTTAGTATATATCATACCCGATAGATGGCGTTTAAAAATTGTAATATTTCAAAATATTTTAAATAATATAAGCATAGAAAAAGGATGATCAAATAGAATAAAATATAAATGAAATAGAATTTTTTAAATAGACAAGAACATAATTTTGAAATCGAAGGAAATAAAATTTTGATATTGGATGATTTTTTTAAAATATAATTTTCAAAATGGAACGATTCAAAATATGATCTTATCTATTTATACAATTGATTATCTAATATTTTTGTTATTCTCACCATGCGAAACATTGAGTAAAAATCGTCTGCCTTACAATAAATGATTCATATGAATTTTTGTATAAAAAAAGTTAACACTACGGAACTATTAAATAATTCCATAAAGTGCGCTAATTTATAATATTCATCACAAATTTTATTGATTCTAAGAGCCTGGTTTATTATAATATTTCTAAATACAGATATATGCAGACAAGAGTCAAAATGTTGAATTTTTGATGTATTAAATTTAAAATCCTGTCTTTTATCATAAAAGTTTATAACCATATTCCAATTTAAAAAAAATCTGATGTGGGCAACACATGACTTTCCTTATATAATGTAATGAATTTACTACTTTTACAGTAAAAAAAT
This sequence comes from Amaurobius ferox, assembly GCA_951213105.1. Taxonomy (NCBI): domain Eukaryota; kingdom Metazoa; phylum Arthropoda; class Arachnida; order Araneae; family Amaurobiidae; genus Amaurobius; species Amaurobius ferox. The sequence continues at coordinate 31,962,444 of OX578151.1, forward strand.
AGGTTTTTCTTATAGTAGATACTAATATTCTTTCCAAGACATTGAATTTTCGACAATTAGTCGTCATTTTCATTGATTTAGCGTCATTTTTATCCATTTATGTTCGATAAAATAGTATAACTTTTATTTTAATGAATAAAATCCTGCCTTAGCAAAACATATTTTGATATAGTAGCTTTAGTAATCCCCGAAAGCAAATAAAATGTGGTGTAAATTTTTTCATTTCTCAATGTGTGAAGATTAAAGGATAAGTTGGCCGTCGCATTCACACTGAAGACGCATTGCTTGCTATTTTTTCACAAATTCCATGAAAAACATTAAGTTTTGTAGAAACTTTATTGCGTTGTTTCTTCTATTGCATGGAGAGCAAGATTTGCTGCCTGACGTTGATTAAAAAACTCTGTCTAGCCCACATCGACCACAGGTAGACGACAAACAGACCGACTGACAGACAAACAGACAACAAACAGACCGATGGCGATCACTTTAAGAACAGAGAAATCGTGTTCAAGCGGTCCTAAAATACATATTGGCATCAAAATCTCGAAATCGAAAATTTCTGTGAAAACAATACTTTCTCTATACTGTATTCTACAGTATGAGAAAGTAAAAATCTGATGTGGGCACCATATGACTTTCTCTGCAGAATGCAATCAATGGCTTTACTTATTTCACAGGAAAATAATGGCGTACGAGATCAATGGCACAATGCATTTGGCACTGAATTAACGCAACCTAAATTGAAATTTGGCGCTTTCATCAACTTATGAGTCCAAATTGAATGACTTATTCATACTCAATATAAAATCTTCTTCCAAAGGCAATTTACATGTAATTAATATCACGTGAAAGCAATGCTTATTGGCGAATTCTTGGGGCTTCAAAATACAAAATTATTACAGAATGTATCTTCTCTTGTGAATAGAATGAACTGGATTCACTAAAAGGGTATTAAAATATTTCTTGCGTAATATTGCATATGGAAAGTGAACCTATTACATAATACTTGCTACTTTTTTAATTTTATGTAATTTTTTTAGATAAATTTACATGAAAAAAGTGCAATATCTCGAGAACGTTTATGAAGCGTCTTTAAGTTTGTGTTATTCGATTCCTAATAGAAAATGACGAATAATATGATTACTTATTCAGCAGTTTTAAATATTCCGATTTTTTAAAGATTTTTTAAAAAAAAATTCATCCATGAATTGTGTGATATCTTAAGAACGGCTCATGGTAGCGATTTAAAGTTTGTGTTATTTGTTTTTTAATAAATACGTCTGAGATGAATATTACCATTTTTTTTTATCATTATAAGTGCTGATTCTTGAAATCGTTTTCTTCAAAAATTTATTTGAAACTAGGCAGGTCTTTCAAATATTCAATTGTGTTTAAAATCAATAGGCTTTCAGTATTCACTGATTGTAATATTTGTACCAAATTTCGTTCGAAACGCTCCATACATTCGTCAGATATTGTATCCACACACACACATACATACACACACACTAACATACATATGCACAGACATCACTTCAAAAATGTTCCGGGTTCAGGGATTCGAGTTGAGGGATGGTTGAAACGTGGTTTTCCGTTGAACACTCAAAATCGAATTTTCGACACCATCACAATACTTTTCCTTATATATTACACCATATATGTAGGGAAAGTAAAAATATAATTGTTTTCACCTACAAAGCATTATATGATTAAAAGAAAAACTTTTCTTATATACATAGTATAATGTAAAGTATTGTGACGGAGTCGAAAATTCGAAGTCGAGTTTTGGGCAAGTTTCTAGCATCCCTGAACTTGAATTAGACGTTTTAGAGGTGATGTCTATGTGTGTGTGTGTGTGTGTGTGTCCGTGAGTTTGTGGACGCGATGCCACATAAATGTATAGCGCGTTTGAACCGAATTTTGGTACAAATATTACAATTAGTGAATACTGAAACCCCATTGATTTTAAACGCAATTGAATGAATATTTGAAAGCCCTGCCCCGTTCATTTTCGAAAAATCTTATATATAATTTTTTCGCCGTGAAAGAAGTAAATGCATTGCATTATATAGGCAAAGTCATGTGCTGCCCACATCAGAATTTTTTGTTTATTTAGTGTAATACTCGTGCCAATTATTTTCTAACGCCGTTTAATCTTTGCTAAATCGTGATCCTGATTTACCAAATGACAGTAAAATTGAAAAATTATGTTTTAGATCCTCCAGTAGCAATTGAGAAACTTTAATCTGCGATTTTCAGACGAATTCTAAATTGATAACTCTTCTACAAAAAAAAAAAAAAAAGAGTTGAGAATTTAACTAAATCTAAATAAGGTCAGCCTCATGTCTAGCGATCCATCATTGTCTGAGCACGGCAATCAAAGTTTCCTTTTTTTTTATTTGTTGGAAATCGCCTTTACGATCTTTTCCTTTCCAGTTATTGATTATTTACCCGGTCTTCTAATACCTATACTTCTGATGCCTACAACCAGTCTAAGACTTTGACATGAGGCCATTGTTTTCCTTAATTTTTTTTAAGCAGAAAGGATTATTATCCTATTAAATAAATTGCATATTATTTATCTGTCTTTGTGACTTCTATTGCATGGATTTTATTTATTTACTAGATTAGCAGGTATATATATAAAGCGATGTTCGTGACGTAAAATGTGTGTAAATTCTAAAAGCATTCAAATTGCTTTTTTTTAAAAAAAAAATTTCAATAAATATTTAATTTAATTCCCTTATAAAAGAAACAAAATAGAATTCTTTATAAAAGAATTCTAAAAGAAAATTTCTCTCTCTTTAAAAAAAATTATTTGCGTAAGAAAATTTGTTGCATGATATAGCATGAAAAGTGAACATATTCTACGGTAGATTGTAGTTTTTAATATTATGTAATATTTTTGATAAATTTATTAGAAAATTGTGCAATATCTTGAGAACGGTTCATACGAGCCCTCTAAAGTTTGTGTCATTTCTTTTCTAATGAAAAATTACATAAGAAATGATCATTTATGTAACCTCATTGAAGGTTTTGAGTTTTACTTTTCTTATATACATATAATGTATAAGGAAAGTATTGTGACGGGGTCGAAAATTCGAATTCGAGTTTTCGACGGGAGAGCACGTTTCAAGCATCCCTGATCACGAATCGAACATTTTTGAGGTGATGTCTGTGTGTGTGTGTGTGTGTGTCAGTGAGTCTGTGGAGACGATATCTCACGAACAAATGGAGCGATTTGAATGAAATTTGGTACAAAAATTACAACCCATGAATGCTGGAAGCCTTTTGTTTTTAAACACAATCGAATGTTCAGAACCCCCCCTAAATTTTCGAGTGAAATTTTGAAAAATGCATCAAAAAATCAAAACCATTAATAAAGGTACGCAAATAGACATTTCTTATGTAATTTTTCCTCAGAAAATGCTTGACATAAACTGTAGAACGCTAGCACAAACCGTCCTCGAGATATTGCACATTTTTCAAATACATTTATAAAAAAATCCCATAAATTATAAAAAAAATATTAACCTTTGAGAAACATGTTTACTTTTCATATGTAATGTCATGCGATAAATTTGGTGACATCATTCTCGTGGATCTAGTTCGTTTCATTCCCGAGAAAATATACTTTGAGTAATACTTTTGTATTTGAACGGCAATCTGCTAAAAGAATAACTTATTTCTCCGTCCATAACGCTTGGCGAGATTTTGGCGACGAGTTTGGCAGAATGTTGCCAACTTGGCGACTTTTTAAATGTTGCCAAATGGATAAAAATGAAACCAAATCAATGGAAATGACGACTAATTGACGAAATGTCAATATCTTGGAAAGAATATAAGTTTCCACTATAAGAATAACCTATTTTATTTTACTGTAAATGTAGTAAATTCGTTGCATTATATAAGGAAAGTCATGTGCTGTCCACATTAGATTTTTTCAAAATTTCATTCGAAAATTAAGGGGGCGCGTTTTTGAACATCTGATTGCGTTTCTAATCAGAAGGCTTCAAGTATTCATCGATTGTAATATTTATACCAAATTTCGTTCGAAACGCTCCATTCGTTCGTGAGATATCGCCTCTACAAACTCAATGACACACATACTAACATACATACACACTTATGCACATACGTAGACACAAACATCAACTCAAAAAACGTTTGATTCGTGGTCAGGGATCCTTGAAGCGTGCTCTTTTGTTAAAAGCTCGAATTCGAATTTTCGACCCCCCCCCCCCTCCATCACAACACTTTCTCTATATTATACTATGTATATAGGGAAAGTAATAAAAAATAAAAAAATATAATTAAATGTACATTTTTAAAAAGGCATTTATTTTACATTCATTGATACTAGTTATATTTAGCTATTAAAATGTTAAAATGTTTCATCTAAATAGAAATAGTATGTAGGATATATTCCCTCTGTCTGCCATAAAAATCATTTCTATGACACTTTAACATATCCTCGTAACCCCCAAATGGTTCAAACTTCAAACAGATGTGGAACTTCAAGCAGGTGTGGAATATAAATTTAAATAGTATTCAACTGACTTAAAATCACTGATAGCGCCACCTGGTGGATGGAAAAGTTGATTCGTGGGATAACATCGTAATGTCACAGATTCTCCGGACACAACCGTACATAAGCAATTTCGCGAATAATACAAATCGCTAAAATATTTAAAATAAGAACTATTTTACGAGTCGTAATCGTAATTTCTTAAGCTAACGCATTTGTTTCTATTACTCATGCTAAACAAATACGGCAAAACATATCTATCTTATTTTTCTAAAGCTCAAGAGACACAAAGTTGACATTTATCAGGGTTTCATTTCCTTTATTTGTTTTGGATGACCTTGAACACCCCATTTGCCAAAATATTTGGCAATAGCTTCAAAGAATTATTCTTTTCGGAAGTGCCACTTTACCATAATATACTTTTTGTTTATTTCCTCTTTTAACATTCGTATCTTTATACCCCAAATATATTTTGCGATTAGGTTGATACTTCTCGCAGGAGACGGAATTACATTTTTTCTTCTGTTGAAACAATGGTTTCGGTCAGTTCATTGTATGTATGAGTGCGTTATCTTGCTGAAATTTCCTATTTACACCTCTGATGAGTGTAACAACAATTGTTAATAAAATAATTTGCGAACTTGGTAGAATCTATTTTACAGGAAACTGCCATTAAATCTACCAGATTACATTAAAAAATAAATAAATGATAAAAAAAAAATAAAATAAAAACGGCCATAAGCCATAATCTATTTTGCCCCATAGTTCAGAACATGTATTTTAAAGAGTCTATTTTACAGATAAGGTAAAGGAGCCTATATTCATTTTATTGAAAAAAAAATTCTTACGCTTACCAAACTGTCTCTGCAGTTTATTTACGGGGTATACGTATATTGAAAGTGGTCATTACAGCAAAATAGCGCTTTATTTGAATGTGGGGCATGGCATCTTGTTTAATAGGAAATATGTTTAATAGGCCACTGAGCTGTTGTTTCTAAATGCAGCATTGAACACTGGTGTTTTATACGGCACTGATTTTTGAATTCAGAGATAAAATTGACATTGATGTGAAGATAGTATATTGAGTTATACTTAAATTCATTTCATTTCGTTCCAGATTCGAGGCGCTGCAGTTGAGCTTCAAGAATATGTGCAAGTTAAAGCCCCTCCTCGCCAAGTGGTTGGAGGAGGCGGACAGCACGACGGGATCGCCCACCTCTATAGACAAGATCGCAGCCCAGGGGCGAAAGCGCAAGAAGAGGACGAGTATCGAGGTCTCTGTGAAGGGGGCCCTTGAAAATCACTTCCACAAGCAGCCCAAGCCCTCGGCCCAGGAGATAGCAGGTCTGGCGGACAGCCTCCAGCTGGAGAAGGAAGTGGTTCGCGTTTGGTTCTGCAACCGGAGGCAAAAGGAGAAGCGTATGACGCCACCAGTTACCATGGGCGGCAACCCAGGCACGCCCGGGGAGATGATGCTTGCTCACAGCCCGCCCCTGCACTCGCACAGCCCTCCCATGTTGTCGCCCCCGCAACAGGGCCCTCCGCACTCCATGCACGGACAGTCCCTAGCGGCCCACTGACAAATGGCCCCCCGATTCGTCTTGCCCGGTTTCCAGTAAACCAGCAGACGATGGCACAACGGACAGATGACCTCCTACAGCCCTTCCCTTGCGCTCGGCCCTCGAAAGGCTCCAGAGATCTACCTCAGAGTAGGTTCTGTTACGTGAAAGACGGACGTTGAGCGCGAGAACAAACCAACTCCCCCCTATACAGAAATTATATATATTGTACATAGTAACGGACTGCTACAGACTTCTGAAGCTTTTGGACTGCTGCCATTGTACCATAAAGAAGACATTGTGTGGCCGCATCTTCGTATAAATAATATATATATAGTGCCAATATTGTCCTCAATTTTTCACCTCAGACAGTTTTTTAAATGAAAAAACCTCTCCCACACTCACAGTCATTTGTACATTCGAGGAAAAATAAAACGTCGGCTCAAGAAGTTCTCCTAAGCCATGCATTTTTCATCTCTCATCATTATGTGGAAGATATTAGTTTCCGATGATCCCGGACAAACTTGATGGTGAGTGCCATTTCGCTACTTCATTTTGGCTCTGTTGTAGTTAGTGTTGTTGAATGTCGCTCTAATGGAGATTTTATTAAGCTTTGAGGCTGTTATATTTACGCCCAGCCTTGAGTTACAGTTTCTTTTTCAGGAAATGATAAATGAGTATCATCACTTACATTCTGAAATAATTCATCATAATTTTCCTCACTACTTTTATTTTCAGAAATTGCTTCCTGAACTGAGTATAGTTTTCCCGTCATGTAGAAGCAAGGATTGTGCTAAGCTTTAGCGAATTGACCTTCAAATACAAAGCAAATTCGCGCTTTTGACAAAAATTAAAAATTAATTTTAATGCTAGCGCCATCTATTGGTAGAGATTTAAGTTAAAATCATGAATACGAAAGAAAGGAAAATATGGACTGACAATGTGTTATACGCGTCACCTATGCTTTGAAGCTTCTTCAGAAATTAAAAACAAAGGCAATCAAATAGTGAATGGATAATATGAATTGTATAATTGGACGTTTGGCATAACGTGCGAAATAATTGTAATCGAAATTATGCTTCTATTCATCGGTTTCATTTGTAATCATAACTACTGTTCATTTATAAACCTGAAGTCTGGTTGTTATTGCTTTCGAACAAAAGTCTTCCTTCTTCTTCAGTTCTTCGTTTATTATTTTTAATTCCTTACTTTTCTAATTTTGCTGCTCTTTTGCCCCAGAAGATGGCGCCACCACTGCAACATTTAAACCTTTATGTTAGTTTTTATTTGGCATTAAGCACTTGTTTTGTACTCAATGAAGAATAAAAAGCCCTTGATTCTGAAGCACTCGTTTGCTTATTTGCATTGTTTATTTCGCAAAGTTGCTTTCTGCTTTTAACTACTTAGTAGTTGAAGTAGTTTCATCTTTTTCATCAGCTGTGCTTAGTATTTTGCATTGTATTTACCACATTTATTAGTCTTACCATTCTTGATGCAAATAACATCTATGGTTGGAGTAACTCTGGCTAAAAATGGGGCGTTACAAAAAAATATAAACACCTTGATTGCTTATATCACCAAACGTAATAGATACACATGTAAGCAATTTTTACTTGTTTAGGGGGATATATAGCCCTCAAAAATTACCTAAAATAAAAGACTACGTGTGCTCATATGTATTAAACGCTTATATTACTTAATTTTTGACGATTGAAAGAATAAGGTCGACCCCATAACTCTAGGATTAACCTTTTTCGACATATTTTACTTTTTCCGTAATTTTGCAACGTCGCCTTTGTAAATACGTCCAGTTGTCAGATGGAAACAGAAATTGAAATAAAACTGCAAATTCGGTGCAATATCAAATAATTTTATCTGTGTTTGTTTGTGCTATTCAACTCACTTTAATGAATTACAAAAGAAAGAAAGTTAAAAGGAATTATTTGATCTGTAGGGAAAGTCGTGCTGCTCACGTCAGATTTTTCATTCATTCATTTGATCTGTAGAGAAAGTTATATCCTGCTCACATCAGATTTTTTAGGCTGTATTTTCAATGAAGGTTTTACTATTTAGCCAATTTATGAAATATGAATTAAGAAAGTCGCGTGCATCCACCCACTCATCTATTTAAGTAAAAGAAATCGAAGAAAAACTTGAGAGAAGACGACCTCACAGTTTAAACTTAAACCCAGATCCCTCAAAACACAATTGCGAGGGGCAGAACCACCATCCATATGCTTTCAAGGCGAGAAAAATCAGACGGAAGTAGGTTTTTATGCTGTTATCTGGATCAATAAAGAGTGAGATGAATTTTAAAATCTAGCCGGCCCCTTCTCTGCAGTCTGCAGAAGCACGACCAAGACGAACGTGTTCTATTTTCAAGATGGTCTTTCAATGCAATCGATGGTCTCGTATAATGAAGGTGTACAGTTATCGAGGTAGATACAATAATCTGAATTGATGGAATGATTTGTCTGTGGGAATGCAATTTAAGACAAAGTTTTCTATTTCTAAAAATCTACACATTTTCACAGTAATAATCTATAATAATAAAGATGTGTGTGTGCCTTTAATAATACAAGTGTGCGATAGTGTGTGTGTGATAATATGAGTGTGTGTATGTGACAATATGAGTGTGTGTGTGATAAGATGAGTGTATAATAGTGTGTGTGTGATAACACGAGTGTGTAATAGTGTGTGTGATAATATGAATATAATAGTGTGTGTGATAACATGTGTGTGTGATAATATTAGTGTATGATAGTTTGTGTGTGTGTGATAATATGAGTGTATAATAGTGTTTGTGGTAATACGATTGTATAACAGTGTGTGTGATAATATGAGTCTGTAATAGTGTGTGTGATAATATGAGTGTGTAACAGTGTGTGTGATCACATGAGTGTGTAATAGTGTGTGTGATAATATGAGTGTGTAATAGTGTGTATGATAGTATTAGTGTGTGTGCGTGTGTGATAATATGAGTGTATAATAGTGTGTGTGATAATGAGTGTATAATAGTGTGTGTGATAATATGAGTGTATAAAATTATGTGTGATAACATGAGTGTGTAATAGTGTGTGTGATAACACGAGTGTGTAATAGTGTGATAATAAGAGTGTTGTTGTTGAGACACAGACCGTCCGACCTATCAGAAAGGTGTAAGGTAACTGTTTGGACGGCCGGGAAGAGCCACCCAATTTAGATAGGAACTCAGTGGGGGTGGCACCCACAGGGACCATACCCTCCTGCCCCATATCCTCCTGCCCCTATCACCAACCTCTCGGAAGGACTTACGGACCCACATGTTTAACGTGATCGTACTCCTTCGCGTGAACGACGGCAGTTTTGGCAGCGGAGGAAATCGAACCCGGACCTACCGAGTGCAATTCCCGCGCGCTAACCACTGGGCTACCGCGCCCCCGATAATTACACACTCATATTATCACACTATTACACACTCATGTTATCACATACACTATTACACACTCATGTTATCACACACACTTTTATACACTCATATTATAACACACACTATTATACGCTCATTTCACACACACTAATGTTATTAAACACACTATTATACACTCCTATTATTACACACTAATGCGAGTGTATAATAGTGTGTGTATGTGTCTGTCTGTATTGGAAAATCTGAGCGTCATATGACCATGAAATTTGATACAAGGGTACTTCCAGGATTCAGGAAAATACGGCTGTAAGATTTCTTTTTCTAAATTCGAATTATAGTTTTTTAGTTAAGTCTAAACATTTTCACAGTAATAATCTATAATAATACAGGAAGATGTGTGCGTGTATGTGATAGTGTGTGTGTGATAATATGTGTGTATAATAGTATGTTTGATAAAATGAGTGTGTATGATAACAAATTTGCTATATTTCTCCAAATTTGTTACCAAGGTAACGGATCACGATCAAGAGACACAGACCTTCAAATTATAACAATGGTTTTCTGCCATGCATTTGTAACAACATGATATCATTTCCATTACACAAACTCTGGTTTCACCCCTGTTACATTTCTTTCAGGACTATCGATTCCTTGCCCCGCGCCCTAAGACGTTTAATAACAAAAAATGAGCTTTATACTTTCATAAGATTAAAATTATCTAAACAAAATAAACAGCTCCCAGCTTTATAAAAACGATTAATTTACAAATATCCTTCAGTATGAACAAATCGAATTCCACTACCTTCTGAAATCCTCTGAAAAACGCAACGGTAATCTAGTATCATTTTATTATTTCAAACTTTAAAGTTTTAGATAGAAAAAAAAATATATTTCAAAGACACGGATTTAATTTTAATTCCTTCGGGAAATTTTTCAAAAATAAAATTTTCCATGGACTTAATTAATAAGCGAAATACGCATGATGGATCGAAAGTTATTTAATTAAAGTTATCTTCCTAGCAAATTTTTGGTGTTTTATATCTTCGAGCCAAATAGATAATTAACTGGGGTGTGGATCCACTTGACTTTCTCATACCCAAATCCATTTGTAAGTAGCTTGTTACTTTCCTTATATGCATAATGTATAAGGAAAGTATTGTGACGGGGTCGAAAATTCGAATTCGAGTTTTCGACGGCAGAGCACGTTTCAAGCATCCCTGATCACGAATCAAGCATTTTTGAGGTGATGTCTGTGTGTGTGTGCGTGTGCGTGTGTGAAAGTATGTGTGTATGTTTGTGTGTGTGTGTCAGTGAGTCTGTTGAGACGATATCTCACGAACGAATGGAGCAATTCGACTGAAATTTGGTACAAAAATCACAATCCGTGAATACTGGAAGCCTATTGTTTTTAAAAGCAATCCAATATTCAGAATCCCCTAAATTTTCGAATGAAATTTTGAAAAAATCATCAAAAAATCAAAACTTTTAATAAAGTTAACAAATAGACATTTCTTATGTAATTTTTCTTTAGAAAACGATTGACGTAAACTTTAGAATGCTATCATGAACCGTTCTTGAGATATTGCACATTTTTCAAATAAATGTATCAAAAAATCCCATACATTAAAAAAATATATATTAACTGTTGAGAAACATGTCCATTTTTCATATGTAATATCATGTGATTAATTTGGTGACATCATTCTCGTGGATCTAGCTCGTTCCATTCATGAGAAAGATACTTTGAGTAATACTTTTGTATTTGAACTCCAATAGTCATTTCTCTGCTATAAGAATAACTTATTTCTCTGTCCATAAAGCTTGGCGAGATTTTGGTGGCGAATTTGGCGGAATGTCGCTAACTTGGCGACTTTTTTGAATGTTGTCAAATTAAATAAAATCTCGCCAAATGGTTAAAAATGACGCCAAATCAATGAAAATGACTAATAATTGACGAAAATTCAATATCTTGGAAAGAATACAAGTATCTACTATAAGAATAACCTATTTTTTTTTACTGTAAAAGTGGTAAATTCATTGCATTATATAAGGAAAGTCATGTGCTGCCCACATCAGATTTTCATTTTATTTTGTTTTTGCAAATTTCACAGAATATTTTTTAAAAATAGCTATCGTTGGTCCGAATCAGCACAATTATAGTATGTTACACTTCATTTTATAAAAGAATTGAAATAATCTTTAGATTATTTAGTTTGAAAATGTACTCCCCGGGGAGGTAACTTGCCCCCTAGCGGGGGGGGGGGATAATGACGTCACGAACACAAAATTATATCGCGGATATCTTTCGCAATGATCGAAATTGTGAAGTTTTGTGATCATTGAGCCATGAATAACCTATTTTATGCGTGATTATATCAAATTTTTGTCCTATGCTGTCTTGTTAAAAAAAATATGCAAAATTTTGAATAAATTTCGAAGTTTTCATTCGAATTAAAAAAAAATTCTATCTAGTTTTAGATTTTTCGTCAACAAAATTGAATATCAAGTTTCGTAAAAAATCCACTAATATTTGTGGCAGCTATCGTATATACAAATCGACTACAGATAGACCGACGGACGGACATCACCCCAAAAATAGTTAAAACATGTTCAGAACGTCGTAAGACATGTATTGGCATCAAATTCTCGAAATTGAACATTTTTGTGAAAACAATAGTTTCTCTATACTTCGCATGAGAAAGTAAAAATACAAACAATTTATACTTGTCGGAAATAGGTTATTATTTATGAACTAGAAGGTATGCCCGTCATATGACGGAATTAAAAATTTGCAAAGTATTGCCTCCCATTTAGCATTATTTTCATCAAATTGATGACATTTTTCTCAATTTGCCGACATTTTCGTCAATTTAGCAGCATCTAAATATATTCGCCAAGTTGGCGATATGCGGTCAAAATTCGTCGCCAGAATTTCGCCAAGCGTTACAGACGGAGAAAAGGGTTACTCTTATAGTAGATTCTTATATTTTTTTCAAGATATTGAATTTTCATCAATTAGCCGTTATTTTTACCAATTTGGCTACATTTTTATCAATTTGGCGACATTTTTATCAAGTTGGCGACATTTCTGTCAATTTGGCAACATTTAAAAAATCTCGCCAAGTTGGCATTCCGCCAATTTTGACACCAAAATTTCGCCAAACGTTACCCAGAGATACGATAGATAAACAGACAGATAAATCAAGGTGTTTATATTATAAACAAAATTAATTTTAATATAGGTATCCTGATGTATTTTTATTTTTCAGAAATAAAGAAAAAGGTTGTTCGAGCGAGTTTTTGTTCCACTTTGCTTATTTTCACTCAAAATATTTTCTAAAGTATAAAAGGTAGATAAAATAGTAAGGAATAAAATTATTCAGTAAATCCAGTTTCTAGAGATCGAAAATTTGTTTTGACAAAGCTTTTATAAAGTTAGTAAGCTTTTATCTGTTGTAAATGGAAGGAAAAAAAAAAGAATTGATGTGACAGCACACGAATTTCCCTACAGACTTAAATTAGTTTTCTCTTTATTTCTTTCATAATTTATTAAATTGAGCTTAATTGCCCAAAACAACACTGATAATTATTTGAAATTGCTCTGAATTTGCTGCTCTAATTCAATTTTTGTTTTCATTTGGATACTGGGTGTATGTTCAAAGTCGGCGTGGTCAAAATGCGAAAAAATTAAAATATTCTGAGAAGTGTCAGTCCTTGAGTTATAGTAGGCCTGGTCTTATTTTAAGTGTCGTCGAAAATTGCTTCTAAAACAAGCATTTAAATAATACATTTGAGCATATGTAGACTTTTTTTTATTAGGTTTTGACGATATTTGCGGGACATTTTGCAAAATAAAATAAGTTTTTCTTTTTTGAATTGAACCAAAATCTAATCAGCAGCAGGGTAACCTACAAATAACGTATCTACCAAATTTTGTAAAATTTGGTAAATTAGTTTTTCAGCTAGAGTGGACACATACAATTTTTGCGGGCCATTTTGTATAAAAAGGCAGGTTCTTTTATCCCGAATCGTACTAAAATCTAATCAGCACTAGGGTCAATCACAAGTAACTTAACAATAAAATTATATGACATTTGGTGAATAAGTTTTTGAGTTAGAGTGGATGTATACATTGCACACTTCCACATACTTCACGCTAAAAGTAGCTTTTTCGGATTCTAGAGGGCTCGAAAAGCTTTGATTCGTCGAAAACTCGAGTTGCTATTTTCAACACGATTCCAATACTTTCCCTATATGTACATATTGTCATGTATTGTAGGGAAAATATCAAATCAGATTGAAAATAATGAATCATGAAAATAACGAATCATGAAAATAACGTATCATGAACATAACGAATCATGAAAATAACGAATCATGAACATAACGAATCATGAAAATAACGAATCATATTTTACCGGACGTTATTTACATAAAACCGATTTGGCTCCACCGGACCGGGAGTCACCGCTATTTTTTAATACAATTATATTTGTACTAGTACTTTTAAATAAAATTATATTTATATTCTAGTACTTTTAAATGCAATTATATTTGTGTTAGTATTTTTTAAATGCAATTGTATCTGTATTAGTAACTTTTAAATGCAATTATATTTGTAGAAGTACTTTTAAATGCAATTATATTATACTACAGTACTTTAAATGAAATTATATTTGTATTAGTACTTAAATGCAATTATATTTGTACTAGTACTTAAATGCAATTATATTTGTATTAGTACTTTTAAATCTAATTATATTAGTACTAGTACATTTAAATGTAATTATAATTGTACTAGTACTTTTAAATAAAATTATATTTCCATTAGTACTTTTAAATGCAATATATTTCATTTTGTTCTTATAGTTATATTCTCTCACGTATAAAGATCTTGATGGGGTGCTTATATATTTCACTGTCATTGGTACAAGCAAAGCCGATAATAGACTAAATCTCTACAACCTGAAACATTTTCCTACGTTCTATAATACCCCTTAGCATTCGAACACTGTGCCGTAGCTAATAATATCTCAATATCTTGAGGAAAAGATTTATTCCTTGATTCATCGTAGGCGGAAAACGAATATGATGGATGGCTTAGCGCTTCGCTGGCGAAGCTGACAGCAACGAAGTTCGCGATCTAATGTCGCAAAAACGGGAATAGCGCAACAGTCTTCGTTCTTCGTTGTAAGCGGGATTTCCGGAATGCGCGCTATTTAGCTTCCATACAGAAGAGGTGATTAATTGAAAGGGGGGAGTGAGAGTGATTAAGCGGTGTTGGTGGTGGTGATTTGGTTAAGTCATTTACTTCGGTGATCTGTTGTCGAAACAAGAGAAACATAGTTTTAATCAGGATTTTAAAGATACGTTCCAATAAGTTTTTGAGATTGTTTGACAGGTGGAAAAATAGAAAAAAAGAAATTCTTGCAATGGTTGATTGGATGTTTGTAAATATTTCTCATTCTTAGCATTGCAATCAGTTTGAGAAACAGCACATTTTGTACAAGCGTCATGCTGGCTTGTATATATCTAAACTGCCACTTAAGGATCTTACCAGACTTATGTAGCCGTTAATGAGGAGTTAAAACGTATTTTTCTGATTGAAACTGGGAAACATTCATGGGAAAATTCTTTGTGAAATTGATATCCGTGTGTTCCCCAAGACTCTGTTTTATTCTATAAGAAAGTTTAATCGAAACTGATAGAGTATTTCAGGAGATAATTAATTTTGAAGCGTATTTTTACATTTTTACTTTTATATATTATCGGCGTAAATAGTCTGAAATAGTTCTAGCCATAGCTGTGCATCAATATGAAAATTATATAAATTGGTTGAACTGCTTTCAGTATAGACAGGCAAAAACAGTTATTTTAATTCTTGTAGTTCTAGATTTTTCTATAGAGAAGTCGGAATAAAGTTTCGTGAAAATCCATTAATATTTGTGGCAGCTATCGTGAACACAAAAAATCAAGCACAAAAAGACGACAGACAGACAGACATCACTCTAAAAATAGTCAAAACGTGTTCAGGAGATCTTAAAATATGTATTGGAATCAAAATTTTGAAATAGAATTTTTTTTTTAAAACAATACGTTCTGCATACTATATTACATAATATGAGAAAGTAAAAATAAGGCATACATTTGCATCTATTACCCATCTTCCCTTTGCATACGCCACCGTATCGCTTTAACCTTTTAACCAGTATTAACAACATTATTTTTTCCCTGCACACACACACACACAAAAAGCAAGAATCGGAAAGCAACATTTATTTCTGTCTTGTTATGTCGTCGCAAAAAACTATTGCCACCAATCGACTGAAATTATTTGCCCGTGCAAGCACGGCCAAGCAGACAATCTATACAGTCAGCTAGCATTTCAAAACAATGTCCCACAATGGCAGCGCTAACGTGAACATCAATACCTGAACGTCGATAACATATCCCACTAACGTCCTACACTCCATTGACGACGCTTTTTGCCGAATTATTGCGTGATTGCGCATCATTATTACGGGTCTGTCTCCTAAGTTTATTAGCAATGAAACCCAGCACTGCGTAAAACCATCGCAACCACTTCGGTCTTGCACTCGAGCAGAGCGCGAGAAACATTTTTCCCCCTTTCCTATCATACAGAACGCAAATTGTTACGTCCGCGAAGTATATTGCTCGTAAATTAGAGCTTCGTGCATTGAATCCGGATAATCCGCTGTGAATGGGGCGTTAATTATGCAGCATAATCTCGTGGATGGTCGGAGTTCGTACTTTCTCTCGGCAATTATCTTTGAAGATATTCGGCAATCGATTTTCTTGTTGGGATTGTTTGGGTTTGGTCCTTGAACCAGCGATTGTGTTCCCTCGTGACCAATAACCCCCTTTATAAGGTAAGCATCCAAAACATGGCGTTAGAGAGAAGATAAAACTCCTATGGATGGAACGCTTGAAAATGTCATACCGCTTTGAGAGTTATATCTAAGTGTTGCTAGTGTTAGTAAAGCGTCCTTGGTTTCCATTTGACACAATGGAAGAATACATAGTATTGAGTACGTGCATTTTTAATTATTTTTAAATTAAGATTCCCTAATTAGCAGTTTAATTAATCAATATGTTTTCACAGTTATAGGACAGAGTTCGGAATATAAGGAGATAAAAATAGTTTTGTAGTAGGGCTGTTAAAGAACTACAAATTACTCACTATTTATAACTAACTATTTTAGTTTCCGAGAGATAAGTGTTACAAACTTCAAAAGCTGAAAACATGGAGTTAGAAAGAAGGAAATAAAACTCCTCTGGATGAAACGCTTGAAAATGCCACATTGTTTTGAGAATTATATCTAGGTGTCGCTAGTGTTAGTTAAGTAGTCGCTATTGTTAGTTGCCACAACAGAAAAGAGTAGTATATGTATTTTTGATTATTTTTAAATGAAGGGTTCACAAATTATGAGTATAATTAACCAGTATTTTTTCATAGTTGTAGGACAGAGTTCAGAATATAAGCAGATAAAAATAAATTGAAAGGTAAAATAATTTTGAATAATTTTGAAATAATTTTGAAAGTCCCTAATTGTTTCAGATCTAATTTGTATTGCTCTACTAATTTATTTCTACAAAATTGACAGTTTAAATAAACATTGCAAGCCTTTCACCATGGAAATGCATACAATGCAGGGTCCTTTATCTTATCGCAGCGCCACCTGTATTATTGTCTCAAATGATATTGGCATTTTTTCAGTATGGAGTTTTAACTCTCTCACCTTTACCTCCATGATCCAAACGACTGAAAGAGGGTAGTTTTCGCTTTGCTTCAGTACAGACACAATATGGGATCATGCCTGCTTTTGGTCGTATGGTTAGCAGTGATAAAAAAGCGTGGCGAAGCGTGATAAAAAAATTTGGGGAGATAAAAACCAGGGGTCAAAAACAATAAATAAAAACTTTCATCTTGTATATTTTAACAAAGTGTAAAGAACCTTGCTGCCTGAACCAGGGAATCAAACCCTGGATCTTCGAATTAGTTAGCTGACGCTCTCCGTTGAGCTGCTAGGACGAAATTGAAAACTCTTATTGTCGAAGTGGTTACAAATAAAATAAAATATAATAACTGAATAACAATGAAAATAAATTAATGACATCTTGCAATTTTGTTATTACAGTGGAATCCGGTTTTGATTCAATATCATAAAACTGTGCTCCCCAACAACGTATAGTCCGTATCCGCTGATTCAGTTATCCGCGGTTTACTGTGGCTAGGAAAAAAAAATTGAAAAAGTTAAGAAATAAACGGTTCATTAGTTTCAAACCAAAACTGGGTCTGAATTCTTTGAGCAGAACAAGGGGAATATTTTTCTTACGAATATTTTTTATTGCATGCTATGTGTAGGTACGGACAAAGGATATCTATTATAAAATGTGTAACAATGACGCATATTTTTTCTTTGCTTATGCAGCGCTTTGATGGAAATACATGATTCTTATGGGTCTGTAATCCGCTGAAACTACTTATGACACTATATAGTACACGTGCACTGCATTTTTTTCACTGCTTCATCATCTCTTGAGGTTTAGGCTAAAACGTCAGATTTATTTACGCCAGAGAGATAGAGAGATAGATAGATAGATAGATAGATATATAGATAGATAGAGAGAGAGAAAGAGAGAGAGAAAAAGAAAGAGAGAAAGAAAGAGAGAGAGAAAGAGAGAGAGAGATAAAGAAAGAGAGAGATAAAGAGAGAGAGAGAGAAAGAGAGAGATAAAGAGAGATAGAGAGAGATATATATGGAGATAGAGATAGAGCTAGAGATAGGGAGATAGAGATAGAGCAAGAGATAGAGAGAGATAGAGATAAAGAAGGATAAAGAGATAGACAGAGAGAAATAGAGAGGGTTAGAGAGAAAGAGATAGAGATAGATAGATAGATAGATAGAGAGAGAGAGAGAGAAAGAAAGAGAGAAAGAAAGAGAGAGAGAAAGAGAGAGAGAGAGAAAGAGAGAGGGAAAGAGAGAGATATAGATAGAGAGATAGAGATAGAGATAGAGAGCTAGAGATAGAGATAGAGAGCTAGAGATAGAGATAGAGAGCTAGAGATAGAGATAGAGCTAGAGATAGGGAGATAGAGATGGAGAGATAGAGCTAGAGATAGAGAGAGATAGAGAGAGATAGAGATAGAGAAGGATAAAGAGATAGACAGATAGAGAGAGAGCGATAGAGAGGGTTAGAGAGAAAGAGATAGATAGATAAATAGATAGATAGATAGATGATAGATAGATAGATAGATAGAGAGAGAGATAGAGAGAGAAAATTACATTGTAAATGTACAATGTAGTGTACAGAATATAATTTTGTTATTATCCCATTTAATGTTGGTAATGCCTTAATGTGCGTTATTTATCAGTTAAACATTACCGTAATTATGTATGTTTCACGAATGTATATAGCGTTCTGTGTTATCCGCGATTTCGCGTAACTGCGGTATGCCTTGGAACGTATTATCCATGGATACGGGTACTGTAGTACCGTATTTAGTTTAATTATTTAATATATTTTTTAATGGAGAAATTTATTGAAGTGGAAACTGCACACTTAAAATGCGAAAATGTCGACAAAATCAACAGAAATTTAAACTTTTAAAAAATAAAATCTATTGAAGTTATTATAATGAAATTTTCAGGGTAGAGAAAAACAATGGTCTTATTTAAAATAAGAATAAAAAAAATAATTAAAAATTGAGAAATATTATATAAAATATAATTATAATTTACATATGTTTTTTTTTTGTCGATAAAATCAAAATATGTTGTTTCGAGCATGATATCTTAAATTTTTATAAATATAATCAAGCTAGTTTGGGGTTTTATCATTGACAATATTCAGTATACTGGGATTATGTAATCATTTTATTTTTTAATAAGGTATAATTATTAAAGTAATATTTAATAAGGTAATATTTCTAATAAGGTATTTTTAATATTTTTTAAGAAATTAATACATTTTTTTAATTTAATTTCTTTTCCAAAATTTTCAACACCTTTTTTTTTGTTTCTAAAATTTTTATTTTATAAGTTACACGTATAAATCTGGTATAATTATTGGACAATGACGTTATTAATAAGCACACAAAATTTCATAAGAATTCATCAAATGCTTCTTGAAATATAATGCGCGCAAATTTAAAAATCAGCGTTTTGAAAAAAATGCGGTCAAAGTATACAGTTAGGCATGGCATTGCATTGTTGATGCATATTATTAATATTTTCAGTACGTAATTAACATTCATAAACGCCAGTGATACCAAAATGTTCAGAAACGACCACACTCTGCAATTAGATTATTAGAAAAATAAAATTGACCTTTTCATGATTTTAAGAACTAGAGACTAAAATTAACTTTTAATTTTAGTCGTAGTTCTTTTAATTTATCATTGCCAAAATATCAGAGAACTTTATATTTTGGTGCATTTTCCCTACCTCCAAAAGAGTTTCGAGTGAGTTCTTCCTTCAGGACTGTTGAGCACCCCCCCCCCCCTCCCTCTTCGAATTTCACTTCAGCCCCTCTTGGGTTCCGTTTCCAGCTACGACCCAGGAGCACTCTTAAAGTAAAACCGCAACGTGTGGTAACTCTAGATATAATATGCACTTAGAGAAAGTAAAATATTCTGACTGCGTATGTATATGCTAACAATGTGATGACAATGCGACATTGTAATACTCTCATACGCTTAGCGTTTCCTGGCAACATTGTGGGCAAACACAATTCCTTTTGCCCTCTTCAGGGAGCCATTTGTCTGATTGTCCGTGTTACACATTCAATAGGGGGAATATTATTTCTATTCTCCAGATGTGTGAAATATTTTGATCATTTTCTAATTACATCCTTATTAAGTAATTGTAAAGCACAGTTGGTTACTTTGATGTACTTACTTTTCACTTAGACATTTATTCATTTATTTTACACATTTTGTCGATAACTGTATTAGCAACTTAGTCAACGACTTTACTTAGATAGTCAATGGGATTACTTAACGAACCCCTTTTGTTCTATTTTTTATGACTATTTTAGTGGTAGATATTTCAATGAAACATACGAAGCTGGCAGCACATGACGTTTCCTACAGACTTATGTTAAATTGACGTGCAATTGACAATCTTACAGAGTACCTCTTGCTATTTTTACCCCAGGTTATCCTTTTAATGCTATTTTTATGCTCCAGGTTAACTTCCTTCGTGGTCGTTGTCCACCCGATATAAAATCGTCGCTCAGTATCCCAGAGTCCACTGAATCCATGCTGGTCGTACTAGGGTCACTTTCAGACCTCCGATATCTTTGCACTAACCTACAGAGTTGATTTGTTCGGGCCCCAATGCAAAGTACCTTGCTGGCCCAACTGGATATCGAACCACGGACCTTCATACTGGTCAGCCGATGCTTTACCGTTGAGTACTGGGACTGAATTGCAAGTTCTTATTGTCGAAGTGGGGTCTGCAAACTAGTATTATTTTGCAAGTCGTTATTCATGCATAACCATTTCAGTTCCATCGGACTAGAGCTACCGCTAATTATTTTTACAAAAATTTTCATGGAAGGATTGTTGATAGGAATCGTTTTCTGTTAAGATACACATCACAAAATCTTGTTTTGGCTTCGATTTATCCCCAAATTCTCTTTGTAGTCTCTTTTTTCCCCTTTACTTAAATTTTACGTCCGGATTACGTCCCAAAAAGGGAATATTTCCTCGACTTGCCACCACCACTTCTCATAAACACTCCGCCATAAAAGGAGGGCGTAAAGCTTACAAATTTAACACTCACCTTTGCATTTTCTTGTATAGTGTCACACCGGTTCTGTTCGGATGCCGACAATAACAAACAGCCCGTGGGTGTTCGAGGAGGTGGGCTTCTGCCTCCGTTTCTTCCGCATTCTTCTTAGCAAACGTTCCAAACTCTGACCGACGATCTTGCAGCAGGTTGATTGCTGCGTGGTGGGACATTAAGATTCGATTGGCGATGAATTTGAACTTTGACCTTGGTAGTTAAGTCCTTAACTCTTTGAAACACGGGACACTATTCAATTATCCTTATTGTTTTTTATTTCCCCTACAGCTAGAGTCAGATTTAATAATGTAACCGTTGGAAGCACAGAAAATTAATGCATATTTACAACTAATAGTTATTTTTTTATAACCGAAAACTATTTCAATGTATATTAGTTTATTTTATTCAAATTTATTTTAATTTAGTTTATATAAATTTATTCAAGTGTATTTTAATCTAGTTTACTAAAATTTAGTTTAATTTAATTTATTTAATTTTATTTTTATCCAAACTTATTTTAATTTATTTTATTAAAATTTATTGCAATTTAATGTATTTAAATTTAATTTTTTAAAATTTATTTTAATTTAGTTTATTCTAATTTAATTTATAAAAAATGTTTTATTTAAAATTTCATGTATTAAATTTTTTTTAATTTAATTTCGTAAAAATTATTTTAATACAATTTAACAACAATTGCTTTAATTTAGCAATTAAATTTCTTTTATTTCTTTTAGTTTAGTTTATTGACATTTATTTAATTTAATTTAAAATGTATTTTAATGAAATTAATTTCAAATTAATCTTTTAAAATTAATTTTTTTAATAACTAGAGGGATCAGCTGCTACTTGCTTTACTCTCCGACCCTCGTTTTTTTCTTCTTTCGATCCGACCTACCCGAAAGTGTAAGGTATCTGTTTGGACGGCCGGGACAGTGTCGCACAATTTAGACCCGAACCCAATGGGGGCTTTGTTTTTATATAGAGAGCCAGACGATTTATATTTTGATGACGTCATTTGAATAAAGTTATTTCTTTTCGACGAAGTCTTAAGTTTTCAAATATAATAAATTATTGTAGTACTGTGATAATTTAAAATATATCAGAGCTGAATGTATCGTATTTTAGAGATGCTTAAATATAATTGCATTTCAGTTGGAAAGTGTTTCATGCTCAATGTTTTATGCATGATTTATCTTCCTCGTTTTCAATATATAGAGAATAATGTAACTATTAAAAAAAATAATTTTAAAAGAATAATTCTCTTAATTCAATTTATTAAATTTTTTAATTAATAAATTTATTATGTCTTTTTTTAATTTTTTCGTGTCTTAATTATCAATGAAACTTGAAAAAAAAATTTCACAAAAATATATATATATACGGTTCAATTTTTGTATCCCATTTACTAGTTAGATCAATGCTTTGAATATTGATTTAAGATTCATCTAAATTTAATGAGCTTTTTATTAGATATCCTATCAGAGGCGAGAACACTAAGAATAAACCCTGGAGGCTTGGCTGCTTTTAAAGACGATGGAAATTAATAAAGACTTTTCCGTCAATTTCTTTTTTTTTTTTTTTTTTTTTGCAACGTTCTATTAAGGGCTACCAATCGAGATTGTCGCTCTGGTGCAGCCCCTAAAAAGTTGCCGCCCCAAGAGTAGGACCGCTTTTACGGAAATATATTATATTTAAAATACATAGTATCTGTAGCGGAAAAGAACAATAACAGGGTCAAAATCTGAGTCTGGGATGTAGGCAGATTAACATATTTTAAGAATCCTTAAATATGAATAAACCAATTATAATTTCCTTACGTATACTGGGTGTCCCAAAAAGATTGAAACGCGTTTTAATTCTTTACCTGTTGGAGATAAGTGGGCAATGTAAAGTGCAAAAATGTTGAAAGTAAGGTAGGAAATAAGAAGACTACGTTAATGAAATAGTCCTCCCATTCATTTTCAAAAAGTTATGCTTTTTAAATTTTTATACAACCCCCTTAGACAAATTTGGTCAATTAGAAATTTTTTATTTTATTGCAACAAGATCATTAAAAAAAAAACCCGCATATCCGTATCTTTAAAATCAACTGAATTATGATAAAGGAAAAAAATCTGACTTATGCCATTTTTCCATACCATGTGAAAGGCTGTTTCATCAGTGAAAATAGGGATCATAAACAAATTGACGATGGAAATTGTTTAGATCAAAAATACGTTAATATGTGTCAAATTTTCTTTTATCACAAATGCATCTAAATAAAGCATTACACAGAGATCATATAAAGCAGTGGTACTCACTATGCTGTTGGGCATCTTATGTATTATCATCCAGTTTTATCTTTTTTGTGATACGCCATAAATTTACATTTCTAATTTGATATAGGGTCCCCATTCACAATGTTCAATTTTCAATTAAATATAACTCGCTCAATTTTAAAGATACAGATATGCTGTTTTTTTAATGATCTTGATGCATTAAAAATAAACAGTTTCTGATTGACTAAATTTGTCTAAGGGGGTCGTAAAAAATTAAAAAGTGTAACTTTTTGAAAATGAATGGGAGTACTATTTAATTAACGTAGTCTTATTTCCTACCTTACTTTCAACATTTTTGTAATTTACATTGCCCACTTATCTCCAACAGGTAAAGAATTAAAGCTCGTTTCAATCTTTTTGGGACACCCTGTATAGTATGATGCATGTGAAAAGTATTGTGACGGGGTCGAAAATTCGAATTGGAGATAACGAAGAACACGTTTCAAGCATCACTGAACTCAAATCGGATGCTTTTGAGGGGTGGTCTGTGTGCATATGTGTGTCTATGTGTGTATGTGTTAGTGTGTGTCTTAGAGTTTGTGGAAGCTATATTTTGCGAACGAATGACCGTATCGGAAAAAAAAATATTGGTACGAATATTACAATCAGTGAATACTGGAACCATATTGATTTTACACTCTATCCAATGTTGAAAGACTCCCCCCCCCCCCTCCCCGTCCCAATTTTCGAATTTTCGAATAAGTTTTTGTAAAAATCATTAAAAAAATTAAATCCTTTAATAATGTAAAATAAATAATCACATCATATGAATTTTTCATTCGCAAAAGAATGGCACAATTTTTAGAACGGCAGCATGAATCATTTTCGAGATATTGCGTATTTTCTATTCGGTTTATTAAAAAAATTACATAAAATTAAAAAGTAGCGTGAAATATGTTCACTTTCCAGATGCACTATTATTGTGACAAATCTTTTAACATCATTTTCGTGGATTTAATTCGTTTCATTCGCTAAAGAAAATACTTTTTGCACTAGTTTTGTATTTTGACACCAAACAATTTACCAATGGTAATTTATTTCATAGAATATTAATTAAATTTCGATTTTACAAGTGAGCATGGATAAGATATTTTGGACTAATAAAACATTCTGTTTGAACTAATATAATATTCTGTTTGGATTAACACCTAGTAATACTATAAATACCAGAAATGTTTTATAAGTTTGTAAATGGTATATTATTTTCAAACTCTATACGTTTTTCTTACAATGACATTGTTTGAAGGATTTGATGTTGCTGATGATATATATTCTCTTCTCTAAGGTTTTGGGTACGTGATTTATACCTTTATAGTAGTATGAGAAAGCAGAAATATAATCTGCGAAACGCAGCATTTTTCTATTTTAACTTTAAATTATCTTATTTTGGTATCTATTTTAGTAATTGCAAGTCACTGTTGAAACGATGTTCTTTCAAATGCGACTTGAAAACGTCGGCAATTTTGGCACAGCAAGTATTGGAAAACTAAAATTGCACACTTTCTTACTTACGATCTACTCTTACACCAAATTTAAAATTTCTGCCTCAACACAAAAAATGTTTTTTTTTTTGTCATTTCACCTTTCGAACGTTTTGGTGTGGAGCATCCCTTCCACTGAATATTTTTGAAAAATTCGATTTTTTTCGGAGTTTTATAGCACAGCAAACATTGGAAAACTGAAATTGCACACTTTTTTACTTTCGAATAATATACCCTTACACCACATTTAAAGTCTCTATCTCAACGCAAAATATGTTTCTCTCTGTCATTTCACCTTTCGAACGTTTTGGTGTGGAGCTGAATATTCTTGAAAAATTTGATTTTTGACAGAGGTTTTATCGAACGATTGACCCTTGGTGTACCAAATTGCAAATCTCTATTTATTCGGCAAGTGCCTGAAAAGTTGAGACAGACGGATCGACAGACATACAGACGGACACCTGACAATTAGTATATATATATATTCCTCATTTTCCTAAACATGGAATAACGTAATCCTGGGCTTTCCAGGGTAGATTTGACCGTGACCGATCAGTGTTAGGCCCAGCTTCTGCAGAGTTCTAAGCCCCTTCAGTAAAAGACGATATTTCTAAAACAGTGTTTATCTCTTTTTCCATTACCAACGCATGTCACGCATTCCCAATTGAAAGACGTGAATACGCAACAGCCTCTAATTTTCTCAAGTCGCACGAACTCCGAACCACATTAAGTTTTAAAACTGGAGTAGATTTCTTTAGCTCCACTTTTGTTTCTTGTTCACTGTAACCACTGCCTCTTTCGTTTATAATTTAGTAGCTGTAAGCAATTAAAACTAGATTGGACAGAACTAGTTCTTCGCGGTTTTGTTTATGCCACTTTCAAGGAAGAGAGAGAGAGAGAGAGGTTCGAACTTTTTCGTGAAGATGCGTTCGGTGCAGGCCTGGTATAAAGGTTTAACAACGTTGAATTATCTTTGCGAGAAAGATACAAAATAGTTTAGAATTCAATGCATTGTTGAATGGATATGTTATAGTATATGTATTTTCGATTACTTAATGGAATAACTGTTTTTTTTTTGTTCACTGCAACTGTTATCTCCTTTATTTATAATTTAGTAGCTGCAAGTAATTAAGACTAGATTGGGCAGAACTAGTTCTACGTGGTTTTGTTTATGCCACTTCCAAGGAGGAGAGAGAGAGGTTCAAATTTTTTCTAGATGATGCGTCCGATACAGGTCGGGTGTAGAGAATTAGCAACGACGCATTATTTTTGCAATACAAAAATACTTGCAATACAAAAAATACAAAATAGATTGGTAATTGAAATATGTATGGAAAATAATTACGGTATAATTACAGCGTTTTGGATTGCCCATTAAATGGGATAACCGTTTTCGTGTTGACTGTAACCACTGACACTTTCATTTATAATTTAGTAGTTGTAAGCAATTAAAAGTAGATTGGGCAGAACTAGTTCTTCGCGGTTTTGTTTATGCTACTTTCAAGGGAGAGAGAGAGGTTCGAACTTTTTCTTTGAAGATGTGTTCGGTGCAGGCCGTGTGTAAAGGTTTAACAACGTTTAATTATCTTTGAGAAAAATATGCAAAATAATTTGGTATTCGGTACGTTGTTGAATAAATGGCATTATATGTATTTTGGATTACTTAATGAAATAACTGTTTTCTCGTTCACTGCAACCATTGTCTTCTTTATTTATAATTTAGTAGCTGTAATTTAGTAATTTAGTAGCTTAAGACTAGATTCGACAGAACTAGTTCTACGTGGTTTTGTTTTGTTTATGCCACTTCCAAGAAGGAGAGAGAGAGAGAGGTTCAAACATTTTGTTGATGATGCATCCTGTACAGGTCGGGTGTCGAGAATTAGCAATGAAGAATCATCTTTGCAACAAAGATACAAAATAGTTTTGTAATTGAAATATGTATGGAGAATAATTACGTTTAAATTATTGTACTTTGGATTGCTTATTAAATGGGATACTGTCTTCATGCTGACTGTAACTACTGACGCTTTCATTTATAATTTAGTTGCTGTAAGAAGCAAACTAGAATGGGTAGAACTAGTTCTACGCAGTTTTGTTTATGCCATTTCCAAGGAGGAGAGAGGTTTAAACTTTTTCTTAATGATGCGTCCGATGTAGAATGGGTGTAGAGATTTAACAACGTAGAATTGTTTTTACGATAAAGATACAAACAAGTTCCGTATTTGAAATATGCATGGATAAATAAATACTGTATAACTTTTACATTTTGGATTACTTGATAAATGGAATAACTGATTCTTGTTCATTGTAACCATTGTTATTTTCATTCATAATTTACTAACTGTAAATAATTAAAACTTGATTGGACAGAACTAGTTAAGTGTTTTTGTTTATGCCACTTGAAAGGAGGAGAGACGTTCGAATTTTTTCTTAATGATGTGTTCGACGCAGATTGAGAGTGTAAAGAGATAATAATGTGGAATTATCTTTGTGATAAAGATACAAAATAGTTTGGTATTTAAAAGTATATAGATGAATAATTACGTTACAACTATCATAGTTTGGATTTCTTAATCAGAGAGAGAGATAGAGATAGAGAGAGAGATAGAGATAGAGATAGATAGAGAGAGATAGTTGCAACATTTGAGTTGGGGGTGACAACATTTGAACTGGGGGTGTTGTTATCTTTATATCACCATACTGAATTCCATAAACTTACCTTTGAGATTCCGAAAAAATGAAAAATGTGGTAGGGGGAGATGTAGAAACGAAATTGGAATGTTGTGGCCCACTAAAAAATTTTTATGTTGGCGTAAAATATTTTGTTCAGTAAATTTATCAAACATCATTGAATTATAATATAGTAATTGATTAGTTATTGCAATTAATGTCTAATAGTTCGAATAGTGGTCAATTATTTAATTTATTATTACATGATGTATATCATAAAGGATTAATCAATAGTATGATCAGATCAGACGATATTTTCCTGAAAGTTATGTTGACGCCACTAAAATTTATAAAAACAAACAAAACGTTAAATGAAATAAAAATCTGCGAATATTACATCTTGAACATTATTTACATTTAAATTTAATAGTAAAATTTCCGTACAGTACAAAAGTAATAATTTTAAAAATTCGTTAAATGCATCAATAAAATTTTACTTATTTGCACCTCTCCCCTCACTTGCACCTTCCCTGAGTACGCTACTGGTGTTGTTACACCCAGAGTGGTGAGGTAAATATCTGTGCTGTACTACTATTCTTTATTACGTGGTGAAGCTTATATTTGACCAACTTGTTTCTTTCTAAGTTTCAAACCCAGTTAAATCCGACCAAGTTAACAGCTCTTTCGAAATGATAAAAAATTTCGTTTTTCAATTTGGCCTCCGTCCACCTTCACTTCACTTCACTTCCGACCTCAAAATTTTCATGGCGGAGTCTTTCAAAGACTTTATGAATCAACTATAAACATGAATGGAATGGAAGGGGGGGGGGGGAAGCCTTTTCTAATCTTGGCGATAACTATCTATCTGCTCCGAACAAAAGGGCATGTAAGGTTGCCTGTCATGAAACTCATTCTCGGGCTCATGTAGATGCTTATCGCTGGCCCGCAATCATAATAAGCAAGGCGTTCTTTTATTCTGGGGACAAAAGTATCGTTTAATTTGCGAATCAGCTATGAGATACAACATAATCGATTTTATCGTGACTCCCGATTTATTTGCAATTGTGATATCGCATGCCCAACTTCGGTAGCTTTTGCAACTTTTCTCCAGTAAAATCTATTTTTACTTGCTTGCCCTTCTATGCATTATGATGCACGGGGAAAGTATACTGGAATGCAATCGAAAATAGTACACACTAAAAAAAATGTGCGCGAAAACACGTAAAAAATACTGGATTTACTGCCGCTAGAATGACACTTTTAAACAGGTAGATTTTCAGTTACACTGTAAAACATTTGTAACCATGTTACTGAAAATTTTGGGAGAATTAGCTGTCGGCAATGGGGAGATCTCTGATAGTTATGATAACATATATATAAAAATCCAAAAATAACGCTTCGGAAGACGATAATTAGCTGAATATTTCAAAAATGAAGCTGAAATTTTCACGAATGCCTATCATTGTGGCTTTTCTTATCAGTTTGCCGAAATTATCAACAGAGTAGCTAAAGTAAAGAAGCCTAGTAGGTTGCAGAAAGTTTTACAGTGTATATATTTAGAAAGGTAACTATATCTACATATGAATGTGTTATTGTACTTTTTTATGTGAGGGCGCGGTAGCCCAGTGGTTAGCGCGCAGGAATTGCACTCGATAGGCCCGGGTTCGATTCCCTCCGCTGCCAAAACTGCCGTCGTGTTTACGCGGAGTACGATCACGTTAAATATGTGGGTCTATTTTTGAGAGGTTGGTGATAGGGGAAGGAGGGTACGGTCCCTGTGGATGCCTCCCTCACTAGGCTTCTGTCTAAACTGGGTGGCTCTTTCCGGCCGTCCAAACAGTTACCTTACACCTTTCTGGTAGGTCGGACAGTCTGGGTCTCAACAGCAACTCTTTTATATGAGAATTGCACTGAATAATGGGTATATTTTATTTTACTCTGAAAAGACCGCTTTTAACTATTTTTACTTACTTACCCTACTATGCATTATAATGCACAGGGAAAGTAAATTGAAATGCAATAGAAAAAAAAATCTGATGGGGGCAACACATGACTTTCCTTATATAATACAATGAATTTACTACTTTTACAGTAAAAAAATAGGTTTTTCTTATAGTAGATACATATATTATTTCCAAGATATTGAATTTTCGACAATTAGTCGTCATTTTCATTGATTTAGCGTCATTTTAATCCATTTGGCGAGATTTTCGTTAATTTGACAACATTTCAAAAAGTCGCCAAGTTGGCGACATTCCGCCAAATTCGTCGTCAAAATCTCGCCAAGCTTTACTGACGGAGAAATAAGTTATTCTTAAAACATATAAATGGCTATTGGCGTTCAAATACAAAAGTATTACTCGAAGTATCTTTTCCCATGAATGGAACGAGCTAGATCCACGAGAATGATGTCACCCAATTTATCGCATGGTATTACATATGAAAAGTGAACATGTTTCTCAATAGGAAATATATATTTTTATTTTATATGACTTTTTGATAATTTTTTTTGAAAAATGTGAAATATCTCGAGAACGGTTCATGTTAGCGTTCTAAAATTTATGCCAATCGTTTTCTAATGAAAAATTACATAAGAAATGTCTATTTGCGTAACTTTGTTAGTGGTTTTGATTTTTTGACGATTTTTTCAAAATTTTATTCGAAAATTTAGGGGACTTCTGAACATTCGATTGCGTATAAAAACAATAGGCTTCCAGTGTTTACGGATTGTGATTTTTGTACCAAATTTCGTTCGAATCGGTCCATTCGTTCGTCAGTTATCGTCTCCACAGACTCAGACACACACACACACACACACACACACATACTTTCACACACATACACACACAGAGATCACTTCAAAAATGTTTGATTCGTGATCAGGGATGCTTGAAACGAGCTCTCCCGTCGAAAACTCGAATTCGAATTTTCGACCCCGTCACAATACTTTCTTTATACATTATGTATATAAGGAAAGTAATACACATAAAAAATATGGGTAAAAACACTCAAAAAACTGTATTTACTGCCACTGGAATGACACTTTTAAACAGGTAAATTTTCAATTACACACTTAAAAAGGTAACGAATATATTACTTTACTCTTTTATATGAGAATTGCGAGGAATTATGGGTATATTTTATTTTACGCTGAAAAGACTGCTTTAAATAAGTCATTTTACTCACCGTTTATCTGTTACCCACTTGCTTACCTGCTTAAAAGGGTTCTTTACAAAGGACCCATTTAAGTAGGTAAACAGGTGCGTAAAATAAGCATCTCATGTTACCTCTTTACCTGTTTAAAATGGCCTTTTCAGTGTAAAATAAAATATACCCATTTTCCCGTGCAATTCTCTTATAAATGAATAAAATAACACATTCATCTATAGATATAGTTACATTTTTAAGTGTATAATTGGAAATTTATCTGTTTAACTGTGTCATTCCTGTGGAAAGCCCAGGCCGCCCGACTCACCCGAGGGCATGAGCAGCAAAGTCAGCGGCTGGTAGTAAGATTCCTGTGTGTATGTCCACTCTAGCTCCACCCTTTTTTCACGAAATTTAGCAGTGAAGTAAATAATAGGCTATCATGGTGCGAATTGAATTTTTGTAACATTGAAAAATAAATCCCCCCTTTTATCAAAAACGCAAAAGTCAAAAATAAAAAACTGAATTTTAAAGAATAAATATTGATTAATATGTACTAATATATATTCATTGTATATATTAATACATACATATATATATTAATTAGTATATAATATACTAATTAATATATATTAATATGTATTAATTAAATGAATGCTTGTTTTACGCATCGTTATTCATGATGCTTTTGAGATATTTCAGTTTTTGGCGATTTGGCGTCATTTCAAAATGCGCCAAATGTAAATGGGAATTATATTTACACTTTAAGTTTTCAGTTATATATTTTGAAGTAAGGATCTAGTTCAAGCGTTAAATTTTGTGTGGTAAAACTGAAATTACTGAGAAAATAGTGTTTGGGGGATGTGTTGCTTTCGCCGATGTAGTGTTGTTTTTTAATTTTTAGGTTATCTTTTCGTAAATATTTAAAAGTCCATTATTTTTTTTTTAATTTTCGAAAGTATTATGCAATTTATTGAATCAGTAGCTATTAAACACCTCCTCCCCTTCCCCTCCCCGAAAAAAAAACAAAAAAACTGAGGGTGTAGGCTAAGTAAATTCTAGACAATTCCGTCACAATTCCCTTTTTAAACATTGGGGAAACAAATTATGTAATCGAATAAAATAAATGTTTTAAATAAACAAACGTCATTTTATTGCATGATCATGCACAAAGGTTATCATATCGTTACAATCATATCGTTATTTTATCGCATAAATTTATTCAAGATTTG